>CM044963.1:8342111-8656342 GCA_024516035.1 Bactericera cockerelli | reverse complement strand
GACAGTGGTAGAAGTGCTGAGTCATTCCTCCCCTGTCTGGCTACAATCGTTCACGATGACGCCACCCTATGATGATGATACTCGTTAAAATAATATAGAAAGTACCTGTTGTAATTAAGGTTAAATTATATGAAAGAAAAATGTTGGTACAAGGTCAGGCAATATTGGTAAATAAATTTAGTAATAAAATGAAGTAAAAAAATTAAGCCAATTGTTTTTTATCTTCAAACTATGAGTATTTGTATGTTTATTAATTTGTTTTACCAAGAGTTGTGTATAATTATAAGTTTTCCTGAGAACTTTGTAAATATTCATTCATTCATTGTTTTTTTTTTTTTTATTCATTGTATTCCTTTTTTTTGTAACAAGCCAAAAATATTCATTGTAAAATAATTTCTTATTTTTGTGTTTCTTTTTGCATGAGATCTGTGTCTGTTGCATGCTATGCCCTAGAGAAACCCCAGTCACCTTCACTGGGAATTCCCGTCTCACAACTCGATTCCTGGAAATATTCGAGATAAATTTTGCCTGAAGATAAAAAGAAGCTTGATTTTGTTAAAAGATTCGATAATTTATTATTTCATTTGACTTGTAAATTGATATATTTTATTATCTTAATTTATTTGATTATGTGAATCTTTATTTGACATTTTTTCAATGATTTCTGCATTTTGTTCCTGGCTATATCTGCTCTGTGATCAGTGTGCTTGCATGGTAAGTTTTATCTGTAATAGATTTTTTTACTTCACTTTTGCATTTAAAAGTTCTTTCATAGTTAATAGGTAACTATTTTCTGTACATATGTTTAAAATTTCAAATCAAATTTGAGCTCCTGTGTAGCCAAATAACCTTTTAATAAATGTAACACTGTTGTGTAAGTCAATACTCAAAAGTCAACGTCAATAGATTTTTCAAATTGTTAAAAATGGGATTTTTTTTACAATTTCGTCATTAACTACGCGTTAATTGTTTACATTTATCTGTTACCATGGCAGCAGTCTTGTTTTATTGTGTACATTTCTCTGTTACCATGGCAACGGGCTTGTTTAATTGTTTACATTTATCTGTTACCATGACGACGGGCTTGTCTAATTGTTTACATTTCTCTGTTGCCATTTCAACGAGCTTGTCTAATCGTTTACATTTCTCTGTTGCCATGGCATCGGGCTTGTCTAATTGTTTACATTTCTCTGTTACCATGACGACGGTCTTGTCTAATTGTTTATATTTCTCTGTTGCCATGGCAACGCACTTGTCTAATTGTTTACATTACTCTGTTACCATGGCTACATGCCTGTCTAATTGTTTACATTTCTCTGTTACCATGACGACGGGCTAGTCTAATTGTTTATTCTGTTGCCATGGCAACGCACTTGTCTAATTGTTTACATTTCTCTGTTACCATGGCATCGGGCTTGTCTAATTGTTTACATTTCTCTGTTACCATGACGACGGGCTTGTCTAATTGTTTATATTTCTCTGTTACCATGGCAGCGGGCTCGCACGGGCAGAGAAGCACGCGCGTGAGTAACTTCGAGTCGGATGAACACAACCCAAGTAGGACGGGTCTACACACGGCTACGCCCAATCCGTCGGGGGGTGGAGCTAAGAAACCGAAGAAGACTTCGGGTAACATCGGAGTTGCCGTGCCGAAGATTTTGACGTCATCGTCAATTAACAATGAGAAGACACTGCTATTGAGTTCGGATGACGAGAATTAGAAGACAGTTAACTATGTACCAGCAAACACCAGCGTCTTGTTTCAGAAAGCACTCTCACTCTCATAATATTTTTTTCCTCACGAGGTATGAGTGAACCCCGAACATCCAAGTGCAGAGCAGAAAATTTCCTGCCCCGCTGGGGATCAAAACCAGGTCACCATGCGTGCAATGCCTAGTGCACTAACTCACTCTGCCACGGTGACTACTGCCTGGGACGTTCTATAAAGCTGAAATTTTGGTATGTAGGTGCCTTTTATGCTCTAGTTTAGAGGCCCATTAAGAAAGAACCAAATTCCAACGGGGGCGCCATCTGCGAGAAAAAGCCAATAAACATTTCATCACTGTTTCTCTGTACCAGTAAATTTTCGGTGGCTGAATTTTTTAACTCAGGTTCTTTTTAGGGTCTAGATGTGAAATAAAAAAGGATTTTCAGCTTTCAGCCGCGGGTGAAAAGAACGGTTTACAAACTTTACGGGTTCAATAGCTTGTATTATATAAATAAATAAATATGTTTCTTTGTGTTATTATATCATAATTTCAGTTTGTAGCGCAGAATTATAAGACTTCCGTATCTTTAATATCAATCCTTATATTTTATTTTTGGTTTCAATTAAATATATCAGGCATTTATTTGAAAAATTACAATACACAAAGATGTCAACTTAATGCCTAAGATTAACATGTGGGAACTAGGTATGATGCATCCACTAATATCCATCCTAATATCTTATTTTTTTCCTATATTCCCACCACTGGTCGCTGCTCATATTTTTAAGACCTCACAATTGTCAAGTTACTCTGTCCATAACATGTACCTCAACTTCTATTTAGTTCATACGATTTAAAAATAATGATAAGTCCTTTAAATAGCTTTTTGTTGCTTCAAAAGCCATTTTTATTTTATTTTTAAATCTTCATTATTTACTACGATTTAGTGTACATACAAAACATTATTCAGACAGCTACAAAAGAGATCCATTAGATATTATTTAACAAAATTTAATGAATTTTCGTTATTTTCTTGGACTGTTAACGTTTTATCATCCAGAAATACAAGAGAGAGGGAGAGAGAGAGAGAGAGCAGTCAGCTTTAGAGAAGGATGATCCCAACTTATGGATTTGAACAACCCAGCAGCAAATGCAGATAAGCATATTTGCAAATTAATTACAAAGTCTTCTTTAATACAGGGTTTGATTTAAGATCTCTGAAGTTAAGATTCTATTTGCGACCCATCCCAGGCTGGGTGAGGTTAATATGCTAGTGTCCAGCAAATGGAGGGAAAAACAATATGGTGGCCTCTGATTTGAACGCCACATTTTATACAAATTTGAAAGCCAATTCTCATCCGATCACTGAAGTCAAGCAACGTTGGGTGTGGTGAGGACATGGAATGGCGTTCTGGTTACAAATCCATCCATGGTCTTCATGACAATGACAATCTACATTCTGCTGGCTATTTCCGGCCCCACTCAGGCTGGGTGAGGGTCATTTGAGTAGCTGTGTTGTTTGACCAGCGAATGGAGGGTAAAACTCCCGTCGTGATATGACCATGCAGTTGAAAGCGAAGTTAAACTCAAATAAAGAAACAATTTTCTAAAGACACAGCCTAGTCTTTGTAGCCATTATCGACGATCAAGAGCTAGGGCGGAATTAATAGACGTGTTTGTAATACCTCTGTGGCGCTAAGTCACGGATTGCGTACTGTGTAAGATAGGGAAAACCGACGCTTAGCAATGACTTGAGATATAGAATTTGTCTATTAATTTCGCCCTAATAGACAAAATCGAGATTTGAGTCGTGACTTGAGCATTTGTTTCGTCATTTAAAACAACACGTACAATTAAGGTTAGGTTAGGTTAGGTTCGCCCCTAGACTTTACATAAGTCTAGGGGCGAAATTAATAGGTTAAAATCGAAAACTGTCATTGTTTAGGTATTACAAAAACATCTATTAATTCCGCCTCTAATATGTTGAGTTAGTATGATGATGCACAAAAACAAGAGTTATTAATAGGACAAAAACTGAAAGCGACATAAAACACAAGAAATAAAATAAAATATATGTAAATGTTCATAACCAATGTGCAATCTAAATGTTAACCAGAAACGTGTATTAATTTTTTTTTTTCGTTTGACCTCTTCAATATATATATCCACTTATTTTAAGTTGATGTATGTACTGTTATTATATTAGTACCTTATAGTATCAAGGATTTTTTGTTATTTTCTGTACATATTAAAAATATTAAATAATGTTGACTTGTCTAGTTCTATCACTTCTATTTTTTATGGATATGTTGCTTAAACTTCCTGCAACAGATACAAACATGAAATAAAGAGTGTTCAATTATGATTCAAGTTTCACTTGAAAGCCTGGTGACTTTGCCCCATTATATTTTACTATTTATATTTCTTATTTTTTTTAAAGAAAAATTCAATAGAATCCCGCGAACTCCAAATTCAAGGGACACTAGCGTCATTTCATAAGTTATCGAATGTTTCGAGCTATCGGGATTTCGACAACGATCGAAGAATTCCTTCAAGTTAACGGGATTTTTGACCGATCGGAACTTAGAGTTATCGAGATTCTATGTACTTCTTTCCCAGGACTAATTAAGACGATGAGTAGTTTTTTTTTTTTTTTTTTTTTTTTGTGCCATTAATCTGAGGTCAATGTCTTAAATAAATGAGGAAAAATCCATGCATTGGGCGGGGTCCGAACCAACGGATCTCTACGCTTCCTGGACAAGCTACTGCATCAGTTCTATTTCCTTAGTTATTATTATTATTATTTTCCTGTTAGACACTTTAACCAAATTTAATATTGAATGGTCGTTCGTGCCGATCCTCACAAAGTCTACAAAAGGTGAAGGAGGTTGATATTTTCTAGAAAGGTCAACATTTTGTCTTTTGTTGTATTGTACGTCTCTTCTTTCATCTTGTTATTTTTTTAAGGAAAGAATTATTTTTTGTTAAGAAGTCTAAAGTTATTCCATATATTATAGAATTCTCATAAAACCTACATAGAACTACCTACCTATTAGGGTATTATTATATTTAAATTAATTTATTTTTAATTAGGATTTAAAAACATGTATGTATTTTTACATTTTTAAGTTCCATGTTGTTCTCAGTATATTGAATTTATAATCTTATCTACTTAACATTTTAAATTTACATGAGAAATATACAAAATAAAAGCTATGATTGATGTAAATAAAAAGATATTCTAGAATTTTTATTTTCATATTAGAATTCTTATACCTACCTACATACATAAGTACAAGAGTATCTCCAACAGAAAACCTTGTACAGTCAGTACAAGGTTTTCTGTTGGAGATACTGAAATTTAACAATAAAATTTTAAAATCAAATAATATAAAACACCTTATCCAGAGCAGAAAAAAATTCGCACGAGATCAAACGTGATCCTGAAATCACTTAATATACGCACGTAAAAATGGACGGATTACCAAATTTCGTTAAGTGGCGCGGCTAGCTTGACGCGACTAAATGAGAGAAATTTGGCGATCAGCTGATGTATTCAAGATTATCTGTGACGTAATCAAGTGACTCCACTGGGTCTGAACTTGCTAAGCGTTCCCTAACCTGTGGTCCGGGAAGTTTATTTTGGTGATCTGCCGTACCGTACTTGCGTATACAGTGTACAACGTACCTATAGCAATAGCAATTTAACTTTTCATCAAGAGTTCTCTTATTACCTACTTATTATCATTTATACTAAGAGAACTAGAAAGGAAAATAGATTAGTTCGGTATGAAAAATGACACAGCAAAATTTAAAGTGAATAGCAAATTTATATTTATGAGATGGCAAATCCTCACAAATTGAACTCACAGATTGTAATATAAAAAAGATAAAGATAAGATTAACTTGTGATAAATTAATGTTTTACAAAAATTGTCACAAATAACAAAAGTGTTAGGTCGGAATTAATAGACGTTTTTGTAATACCTCTGTGGCGCTAAGTCACGGATTGCGTACTGTGTAAGATAGGGAAAATCGATACCTACCAACGACTTAAGTTATTGATGTTTTCTATTAATTCCGCCCTTAATGCTTAAATAATGTCATGTGGGCCATGATCTCATTGGTCGCCATGGATCACATGAGTAAATGAGTATAGGACATAGGGCCACAGAGGTATTACAAAAACGTCTATTAATTCCGCCCAAGAGAACTAAAAAGGAAAATTGATTAGTTCGGTATAAAAAATGACACAGCAAAATTTAAAGTGAATAACAAATTTATATATATGAGATGGCAAATCCTCACAAATTGAACTCACAGATTGTAATATACAAAAGATAAAGATGAGATTAACTTGTGATATATTAATGTTTTACAAAAATTGTCACAAATAACAAAAGTGTTAGGTCGGAATTAATAGACATTTTTGTAATACCTCTGTGGCGCTAAGTCACGGATTGCGTACTGTGTAAGATAGGGAAAATCGATACCTACCAACGACTTAAGTTATTGATGTTTTCTATTAATTCCGCCCTTAATGCTTAAATAATGTCATGTGGGCCATGATCTCATTGGTCGCCATGGATCACATGAGTAAATGAGTTATAGGACGTAGGTACATGTCAGAGTAAACAATAGTTTGGTGACCGCTGCTCTATCTGTCCAGTAACCATCTACGTTTTAAATATTTGAAGGTTAGTTTTTGGTTTGGGTGACTTCATGACTTGACTGATAATGATAGTGCAGTCGCAGTGCCGATTTAACCGACATACATATTTTGAAAATTGCTGAGCCTGAATCCTGATAAGTGATAACTTGATAAGTAAGAGCATAATGTGAATCATAATCATAACGGCTATGATAACACTTGTATGCCAAACCTTCCATGGATATCAATCACCAAGTCATGTTTTTTAACAGTGCTATCAGATTTTGATAATCCATCTATGTAGATAATTTCATGGAATCTCACAGAGACTGGGTAAGTAATATTACCAATAATAATTAGGGACCTATTTTATTTGGGTGTTTCAGACAAAAACATGAGTGTTTCACAGTCCTTAATTTGTAACCATTGCATCAATGTGCAAAATCTAGGCTGATCCCCAGTATATCAGTCCCTATAGTTAGTATAGTTCAATGACCTTATCAGAATCTTTTGAGTTGAGTTGTGAGAAAGCAGGTTACAATGTATTATTCAAAAAATTTATTACTATACTTAGATGGCTTAAGTAGCAAAACAGGATGTTCCATTCAAGAGTTCAATTAGGTGTTTCTTTATTAACGTAGACTACTACTGTGTCAGTCATACCAGTAGCAGTACTAGCAACAGTAGTAAGTTGTTGAACAAAAGTGATTATCACAATACACTAAAAAATAAATAAAATTCATCAAGGTCTTATTCTTTCTCACTGTCTCATGTTAGGTAATAATATTAATTTCCCCCCAAGGCTGAAAGTTGTTTTTAACCATTATTACAGTAATTAAGTGCTCTATAACCTCATAACATAAAAAATATACCATACAAAGAACAATTTATAGCGCAGTAATGTAATGCTTAATTTAGTCCATTTGGATCGCAAATTTCCAAACCATATAGTAGACAGTGTTTTATTAATTTATTCAATATTTTATGAAGAGTATGTTTCCTGTGGTTTCTCTCAAATGTTTTATTCAGTAGGCTCAGTATTCATGTGAATTCTGTTCTAATGGATTTTCATAATTTTTAACTAACTACCTACCTACTACTGTGGGAGTCAGTTTAATTAATTTTTGAACACCTAACTGACCTAGCTTAATAACTTAAAATCAATGTCAGTGTTTTTTTTTTTTTTTTTTTGAGCCTTGTAAATTTCTTAATGTAAATGGATTAATTGTAAATTGATTAATAGAGTCAAGTGTCTTATCACTATACCATTCAAGTTTAGTGTTTCAATTTGGTTCTTTCTTTTAGGTACAAGAAGTCATTCCACAATTGACATTTCATGTTTTCCCAAGTGAACCCAATTTATTTTCTGGAAATAGTGTTAAACTTTACTATATTTTAAACTTTATGTTTTTATGCCCAAAACTGGAGGTATTTGTGTTTTTATACGTACCAATATTGTTTTCATTAGTATTTTATGTTCCTTCCAATGTGTAATTGAATTGGACATTCAGTTTTTAATGTATTAGGTAGGTACTTGGTTTTATTATACATACAGTGTTTGAAAAAAATATTAGACAGCCCCAATTTTAATAAACTGTGAAAGATTCAGAGAAACGTAAAAGCACTGTCATCCATTGCTTTTAGGTGAATCTTTTACAAGGCTTTTTAAACCCTTGTTGTTCTCTGTTCATTACCTATATTAAACAAATTCTTTGTTTTAAGAGGTCTCAAAATGTGAAGTCTTGAAGTTGGGTAACTAATATAATTTTTTGTCATAATTTGATTTTATTTTTGAAAAGAATCCTAAATTGAGTTATGAGAGTTGTAGATATTTCACTTACCTGGTGCTTCAATTGCTCCATGCATATTTTACTTACAATAAATTTATAATATTAGAAATTGGAAGCATTTTTTTAGTGTTATTCTGAATTTTTTATAGTCTACAAGAAGTTGGGGCTGTCTTGGTAATGTGTTTTAAACATCCTGTATGATTTATTACAGCCCATTCAGGTTCTACATGTAATTAATGTGATTTTCTTATTCTTTCACACCCATTGGATCAAATTTTATGTTTTTGTTAAGATATAACTTTATTGGGCCATGGTGCAGAGAGGTATTAAATCTTGCAATGTTTCTCCGAAAGAAAAAAATTCTTAATGAAAGGGAGAACCTAGAGCCCGTAGTTTCAAGTCCCCATCTATGAAAGAAATATTTTACCAGTGAAAATAGATATGAAAAAAAATAGCTTTGTATGAAGAATACCTAATAATGATGAAAAATATAAATAACAACAAAATAAAATTATTATACCAACATTATAAAATTATAACAATAAAATTATACAATATAAAAGTTCTGAGGGAAAACTTCTAATTATTCACAACTCTTTTTTTTAATTTGAGTTTAACGTCATTTTAAACTGCATGGTAATATCACAACAGTATAGAATACTCTTGGTAAAAGATTGTAAATAAAAAAACAATTAAACAATAAATTATAAATTAAAAGCAATAGTGTTTTTGTGTGTATTTATACTGTAAAAATTAAAATAAATAAAACTTTCTTAAAAAATTAACCTGTATTCCATCCATCACTTTCTACCAACTTGATAAAAAGAATAAAAGTGAGATACAGTTAGGTTGTGGTTTGAGCCTATATGCATTGTATTATTTTTTTAAATAAAAAATAAATAAAACCTATTTATAAATTTACAGGTTCAAGATTTATTGACAATTACCTATCTATGAAGTCTAAGATTGATGTTTGACAGTGAAAGTGTCCCAAAATCAGATCTGTGAGGACTGAACACTTATGACTTGGTGTTTTTCAAATGGAATATTAATTTATATTGACTATTGATCTGTCTTCTATTTTGAGTGCCATGGACGTAGCAAATCTTTTCACGTGTGAGACATTAGTTCATGCTCTTGCTGGTGCTACAGTAAGTATAAAGTTTCATTTTATATATATATATCTCCCTTGCCTTTATCCCATATTAGCTTATGTTGCTTTTGGGGTCGGCATTGTTCATTTTATATATAAGTTAGTTATTAAATTAAATAAAAATATCACCACAGTGGGAACTGAATGTGTGATCTTGTGGTTAGTAGATAAAAAATTTGCCAACTCTCTTCTGTATTTTCCAACTACGGAGTTCTATCTGTGTTGTGTGCCATGATCATGACACTGAAATCCCTCTCAATTAAATGCTAGTTTTTTTCATCAAAGTGAGTTGGTACACTTTTTATCTTCGAAACAATAGGTAGCAGGTTTGATTCCCACTTTGGCAACATTTTATTTATTTAAAAAGTGCATGTTTTTTGATACATATTAATTATTATCTTTTTACTTTGTATTTTTTAATCTATGGACCATGCCTAACTCCAGAACACAGTAAGTCTGATTGTCCTGAAATCATACAATCAGATTCTTTGTTAAAAAATACATCACTTTATGACCGATCTCAGTAGTTTGATCGATAAGGCGGCGGACTTGTAACCTGGAGGTTGGTGGTTCAAGTCACAGTTTCAGCGTAAATTTAGTAAAGCGAGTTTGAGTAGTTGTGATATCATCATCATTGTGTAGCTTCGTCGATCTCGATGGTTGCCAAAATCAATAGTGCAGCATTCACTTGAAGTGGTGTACATCATTATTGGATTGAACACGAAATTGATTAACACAAATATGTATGTATGATTTTTTTTGTGGTGAAGCACAAGGCCTCTTCACAATTTTGGTGGGTAGCGCAGCATGACTAAGAGCCTCCTGTAGTTTTCGAATTCTATTACATTAATTTCTATTTACTCTGGTAATGCCGCCACTGGTCGTTACTCATACAAGTAACCACTCACTTTTCCTCACGAGGTATGAGTGGACCCCGAACATCCAAGTACAGAGCAGAAAAATTCCTGCCCCGCTGGGAATCGAACCCAGGTCACCATGCGTGCAATGCCTAGCGCGCTAACTCACTCTGCCACGGTGACTACTGATTAACACAAATATGATAACTTTCTTTCTGGCATTGTACTCTCCACACCATCCTGCTATCAAGAAACCAGTTTTTCTTCTTCTGTTTAACGTCCTTTAAACATCTACATCATTCAAGACAAGGATTCAACCCTCCATTTTCTGTAAACTAACCTAGCAAGCTACCCACATTTACCTCACCCATGTCCCATCACCGTGACCCGGGAATAGCCAGCATCACAAGGTTTCGAATTTGAATTGTAACCTATACTATAACCTTGCTGGACGTTGCTTAACTTGAGTGACAAAACAATAACTCGTGTATTCAGCGTGCCACCTGCCACAACGATGGCTTGAGAAACGTTAAATAATAAAAGAGAATGCTGTTCTATTTTTATCTTGCCAGAGGCTCTCGGATTCATGAGGACTAGTTTTATTTTATTATTATTCCTAAGTACCTGGTTCTAATGTGTTTTGCCTCTGGCAAATTAAAAGAAAGGAAGTCACCGTGGCCTTGTGGATAGCAAACTTTATTTTTTTTTTACGTCTGATAATTTCTAATATCAGAAATCGGAAGTACTTACTGTGTTCATTTTAGTAAGAAAAAATAATTTTAGTAAGAAGAAAAAAAATTGTGAAGAGGCCTTGTGCTTCACCACAAAGAAAATCATACATAGTAAGAAAAAATATTTTTTTTTCTTCTCTGATATCAATTTTTTTCATGAATATTTCACAGCCTTTTTGATTTGGTAGCCATGAAACAGCAGCTATTGTATACGCTTGTGGGGTGTGTGCTGTAGCTTGCCCATCCCGTAGTGGGCAAGAAGTGACACAATACTTCCTATTTTGGTGCTGGGTCAATAGAAGCACACGTTTTTTTCCCACAAAAACAACGTGTTTTTGCATTAAAACAACATAAGCAAAAAAATTGTTGCTTCTGGGATTTAAACCCGAGACCTTCTGCATGGCAGAACTTTACTACTGAGCTTCCCCACACAATGTGTCACACAAAGAAAACCAAATAGATACGTCATATACAAAAAAAAACACATCCCAGTGTGCTAAAGCTGTAAAATTGTTGAAAATCATTGACTAGTTGAATAAAATGCCGACCTCCGTGGTTCAGTGGTTAAGATTATTGGTTACTGACCCAGAGATTGAGGGTTCGAATCCCGGCCGGAGCGCAAAATTTCGACCGAGTTATTTTGTTTCCGGAATGGTATCGGTGTAAAAGTAGAGTGCCCTGAAGTAATGCAATTCCGGAGACCAACTACCTATTCTTTAAAAAATATTTTTGTTTTTATTTTAAAAAAGTAAAAAAATAAAAATATTTTTTTCTAAATATTTTGACTAGTTGAAAAAAGAAATGACCCTGGGAAGATAATGTGATTTTCTACTTTTTTATTTAAATATAAGATAGTTGTGCCCCGGAAACGCTTTCGCATTACTTCAGGGCACTTTACCTTTACATCCATGCCATTCTGGAAACGGAAAAACTCGGTTAGAATTTTCCGCTCCGGCCGGGATTCGAACCCGCAACCTCCGGTCAGCTACCAATGCTCTGAACCACTGAGCCACTTCGGAGGTCGGCTGAAAATATTTCCTGACCATTCCACTCTTGCAGGGCAGTGTTATCGGGGTGACCACATTCTACCCACTGGAAATCGTAAAGCTGAGAACAATTGTGAACGACAACTTGGGGCACAAAAGTATCGTAGATATTCTATACCAAATTATACACGAGGAAGGCATTGGATCGTTGTACCAAGGTTTGGATCCCATGGTGAAAAGTTTGTACACTTCGAATTTCGTCTACTTCTACACATTTCATGCGTTGAAAAGTTTTCATGGCAATGACTCTGCTTCCATCATGACGGACCTGTGTTTGTCTTCAATTGCTGGTAAGTTTATTTTATTTATTTATTTACACAGGTAAGTTTATTTTTATTTATTTATTTATACAGGTAAGTTTATTTTATAAATTTATTTACACAGGTAAATTAAACGTTATAGTAATTTAATGTTGTGTCCAAAAATCCCGAGATATATCCCCGGTTGGGACAGACTTTTCGAAGAAAATTCTGTTCCCTTCAAACACGTGAGGCTGGAATTTCCGGTCCTACCCAGGCTGGGTGAGCTTAATGTGGGTAGCTGGTATGATACCCAGCAAATGGAGGGTAACACCCCCGTGTCCCCCGTCCTGATCAGGACGTTAACATGTGGTTTAAATAAAGGCACAATTTTTTATTTTTATTTATTTATTTACACTTTATTGATAGGACATATTATATACAGTACAAATAATTACAAATTAAAATACAATATAATAGAAGAAAAAAAAAAAAAAAAAAAAAAAAAAAAAAATAATACATAAAAAAAAAACTTTTCTGAAACACCCTGTATAGGAATTTTATTTTGACCGCTTTCCCAGGCGTCATCAACGTGCTCACCACCACCCCCCTCTGGGTGGTCAACACGAGGCTGAAGCTCAGCCACCAGTACTCTGGCCTCTGGCATGGACTCGGCAAGATCTACCGGGAGGAGGGGGCCGCAGCATTGTGGAGAGGTAAGAGATGAATATTATTGAGATGATAAATAAATAGGTAAATAAATAGATAAATGAATAGAATAAATAATAAATAGATAAATTAATAAATAAATAGGTAAATAAATAGATAAAGTAATAAATATATAGAATAAATTTTATTGATGAATGAATAGATATATGAATAGATAAACTAATAGATTAAGTAATAAATATAATAAATAAATAGATAAATTAATAAATAAATAGGTAAATAAATGGACGAATAAATAGATAAATGAATAGAAAAAATAATAAAAAATAGATTAAAATATAGATAAAATAATAAATAAATAGGTAAATAAATTGATGAATGAATAGATATATGAATAGATAAAATAATAAATAAATAGATTAAAAAATAGATAAATAAATAAAGATAAAGTGCTCACCACCACCCCCCTCTGGGTGGTCAACACGAGGCTGAAGCTCAGCCACCAGTACTCTGGCCTCTGGCATGGACTCGGGAAGATCTACCGGGAGGAAGGGGCCGCGGCATTGTGGAGAGGTAAGAGATCTGAGCGCACGGCAGTGCGCCAGGCCAAGTTCCAGCAAGCACGGCAGTGTATCTTTACACGAACTGATTCACCCGGTTCTTCACACCCTCATATCTTCGGTTCAATTGATCATAGAGATATTCTTTCTTTGATAATTTAATTGTATCATAGAGATAATCTTTCCAGCTTTGGAAAGATTCATTCATCTTATTGATACAATTACACCCTTGCCTTTAACAAATCAGCAAAGTGAATGGGTTAAGCCCTTGATTACGAATAAGCATGCTTCATTTATATCAGAAGCTACCCTAAAAGACAAAGCTAGATTAATGTCCCTCTCTACCAAAGAGTCAGGCGCTTGGTTACAAGCTTTACCCAGTGCAAATGTTGGATGTTTTTTAGATGATATAACCTTGAGAGTTGCTATTGGACTAAGATTAGGTTCAGATATTTGTGTATCCCATGTGTGCCCCTGTGGTTCAGAAGTAGATGAAAAAGGTCACCATGGGTTAAGTTGTTCTAAAAGCAGAGGACGGTACAGTCGACACGGGGATTTAAATAACACCTTGAAAAGAGCATTGGGATCATGTCACATTCCAGCTGTTCTCGAACCATCAGGTCTTTTCAGACAAGATGGTAAGAGACCAGACGGAATGACCATGATTCCATGGGAAAATGGAAAACCCCTCGTCTGGGACGTAACTTGTGTTGACACCTTGGCAATGTCTAACATTGGATTTTCCCTAGAAGGACCAGGTGAAGCTGCCAAACAAGCTGAGATAAGGAAAAAAAGGAAATACATAGAAATAGCTCAGCAATATGAATTTGTACCTTTCGCTGTCGAAACCTACGGCTCTTTTGGACCAGATGCTTTAGGATTATTAAAATCTGTTTCTAAAGCTCTGGTGCAGGAGACGAGGGATCACAGAGCAGGATATTTCTTAACTCAGAGATTGGGCATTGCTATAATTAGAGGGAATGTAGCATCTGTACTTGGCACACTACCCAAGGATGATTGTTTGAAAGAAGTGTATAATATTATATAAATATACCACATAAAAAATCAACACACCGACGGAAATCGAACCCGCAACTTTTTCATGGTGAACAGAGATTGTCCTAATATCATAAAATAACGATAAAACGACATTGAAAATTTAAAGACTCTACGCAAAAAACTTTCAGAGGAATGTAATTTTGAAATTTGCGATTTTGATACTGACTGACTGACTGACAGATCATCAAAATTATGCGGCACTTCCCGACTACCTAGAAAGCTGAAATTTTGCATGATGGTAGGGTTTATTGTAAAAGTACAGGAAAAAATCTGAACACCGGATTTTTTTCACTTATCTTGGTGTAAAACGGTGTCGTTTTAGGGAGAAGTTATATAATCGATTATGGATCTAAATTATGAAGCATTTCCCGACTACCTAGAAAGCTGAAATTTTGCATGATGGTAGGGTTTATTGTAAAAGTACAGGAAAAAATCTGAACACCGGATTTTTTTCACTTATCTTGGTGTAAAACGGTGTCGTTTTAGGGAGAAGTTATATAATCGATTATGGATCTAAATTATGAAGCATTTCCCGACTACCTAGAAAGCTGAAATTTTGCATGATGGTAGGGTTTATTGTAAAAGTACAGGAAAAAATCTGAACACCGGATTTTTTTCACTTATCTTGGTGTAAAACGGTGTCGTTTTAGGGAGAAGTTATATAATCGATTATGGATCTAAATTATGAAGCATTTCCCGACTACCTAGAAAGCTGAAATTTTGCATGATGGTAGGATTTATTGTAATAGTACAGGGAAAAATCTGAAAACTGTTAAACGGTGTTATTTTAGGGAGGAAATATACTCGATTATGTATATAAATTATGAGGTACTTCCCTACTACCTACAAAGCTGAAATTTTGCATGATGCTAGGGTTTACTGTAAAAATACAGGGAAAAATCTGAAAACCGGCACTTTCGCACTATTTCTGCTGTTAAACGTTGTCGTTTTAGGGAGCATATTAAAGTGAAGAATCCTGAATTTTTTAATAATAAATAATGAAACGTGCTGTGAAACGAACCATTTACAAAAAGTAATGATATCCCACAAAAAACTACCGTTTAAAAAAGGCCCAAGTTCCAGAACTCCTATCCAAAAAGGTTTCGCCAATGAATGCAGTGATATCTTGTTTGCGGCCAAGTTATCTTGGTACTAAACTATTTCTTTTATTAAAACCCGTTTTCTGAGTTCCTCATTTTGTATGTTTTTAACTGCAAACGATATAATGGTACAACTGTTTTTGTTCCTTTTTTCTGGCGGACCCTGTATATACTAATACTATTATTATTCTCAGGTACCTATCCCTCTCTACTGCTGGTCAGTAACCCAGCCATTCAGATGAGTGTGTACGAGCTACTCAAGCGATACTCCGTGAACATCAACAACTCTAGTGGCAAATTCTTCGTGCTCGCTTCACTAGCCAAGATCATATCCACCCTGATCACCTATCCTGTTCAGATAGCCCAGCATGTACAGAGGGTAAGAGTCTGCACTGGTAGTCAAGTGGTTAACGCGCTGGTCTGGTATTCCAGGTAGCGTAGGGATCCGTTGGTTCGAATCCCACCCAGTGCATTAATTTTTCCTTATGAATTTGAGTTTGTGACCACTTAATAATAAGACTCTGAGGGTTAGGTGGTAGAAAATGCTTTGAGCATTAACCTCGCCTGGTGGATGCCTTCCACTAAAGAGAATTATTATTATAAATCAACAAGGGATTTTACTTTCGATAAATTTCTAATAATAATAACACTCTTTAGTGGAAGGTAACCACCAGGCCAGGGTAATGCTGAAAGCATTTTCTACCACCTATAATTTTCAGAGTTTTTTTTTATATATTAATATGAATGTTTCACAGCCTTTCTTATTTCGTAGCTATGAAACAGGAGCTACTGTAGACGCTTGTGGTCTGTGCTGTAGCCTGCCCATCCCGTAGTATGCCTCCCCTCTGATGGTCGAAAAGTGACACAATACTTCTCATTTAGGTGCTGGGTCAACACGAGCGAAGCGGGAGGTATCCCTTAGAAACAACTTTAATCAAATTTTGAATACAAATTTCTGTCGGCGCGGGGGTTCGAACCCGGGACCTTCCGCATTGCAAGCGAGTGCTTGACCACTGATTGGTGGACATGGCCATTGGTAGACATGACGACGGGATCGTTTCGACAGATTCCACATTCCACATGTTGGAGATCTCTATGGCTAGATCTTGATACTTGTGGATCTTATCAGCGGTGGTCGTGGTGATGTTGTGATCTGCGGGATGAGCGATGTCGATCACTGGTTTGTTTGCTTCGATTCTTCGGTCGGTTATAATTGTTGTGTCCCAGTTTAATTTTGCTATTGTATTTTCCAAAATACATTCAGGGTGGTTCTTGAAATATTCTGTTTTATATTTAATCAGATTAAAAATGAGAGCAATGAATTGATGGACTATTTTAGCCAAGGAGTTGTGGCGATGCAAGTAATCTGTGTTTGCCAGTACGGTACAACTTGATGTAATATATTATTATTATTAATTTCTCCCACAGGTGTCAAAGGCAACTCCATCGACCCCACATAGACAAGACTCAGACTCGGAAACCAAACAGAGGCGGATGACTCCTGAGAACATGATAGATATTCTCTTGTATATATTCAAGTAAGTGATAGATATTCTGTTTTATATATTCGAGTTAGTGATAGATATTCTCTTGTATATATTCAAGTAAGTGATAGATATTCTGTTTTATATATTCGAGTAAGTGATAGATATTCTCTTGTATATATTCAAGTAAGTGATAGATATTCTGTTTTTTTTTTTTTTTTTTTTTTTAAGTGGGGTTTAACGTCGCTTTCAACTGCCATGGTCATATCACGACGGGGGTTTTACCCTCCATTCGCAGGAAACTCACAAACCTGCTACTCACATTGACCTCACCCAGCCTGAGTGGGGCCGGGAAAAGCCAGCGTCACGAGAATTAGAATTTGAATGGTCACCCATCCAAGTCTTAACCACGCTGGATGTCGCTTAACTTCGGTGTTCTGAAGGGAACCGGTGTATTCAACATGCCATCGACGCTGGCTTCTGTTTTATATATTCGAGTTAGTGATAGATATTCTCTTGTATATATTCGAGTAAGTGATAGATATTCTCTTGTATATATTCAAGTAAGTGATAAATAATCTGTTGTATATACTCGAGTAAGTGATAGATATTCTCTTGTATACAGGGTGGACCAAAAAAACGTTTACACCCGTTAATGGTAGATTACTGACGACATTTCTAGGACGGATCTGCAATCCGTTTTTTCGGATTAGCCTTTATAACTGCACAAAGTGATTTTTTGCAACTTTCTGAAAAAGTCCGACTTTGGCTTATTCTTCAGGTCAGAACTTTTTTCCTGTTTAAGATGAGTTGATTTTGAACATTTCTGCAGAAAGCCAACAAAATTTCGATGTTTCTAGTTACACTACTTTGTTTTTTACGGTTTGGTTTGGCATCTTTTTTGACACCTGAATAGAAAAAAAAATTCTCATGTAATTTTTTTACACTTTGAAACACTCAAGATTTTCCCGAGCAAATTTTGGCACAGACATGGGCAAGTTTGATAAAAGTTGGCGGCCAACCCAAGGATGCTAAAAAATAATTTTACGATTTTTTATCACGTGATCTTCTGGGAAAACGAACCAGGTAAGTCTCAAAAAATGATGTTCAAAATCTTAAAAGTGTTGACCGTGTAGGGTCGTCTTGTACTCAAAGAGTAATTATTAGCTATTTATGTCAGATAATTATATTCCTTGGAATTAATTAAAGGCCAGTCAAATTAATGATTGTTTGTTTCTCGATGATAGTTTTCAAGCATATTTTTCTGCATTCTGTGAAATATTATGTTTTAACTTCTTGAGTTTTTAAGTACAAGTTACATAATTATTATTATTCGGATGCTGAAATGGCAGACATGCATTTAGCATATGAAGCTGCCAACAGGAACATTTGGAATTACGTGAAAAACATAGTTTACGAAATACCAGTGGAGACGCAAGAGTAGCAGAATCTGGTAGCAAGAATCCTGTTGGCATTCGATGACCTGACAGAAAAAGCTGGAATCTTCAGCAACATTCAACGGAACATGATGAAGAGGTTTAACTTATGCATCCAGGAAGGTGGACGCCACTTCCAACAGCTCCTCTGAGGGAATTGAGAAAGGAGAGAGAGGGAGAGAGAGATAGAGAGAGATAGAGAGATAGAGATAGAGAGCGAAAGAGAGAGAGAGGCAAGAATGAGGATGTGAGAAATATTGCTCGTAGGTAAGAAGGCTTGGTTCACAATAAGTGCTTACTAATCAAAACACAGTGGCATCACAATGCCAAAAACAGCAGATTACGAACAAATTTACTGCAAAGCTATTAATAACTCCACTCTACAGTTCTTAGGTAGAACTAAGGTACTAAAGTCACCATTGGTTTCAAAAATTTGTGTGAGGAGAATCCATAGTGTGTACTATGGCTAAATAAAAAAAGGCAACAGTCTTTTTTATTTTGTAGTCATGAATTTTTTGCTGGCTCTGGCGTTCGGACCGGGTGGATTAGCTTACCACTCAGCTAATCGTGCGCGTCTAATCGTTTCTCATTGAACATACTAACACAAAATGATTTTTTAAATACCTTCTTGTTTATATCAAAATAGTATAAAACATAATAAAGACTGCAAAAGTTTATAATTTTACAAAATATAATCTTGTTTTTTTTTCAAGACTTCTATTAAGAGTTGGCAATCGGTAAATATTTGTTATTTAATTAGTATTGTTTTTGTTAGAAGAACCTACCTACATATTTACCTGGATTTATTTCATAAACTCTATTTTCGTTTGGAAAATTCGCTAGTTTTTTTTTTCTCTCGTAGGGAAGCATAAGAAAAACCATCCTTACATTATCAAGGCAGTCTCTCAGGGGCTTACATGAATAATAATAATGTGTATTGTGATACCAATAGTATCTGATAGAACTCAATTTACAGATGGTATTACCCCCAAAAAAACCATTAGTTGTTGGTGTTACAACAGATCAGATACAGGTATGAATAAAATATTCCATCAGATTTTTTTGATAATTAAAATAATATTGACGGTCGAGAATTGAACCTCGGTCATGCGACTATCACTCTTAGCACTACCACATCTAGCTAACACCACTGACAATTTGAGAAGCACGAAATTTATCATTTGAATTTTCTTAAACTGGCTGTTGAAGGCATGTGAGACCGCGGTATTAAAAAAAAGCAATGTAAACAATTTTTGTAAACAACACAATACGCCCTTACACAGTCTACAACTAGAAAACTCTTGGGATTTTTGAAGAGTTTTTGGCAAACATCTAATAATTTTTCCCAGAAGATCACGTGATAAAAAATCGTAAAATTATTTTTTAGCATCCTCGGGGCGGCCGCCAACTTTTATCAAACTTGCCCATGTCTGTGCCAAAATTTGTTCGGACAAATGTCGAGTGTTTTATTTAGTAAAAAAGTTTTTTTGGGTGTTTTTTTCTGTTCAGGTGTAAAAAAATATGACAAACCAAATCGTAAAAAACAAAGTAGTGTAACTATAAACATCAAAATTTGGTTGGCTTTCTGCAAAATTGTTCAGAATCAAATCATCTTAAACAGGAAAAAAGTACTGACCTGAAAAATAAGCCAAAGTCGGACTTTTTCGGAATGTTGCAAAAAATCACTTTGTGCAGTTACGAAGGCGAATTCGAAAAAACGGATTGCCGATCCGGCCTGGAAATGTCGTCAGTAATCTACCATTAACGGGTGTAAACGTTTTTTTGGTCCACCCTGTATATTCAAGTAAGGGATAGATATTCTCTAGTGTGTATTCAAGTAAGTGATAGATATTCTGTTGTATATATTCGAGTAAGTGATAGATATTCTCTTGTATATATTCAAGTAAGTGATAGATATTCTGTTGTATATATTCAAGTAAGTGATAGATATTCTGTTGTACATATTCAAGGAAGTGAAGACTCACAGGCTGAAGAATAGAAAAAAATTCTATCTCCAGCGGTTGCTGAGATATTTCACTGGATTGATTAAAATGGTTCACCCTATATGAATAAATAAATGTATTATACAGTATGTTTCTGAAAAGGTGGCCACACCGTCGTAACTTTTGAACGCGATGGAATTTTTCAATTCTGTACAGTTCTAAGAATAGGAAGTGCCCAATAGCCCATCCTGGGCCCCAGCCAGCTTTTCTGGCCTTTAGGCTATGTTTTTTCATTTTTTTCGATAATTTTAAGGCCCAAAATAAGTATGAACACAGGATGGGACGACACTTCCTATCCTTAGAAATTTACAGTATTGAAAATTTTCAACGCATTCAAAAATTACGAGGGGGTGGCCCCACCTTTTCATAAAAATACTGTATTATAACCTAGTTTAAGTAATTATTATTATTTTTAGGCTTTAATGGCAGGATTCTCAAATTGCTTGAGATCTTCCACCCAACGATTTTATCATGTGTATTGTACCTTGTACCTACATTTGTGTAAAATAAAGACAGAGTTATTTGTTATTGAGTTCATATTAGAAATCCAAAGTAATGTTAGGTATATGTAATATTTTATATAAAACTAGGATTTTTTAAATTTTCAATCACCGACTTAAGTTTCGTCTAGGCTTGATAATTTTTTTTTTTAAAGAATCCTAGTTTTATATAAAATATTACATATACCTAAAGATTACATATACCTTCTTGGTTGTGAATATTTGTATACGAAAAAATTACTTCGAATTTCAGGTACGAAGGAGTTCGCGGTCTCTACAGAGGGGTCGAGGCCAAGCTCCTGCAGACGGTGCTCACGGCCGCTCTCATGTTTGTCACCTACGAGAAGATAGTGAGTCTAGTGTTCCGGACGTTCAGTATGGAGAAGAAACTCAAGACGTGAAGTCTCCCCTCAGTCTAGTTGAAGATAGTGAGTCTAGTGTTCCGGACGTTCAGCATGGAGAAGAAACTCAAGACGTGAAGTCTCCCCTCAGTCTAGTTGAAGATAGTGAGTCTAGTGTTCCGGACGTTCAGCATGGAGAAGAAACTCAAGACGTGAAGTCTCCTCTCAGTCTAGTTGAAGATAGTGAGTCTAGTGTTCCGGACGTTCAGTATGGAGAAGAAACTCAAGACGTGAAGTCTCCTCTCAGTCTAGCTGAAGATAGTGAGTCTAGTGTTCCGGACGTTCAGTATGGAGAAGAAACTCAAGACGTGAAGTCTCCTCTCAGTCTAGTTGAAGATAGTGAGTCTAGTGTTCCGGACGTTCAGTATGGAGAAGAAACTCAAGACGTGAAGTCTCCTCTCAGTCTAGCTGAAGATAGTGAGTCTAGTGTTCCGGACGTTCAGTATGGAGAAGAAACTCAAGACGTGAAGTCTCCCCTCAGTCCAGTTGAAGATAGTGAGTCTAATGTTCCGGACGTTCAGTATGGAGAAGAAACTCAAGACGTGAAGTCTCCCCTCAGTCTAGTTGAAGATAGTGAGTCTAGTGTTCCGGACGTTCAGTATGGAGAAGAAACTCAAGACGTGAAGTCTCCCCTCAGTCTAGTTGAAGATAGTGAGTCTAGTGTTCCGGACGTTCAGTATGGAGAAGAAACTCAAGACGTGAAGTCTCCTCTCAGTCTAGTTGAAGATAGTGAGTCTAGTGTTCCGGACGTTCAGTATGGAGAAGAAACTCAAGACGTGAAGTCTCCTCTCAGTCTAGTTTAAGATAGTGAGTCTAGTGTTCCGGACGTTCAGTATGGAGAAGAAACTCAAGACGTGAAGTCTCCTCTCAGTCTAGTTGAAGATAGTGAGTCTAGTGTTCCGGACGTTCAGTATGGAGAAGAAACTCAAGACGTGAAGTCTCCTCTCAGTCTAGTTGAAGATAGTGAGCTAGGTTCCGGACGTTCAGTATGGAGAAGAAAACTCAAGACGTGAAGTCTCCCCTCAGTCTAGTTGAACGTCTCCGCGGGCGTGAACGGTTGTGAATACTGCACGCTTCAATGTGAGCAGCGACCAGTGGCGGAATTATAGGCAAAAATAAGATATCTATACTTATAAAAGAGAGTTTTCACTCACTGACTGACTGACTGACTCACTCACTGATTCATCACTGTTTCTCCGAATTGGTAAGTCCTAGAAAGCTGAAATTTGGTGGGTAGCTTTGTCTTACAGTCGAGATGTGCAATAAGACGAGATTTTTCGAAATTCCACTACAATGTTCTCATAAGTGTGTTAATCACGACCTGATATCACGTGTTTCACTAAATCTTTGCTGAACTTGGGACTCGAACCACCGACCTCCAGGTTACAATGATCCATCAAGCTACTGAGGTCGGTAAAAAAAAATGAGATATTAGGATATTAAAAGATATGGAAAAGTCCTATAATTCTGCGCTACCCACATAAAATTGTGATATAATAACACAAAGAATCAAATTTATTTATTTTACTGCCCGTGATCCAGAGTTCCCGAGTTTGATCCCCCCCCCCCCCCGGTTGGGACGGAATTTTCTCACAAAAAAGTGTGTTCCCTCCGAAGTAAAAAAAACACGTTTCCGGCCCAACCCAGGCTGGGTGAGGTAAATGTGGGTAGCTGGTAATGGAGGGTGAAACCCTCGTCCTGGATAACTGCAAAACAGGACGTTACAATCAAACGGATTCAATGGACATGAAAGGACCCTTGGCTCCAAACCGTACACTGGTTGGTAGTCAAGTGGTTAACGCGCTAGTCTGGTATCCAGGTAGCGTAGGGATGTGTTGGTTCGAATCTCACCCAGTGCATAAATTTTTACTCATTGATTTGTGAGTTTGTGACCACATAATAATAAGACTCTTGAGGTTTAGATGGTAGAAAATGGAGTAGTCACCGTTGCCGAGTGAGTTAGCGCGTTAGGCATTGCACGCATAGGGGGTGACCGGAGTTCGCCAGGCATTGCATACATCCCACTACAACAGCATGAACAGGGATTATTATGTACATATAAATATTTTTTAACCTACCTATGTATTTTGACATTATTTACCTACCTATCAATCTACTTATGAATTTAGTAGTATTATGTGAGTCTCACAGGGAGACGTTAGTTCCCTTGTTCTCCTATATCCAGTTCTCTTATATCCAGTTCTCTTGTATCCAGTTCTCTTGTATCCAGTTCTCTTGTATCCAGTTCTCTTGTATCCAGTTCTCTTGTATCCAATTCTCTTGTATCCAGTTCTCCTATACCCAATTCTCTTATATCCAGTTCTCTTGTTGTATCCAGTTCTCTTATATCTACATAGTTCTCTCTTGTATCCAGTTCTCTTGTACTCAGTTTCTCTTATATCCACTGTATATTTGACTGTATACATTTTATATTTATTTTTTCATCACTCCACTGTTTTACGGTGTTCATATGCATTTAAAATTCGCTTGAGGACGCTGTGCTGGATAGTCGCACGTACTCACGAAATATTGTAATTGGGCATATGCATTTAATCGTATTCACTTTGTTGTTAGTTTATTCAAGTTGTTTTCTTTAACTTTTTGCCACTCGTAGGAGAGTGACCACCTTGATATCATATCTTTTTGCATGGCAGAGACCCACCACCGTTTAGCCTCACTTCTGAATAAAAAATACCTCGTCTCAGCATAATTCAATGGTGTAGCAACCACTCTTTGTCCTTCTATTCCGACACTTTTTGCATTTTAATATTAAAAAAAAAGGAAAAGCTAGAGAAAGAGAAAGAGAAAAAATGTCAAAAACGCTTGCATACGAGTCTGCAACCATTGGGACATTTTCATCTTTACTATTCAAGGTCCAAAACCCAACTGACCAAATTTCGTATTGTGCGCATGACACATACCTTCTCTCTTCTCTCCCTCTACAATTCAATACTTCGCCATTGTGCGCATGACACACACTTTCCCTCTTCTCTCCCTTTACAATTCAATATTTCGTTACATAATATCGTTACATAATATCGTTACATAATTTCGTTACATAATTTCGTCACATAATTTTGGTTATGTGCCAGAGCAAAGACATGAAAATGTCAAAAAAATCAGTCAGTATTGATAGTGGACTTTGTAATTTTGTGAAGGTGTATCATACTGATTGAAGTAGAACAATATATTTTTAACTAACTTCACAGAAAATAAAATATGGTTAACACAGGGTTTTTTTTATATGATATAGACATGTTTCGCCGGTTAGGGCATCTTCGGTGTATTTAAAATGAAAAATTACACCAAAGAAAAATTACATAAAAAAAACTCCTGTGTTAACCATGTAATATTTTCTGTGAAGTTGTTAAAATTATTCTACTTCAATCAGTAAATCACTCTATACTGCAGAGTTAGAAAATTGTATCGTATTTAGTTTATACAATAAATTTTAAATTTTTGACATTTCGTTTGATTTTTAGTCAATTTTTGTGCCAAATAAAAAGTTATCATATTTGTGTTGATCACCACAATCGTGATATCACTACTCACTCAAACTTGCTTTACTAAATATTTGCTGAACTCGGGAATTGGACCTCCAGATCAAGTCCGCCGCCTTATCGATCAAGCTACTGAGGTCGGTCCTTTTGTGCCAAATGATAGTAAAAAATGTCAGCAAAAAAAAGTTTTACTGTTTTTTTCAGTAAGACCGCTTTAGGACCGAATTATGAAACAGGTTTAGATGTAATCTTAGTGGACACATAGACACTATCACTTAACAATAGCTCAGTGGTTAACGTTGATTTTTCGTTTTAGGCACTTTAACCATTTATTGTATGGTCGTTCGTGCCGATCCTTTCAAGGTCTAGATAAGGTGAAGGAGGTTTTTAATTTCAATAGGCTGTGGATTTGTATATATGTATTAAATAATATTTTCGCTCACTGTTCGTACATTTTAATTTTTAAAATAAATTTATATTTGATGTGAAACAAATAAAAGAACGAAATTTTAAAGGTTAAATGAATAACGTCTTTATTTTCTTTCTTTTTTACAATATTGTATAACTTCTAGGATGCATATAAAGAATAATATAAAAATTAGGATATCTAGGGGGACTCGTGAATCACATAACTTTCAATAGACAAGAAAAAAAATTATGAGAATTCTAATAATAATATCGCGTTAGTTGACTTTTGCTAGTGATGTCGTATATTTTACTTAAATACATAAAATTTACAAAACGTAAAAAAATTCCTCCATGCTAGAGGAATAGGGATTTATATTTATACTATCCGACTAACACCAATTTTAGTCCCATTATTCCAGCAGTAAGCCCGAGACGTATTATTATGTGATTAAAATCCCAAATGGGAGGATAAGTTGTCATGCCCCGGCTGGGTTTCGAACCCGCGACCTCTGCATAACCAGACACATGCCTTGACCTCTGAGCTACCGGGACAGGGACTTGAACTTCTATGGCAGATTGACATGGGATATAAGGTCCTATCAGGTGGGGTCGTGGGTTCGAAACCCAGCCGTGACATGACAAGTTATCTGTATTACCAGACGGACGCCTTGACCACTGAGCTACTGGGGGACAGAATAGCTTAAAATATAGATGAAAGTGGTGGAAGGATACTAAGACTCAGCACTAAGATACTAAGACACTTGTGCACTTTTCCTTTCAACTCGCAAATAGGGCATTATATTTAAAGCATTTCGATATACACTCTTGTATGTATAATAACAATAACACTCTTTAGTGGAAAGTAACCACCAGGCAAGCATTTTCTACCACCTAACCCTAAGACTCTGAGTCTTATTATTAAGTGGTCACAAACTCAAATTAATGAGGAAAAATTCATGCACTGGGTGGGATTTGAACCAACAGATCCCTACGCTACCTGGATTACCAGACTAGCGCGTTGACCACCAGTGCATTGCCTTTCGCGTTGCCTCTCGAAATCATGTTCTGGCCACTCAAAAGAGGCATGCAGGCAACGTAAGGCATGCAATAGCGCATGCCTTACGTTCCTCTTGGATTGCGTCTCATTGAAATGTAAAGCGCTCGAGTGGGGGACATAGCTTAGGTGTTGGGTGGAAGAGATTGCCATAGGCAATAACCCCGCCCTTTAGTTAGGACTTATGTTTTTATATATTTTCTATTCTTTTTCATTTTCATTGTATGTATTGTTTCCATTTTTTTTCATTGTTAAATTAATTATTTGTATGTACATAATGTCCATTTATACCTAATAAAGCGTTGTATAATAATAATAATAATAGCTTAAAACAGTGGCACTTCAACCAAAATCAGCGGATATATCACAGCATAGGAATGCAAAAGTATACGGTTCTCTCTCTGGAAATGATCGAACCCGGACTCCCAACTTGCGAGGCTAGTGAGCTACCGCAGAACCAGTAATGTGACCTCTATACCTCGATTACTTTGGCCATCGAACTGGGTTCCGTGACTTTGGCTTGAGGCTGAAACGAAAGAAGAATATTCATATGTAGAACGTTATTTAACATTGAATAATAATATGAGGAAGGTAACCACCAGGCGTGATTTATGCTCAAAGCATTTTCTACCATGTATGTATGATTTTATTTGTGGTGGAGCACAAGGCCTCTTCACAATTTTTGTGGGTGGCGCAGATTACTAAGAGCCTCCTTCACTTTTCGAATTCTATTACATTAATTTCTTTTTACTCTGGTAATGCCGCTACTGGTCGTTACTCATACAAGTAACTGAAAATGAGCATTTGAGCTTTAACCTCGCCTGGTGGTTACCTTCCACTAAAGAGTGTTGTTATTATTATTATACTGGCTACTTTCGGCCAAACGAGGCTGAGTGAGGTTAATGTGGCGAGTTTCCAGAGAATGGAGGGTAAACCCCAATATGTCTCGAATGAGCTGGACGATAGGCAAAAAAAAACTAAAAGAAACTCACCAGAACATAGAAATGAGAGGGAATAGATCGCACAACCATATCGTTGACTAGCGGGCTGTCGCCCGCTTTGCGGGCCGAGACATGGCCGTGAAAGCAAAAAATCCTTTTTCGCCAATGGCAGGCAGGTGTTGTAGTGGGAGTTTCGAAAAATCCCGTCTTATTGCACATCTAGACTATAAGACAAAGCTATCTACCAAATTTCAGCTCGCTAGGTATTACGGTTTGGGCTGTAGAGCGATGATCAGTCAGTCAGTGAATTTGACATGTATAGATTAAGATTTGCTGCTGACTCACTCCCTCATGTTTTGACACCAGATTGGTTTATACAAGCTAGTGTCTTTTAATAACCCCGCCCTTTAGGTAGGACATTATTGTTATTTTCTTTTTTACTTATTTATTTTGTCATTTGTTTGTTTTTTCTTATTTTACAGGGTGGGGCAAAAGTCTGGAAACCCCTGAATAACTTTCGAATGGCTTCTTCGGTAAAATTAAAATTTTGTGCGGTAAACCGGGCTAATAAGACCTTCTTTTAGAGTGGGGTCGATTTTTGTTACTGGCCCCCATGTCGGGGCCAGGGGGGCCAACTTCATTTTTTTAAATACGAACCCCCCACCTTGGGATACATTTTTGAAAAGGTCTTTAAAAAAGAAATACATTTGTGCAAATTTTATTTTTTTTAAATTAACTGTTTGCAAATGGCGTCCAACATTGTGTATGCAGTAAAGTCTGGAAACCCCTGAATATCTTTCGAAAGGGCTTTCTCAGTAAATTTAAAATTGTGTACGGTAATCCTTGGTAATTAGACCTTCTTTTAGAGTGGGGTCGATTTTTGTTTACCGGCCCCCATGTCGGGGCCAGGGAGGCTAACTTCATTTTTTTAAATACGAAACCCCACCTTGCGATACATTTTTGGAAAGGTCTAATTACCCCGACTTACCGTGCACAATTTTAAATTTACTGAGAAAGCCCTTTCGAAAGATATTCAGGGGTTTCCAGACTTTACTGCATACACAATGTTGGACGCCATTTGCAAACAGTTAATATTTAAAAAATAAAATTTACACCAATGTACTTCTTATTTAAAGACCTTTCCAAAAATGTATCGCAAGGTGGGGGTTCGTATTTAAAAAAATGAAGTTGGCCCCCCTGGCCCCGACATGGGGGCCGGTAACAAAAATCGACCCCACTTTAAAAGAAGGTCTTATTAGCCCGGTTTACCGTGCACAATTTTAAATTTACTGAGAAAGCCCTTTCGAAAGATATTCAGGGGTTTCCAGACTTTACTGCATACACAATGTTGGACGCCATTTGCAAACAGTTAATATTTAAAAAATAAAATTTACACCAATGTACTTCTTATTTAAAGACCTTTCCAAAAATGTATCGCAAGGTGGGGGTTCGTATTTAAAAAAATGAAAGTTGGCCCCCCTGGCCCCGACATGGGGGCCGGTAACAAAAATCGACCCCACTTTAAAAGAAGGTCTTATTAGCCCGGTTTACCGTACAAAATTTTAATTTTACCGAAGAAGCCATTCGAAAGTTATTCAGGGGTTTCCAGACTTTTGCCCCACCCTGTATACTGTTACCATTGTACTCTGTCCTCCTAATAGAGCATACTATAATAATAATAATAATAATAATAATAATAAAAGACACTCACCAGAACATAGATGTGAGAGGGAATAGATCGCACAACCATATCGTTGATCTGCTGCTGATTCACTCCCTCATGTTTTGACACCAGATTGGTTTATACAAGCTAGTGTCTTTTAATAACCCCGCCCTTTAGGTAGGACATTATTCTTATTTTCTTTTTTACTTATTTATTTTTTCTTATTTTATACTGTTACCATTGTACTCTGTCCTCCTAATAGAGCATACTATAATAATAATAATAAAAGACACTCACCAGAACATAGATGTGAGAGGGAATAGATCGCACAACCATATCGTTGATCTGTTGCTGACTCACTCTCTCATGTTTAGACACCAGATTGATTTTGAATTCTGGCAGCACCACAAGGCCAGAGAGTTGAGGGTAGAGTTTGAACTTAAAGTCCTGAGACGAGTCGGGTATTAGTTTAATGGTGACCTGAGAATTAAAAAAAAAATTAAATTAGTTTAAGTTATCATATTTGTGTTGATCTCTTTCGTGATGTCACAACTACTCAAAACTCGCTTTTACTAAATTTACGCTGAAACCCGGACTTGAACCACCGACCTCCAGGTTACAAGTCCGCCGCCTTATCGATCAAGCTACTGAGGTCGGTATATGAAATTATATTTAATAAATCAACCCTCGTGATGCTGGCTATTCCCGGCCTCACTCAGGCTGGGTGAGGTTAATTTGAGTAGCAGATTTGTGAGTTTCCAGCGGATGGCGGGTAAAACCCCTGCCGTAATATGACTATGTAATTGAAAGCGATGTTGAAAAAAAAATGATAAAATTAAATAAGAATTAAGAAATTTAAAAAAAACTGTATGAACAGCACACGTGACTTTTCTTACTTCAGCCAATAAGATAACATCTTTTTTTTTAATAAAATGGTTCTTTTATTTGTACAATAATAATATTTTATAATATTATCTCCTAAGCTTATGCAAACTGAATTACCTGTTTATAGCCGGAGAATATGAAAGCTTAACTGGACTCCATGACTATCTGAACAGTGACTATAGTGGTCAGATAGTTATACAATATACAGGGTGTATATCTGAATTACCTGTTTATAGCCGGAGAATATGAAAGCTTCACTGGACTCCATGACTATCTGAACAGTGACTATGGTGGTCAGATAGTTATACAGGGTGTATATCTGAATTACCTGCTTATAGCCGGAGAAGATGAAAGCTTCACTGAACTCCATGACTATCTGAACAGTGACTATGGTGGTCAGATTGTTATACAGGGTGTGTATCTGAATTACCTGTTTATAGCCGGAGAATATGAAAGCCTCACTGGACTCCATGACTATCTGAACAGTGACTATGGTGGTCAGATAGTTATACAGGGTGTAACAAATGGTCATGGGGGTTCTCACGAGACCGTGGGCCGGGAGGTTCAGTCGCAGTTGAACCGGCAGAGGTTGAACATCTTTGCGCGGAAGCTCTATACAAGAGGTGACGGTGCCTAGATTGGAGTCTTTCCTGGAAAAAAAATATGAAAAAGAAATAATATATATCTTTATTTGTCTTTTTTTATTTGTTACAATTTGAAAAAATAAAAAAATAAAATAAAGGCAACCTTTCAGGGGGTTAAAGGTGAAAGAGAAGAGGAAAATTGAAAAAAATAAATTGTGCCGTCGATGGCGTGTTGAATGCACCGGTTCTCGTAAGATCACCGCAGTCAAGCAGCGTCTAGCGCGAGGTAAAGACTTCGTGATGCTGGCATTCCGGCCCGACCCAGGCTGGGTGAGGTTTATGTGTGTAGGAAGTTTGTGAGTTTCCTGCGCATGGAGGGTAAAACCACCGTCGTGATATGACCATGCAGTTGAAAGCGACGTTAAACCCAAATTAAAATCGCTTAATCTACATGAGCTGGGACCCAGCAGTCTCGATCCGGCCATAAGTTTGACAATGCACTACCCAAAAAACTTTTTTTTTCTCTCATTTTTTTTGCTAACTTACCTCCTCCACTTAACAGTGAACACTCCGAGACACAGACTCTTAGCCTCCTTGATCACAACACAGGCCAGACAGGTCACAACTTGTCCTGTGCTCAGCTCTTGCTGACACTTGGTCTCGTGTTGCATCTCTATAGAGTCAGGTATACCTGTGGACCAACACGTTACAATAATAATAACATAATATAAATCTGGCTGGGGGACTATAAACAGGGAGTAGACCAGCATTGGCTTGGTTCTGAGGACCCTTGTCAATTATTAGCCTCCTTGTAAAGACAGTGATAGACGTGCTGAGTCATTACTCCACTGTCTGGCTACCATCGTTCACGATGACGCCACCCTATGACAGGACAATGAGTCCTAAATCCCACTGACTGGTAGACCACTTTCGTGATATCACAATTACTCAAAGTGGCTTAACTAAATTTTTGCTCAACTTGGGACTTGAACCACCGACCTCTAGATTACAAGTCCGTCGCCTTATCGATCCAGCTTCTGAGGTCGGTAAATCGGCCCTGAGTATTGGATCTGTTGGGCCCGGGGGTCTATATAATCAGTCCACTACCGTCATTCAATCTCATATGGATTATGTCTGTCCCAGTAGCTCAGTGGTCAAGGAGTCAGTGTGGTAATCTAACGGTCGCGGGTTCGAAACCCAGCCGGGACATGACAAGATATAATTCCATTTGTCATTTTGACCACATAATAATATGTCTTGGGCTTACAGCTGGAATAATGAGACTCATTAGTCTTAATCGGGCAGTATAAATAAGGTGATATTATTATTATCATTATTTTAGCAGGAAGCCCAAGACGTATTATTATGAGATCAAAATGACAAATGGAATTATATCTTGTCATGTCCCGGCTGAGTTTAAAGTCACTTACTAAGAGACGTATCTTCATTGTTGTGGCCCTTAGTGTGAGATGATCACAGCCAAAAAAAAATAGCATAAGTTCAGTTAAAAATATTATGTAAATTATATTTGAACCATTTACTTGTCATGTATTAAATAAATAGAATAAATAAATCTTCAATGACAATACTCCAAGGAAAAATACATTCAATCAGAGTTTGAATCAGCACGGTTTCACGAGAAAATAAAGCACTGTTAGGCTCACTTATAGAAAGTGCTGATTGAATTGAAATATTTATTCACTTACTAAGAGACGTATCCTCCATGACAATACTACACGGCGAAATACATTCAATGAGAGGTTGAATCAGCACGGTTTCGCGAGAATAGAAAGTGCTGATCGAATCGAAATATTTATATGAAAGTCACTTACTAAGAGACGTATCTTCAATGACAATACTCCACGGCGAAATACATTCAATCAGAGGTTGGATCAGCACGGTTTCGCGAGAATAGAAAGTGCTGATTGGCTCAAACGAGTCGGACAGGAAACTGGCGGAGATTTCGAAAGCTTTCATCACATCCAGCTTGGAGGTGATATCCTTGGAGAGGAGAATGGACGGTTCAGAGGCGGACGAGTAAGTCACCTGTCCGAGAAAGTCACTTTAATTAACAAGCCGTTTTACCGTACTTTAAGATGAGAGCAAATAAGCTCGAAACAGCTGTCCAGGTATGTTCTGATATTCATATACATCTAGTACAACTTCTCACTTTTCTGTTTATACTGATTATACTGAAAACAGGGCTAATAATTTATTATTGAATAGGTTTTTTGTTAGTTCACCTTTCGGTGTGTACAATTTCCTTATTGATAGATTAAAACTTATTGATAAATTAAGACTAAATCTAATTAACTATAATATTTTGATATCCTTGGAGAGGAGAATGGACGGTTCAGAGGCGGACGAGTAAGTCACCTGTGCGAGAAAGTCACTTTAATTAACAAGCCGTTTTACCGTACATAATTTATTATTGTTTTTAATATATTGTATATAATAATTTATAATACACATAATACAACAAGGCGAATACTTTATTATTGAATTGAATGGATTTTTTATTGTTATTTTACCTTTCGGTGTGTACAATTTCCTTATTGATAGATTAGAACTTATATTGATAAATTAAGACTAATTCTAATAAACTATAATATTTTTATTTAATCCATAACTTAATCTAAATATATAAATGTCAGTCACTGACTGACTGACTGATCATCGCTCTACAGCCCAAACCGTAATACCTACCGAGCTGAAATTTGGTAGGTAGCTTTGTCTTATAGTCTAGATGTGCAATAAGACGGGATTTTTCGAAATTCCCACTACAACACCTTTGGCGCCATTGGCGAAAAAGGATTTTTTGCTTTCACGGCCATGCCTCGGCCCGCAAAGCGGGCGACAGCCCGCTAGTGTATACTATAGTAAAGCCTCCGTGGCGTAACGGGTGTAACGACTGCTCGTAGTCCAGTGCTGAGTTCGATTCCCGGTGAGGGACTTTTCGAAGAAAACTCCGGTGCCTCTAGATACGTGAGGCGGGAATTTCCGGCCTCACCCAGGCTGGTTGAGGTTAATGTGGGTAGCTGGTACGATTCCCAGCGAATGGAGGGTAAAACCTCCGTCCTCACCTTTGCAAGTTAGAATTTTAAACCCAAATAAAATCAACTGGTCACAACTGGGGCTTCTCTTGTGGAACCATCTATTACTTTGTGGATTTCATACTTTTTTCAGGGGTTTCCTGATATTTTGGGGAAGGCCCCCCCCCATCATTTCTCCCCAAAAAACCCCTGGCTCCGCACCTGTCAACTGAGACACGCGTGACCCTCAGAATGAGAGAGAATATATTAGGGACTAAGAAGTTATCATATTTTTTTTCAAGCTTTGTTAGGAGGACAAACAGGCAACAGTATAAAATTAAGAAAAGAAAAAAAAACTAACAAATGACAAAATAAATAAGTAAAAAAGAAAAGAAAATAACAACAATGTCCTACCTAAAGGGCGGGGTTATTGCCTGTGGCAATCTCTTCCACCCAACCCTTAATCTCTTCCACCCAACCCTTTGTGTTCATTACTTTCGCGATATCACAACTACTTAAACTCGCTTCACTAAATCTACGCTGAAACCGAGATTTAGGGTCACGTGATCTATTTTCACCACTCACAGGGCTGCAAATTGATCACGTGACGCTATATCTACACGAGCTGGGACCCAGGAGTCGAGTCTTCACCCGACCATAAATGTACGCTGAACCCGAGACTTAAACCACCGACCTCCAGGTTACAAGACCATCACCTTATCGATCAAGCTACTGAGGTCGGACGAGGGGTTCAGCAAGGTTTTTTTTTTACATTGTTATATTTAAAATTGTTTATTAGTATTGTAGGAGATGCTGAGTTGCTACGGCAACACAAGTTGTTGATCGGAAAATACTTCTTTTCTATTTTGAACCATTTTATCTTCAGTTGAATTTAGGAAACGTTTGAATTGTAACAAATATAAATTTGTCTTGTTTAAGTAATAAAAGTTCTTATCATTTATTTACAAAGTACGCTGATGTTACATGGTGTCAGGTGTGGGATGATTAATTGAGTGAATTAAAATTAATAATGGAATGTCGCGTACCAAATAAGTTCGACGGAGAGCAGGAAAATCTGAATGATCAGTAGAAGAAATTTATACAACAGTTTGAACTATTCTTAAAAGCGTCGGAGAAAGAGGCAGCTAAAGATGACGGTAAGGTAGCATTACTTTTGAACATTGGGGGAGAATCACTGCTTGATATTTACAATGCTTTGGAACTTAGTAAGAAGACAAAGTATAATGAAGTGAGAGATGCATTACAGAAATATTTTGAACCCACTAAGAATATTATTTATGAAAGGTATAAATTCTTGAGTTATCCTCCACAAAACAATGATCAAAGTATTGACCATTATGTGTTAGAGTTGAAAAAACGAGTGACCAGTTGCGAATATCATGTTGAAGAAAGAAACAATATGGTTAGAGACAAATTCGTAATGGGAGTGAAGGACATTAACTTGAGATGTAGATTCCTAGACGAAAATAAATTAACCCTAGATCAAGCAGTGCATTTAGCCAAGAAATATCACACAGTAAGATACCAATCAAATGATATGTCCAAGTTAGATATGACTAGCAAAGAAGAAAAATATGAGAAAGAAGTTGATTTTGTGAGGAAGAAAAGATTTACTAGTCAGAATGATTGTAATAAGTGCGGTAGGTTCCACAATGACAGTATGATTTGCCCAGCTATAAATGGGATTTGTTATTTCTGCCAGAAAAGGGGACATTTTGCCTCAAAATGCATTTTGAAGAGTCAAAGTAATGATAACTATACTGACAGGTCAAAATTATTTTCTAAAGACTACAGAGATAATAATCGAGCGTCTTATGGAAACGGAAGGAGAGTGCAGTTACTGGAAGAAGAGAATGCTGAGTATTCAAGGAGGCAGGCTCCGAATGAAAATGTGATGGAAATGTTACAAGTAGATTCTTTGGGTAAAAATATCGAAACCGAGTGGAATGAAAGAATAAAATTAAAGAATAGATACATAGAGTGTAAATTAGATACAGGCGCACAGTGCAACGCTATTTCATTAAATTTGGTTAAATCTTTGTATTATTCTGATAATGATTATGTACTAGAGAAACTGATAAAGCCAACTGATATGAAATTAATTGCTTACAGTAATAATACAATTAAACCAATAGGTACTATTGTAATACCGAGCTTTATCAAAGGCAAATATTATCCTTTAAAATTTGTGGTGGTTGATCTAAAATCAAAACCTATCCTTGGATTAAATACCTGTTCTAAGACTGGATTAGTTAACAGACTATCAAGCAGTGATAAAATTTTTGAGTCAAAAGAAGATTTAATTTTTCATGAATCAGAATTCACAGGGACAGGAAAGCATAAAGCAGACAGCAATATTTTCATCAATGAATTGGCTCCGGGTCCAAGTTATCCAGCACATGAGAAGAAATTGAAAATGGCGTTATATGCCAGAGAGAGAGAGAGACGGATTTCCAGCAAGTAATAAGTAATGTACAAAATAATTCATGGCCAATGGGAGGAAAAAAATTAAATAAAGAAATCAAGCTACCTACTGAAGCCTGGGAACAGATAGGTTCTGATATTATAGAATTCAAAGGAATAAATTATCTAATTGTTTATGATTATTATTCAAAATGGATAGAAGTGGAGCGATTAAAAAATGGCGATTCTAACGAGCTAATAACTAAATTTGAGAAAATTTTCTCCTATCATGGAGCTCCAAGCACTATTATCTCTGATGATGTACCGTATTCTTGTGTTCAATTCCAAAAATTCCTAAAAGATTGGAATATAAGAAGTACAACATCAAGTCCGAGGTATTCAAAAGGAAACGGACTGTCTCAGAAAGCAATAAATATTGCAATGGAAATATTGGAGAAGGATAATGGAAATTTAAATGTGGCATTATTGCAATATCGAAGTCATCCAATAATAGGTATTGGATTTTCTCCCGCTCAAATGTTATTTGGTAGACATTTGAAAGAAAAAATAATCCAATAATTAATGTCAAACTTGGTAAAAAAAAAAAAAAAATGTGATCGCACAACATAGTTTTTGTCTGATAGCAATGAAGAAAAGAGAGAAGAATTCACCAAGAGCTTTTCAGGAACAGGGAAAGATTCTGAGCTGAGGCTGCCTTTACATTATCAGGGGAGGATGTAGGAGATGATTCTTTCACGTTGTCAGGGGAGGATGTAGGAGATGCTGAGTTGCTACGGCAACACAAGTTGTTGATCGGAAAATACTTCTTTTCTATTTTGAACCATTTTATCTTCAGTTGAATTTAGGAAACGTTTGAATTGTAACAAATATAAATTTGTCTTGTTTAAGTAATAAAAGTTCTTATCATTTATTTACAAAGTACGCTGATGTTACAAGTATTACGTTTAATAGTTTATTTTTTTGAGTAGTCACCGTGGAAGAGTGAGTTAGCGTGCTAGGCATTTCACACATGGTGACCTTAGTTCGATTCCCAGCGGGGGAGGATTTTTTCTGCTCTGTACTTGGATGTTTGGGGTCCACTCATACCTCGTCAGGAACAATGAGTAGCTGCTTTAATGTGAAGCAGCGACCAGTGGCAGAATCTTGGGCAAAAAAATAAAACAAGATATTGTAAATTAAAGTGGTAAAGTCCTATGATTCTGTGCTACCCAATAAAATTGTGACATAATAACACAAAGAAAAAGCATTATTATTATTATAATTAGATAGTATAGGGTCCGCCCGTATATTGAATTAAATAAATAAATAAAAAGACGGTCTTACCTTGACTTGAACATGCTTCACCGTGACCTGCATGCACCTCACGTAAATCACCGTCTCGTAGCTCTCATTCGTGGCTATCTTCTCCACCGTCTTCGTGACGGGGAACTTGCTCAGAGCGGACACGTTGCTATCTTCACTCACGTCTATGTTGTCGCTGTCCGGACACGCCAGGAGCAGGGTTGCGTTGACCACGGGTTCGGACCCCAGGTTGGCGAGTTTTATTGTGATCGGGTACCTGTGGGGAATATTTATTTATTATTTATTTATTTACACTTTATTTTTTTTACAATACAAACAACACTAAATTGTTAACAAATATAAAAAAAATCAACAATATTTACAAAAAAATATATAGAAAAAAAATATTTAAATTTAAATGTACAATGTATTGTAATCCGGGGCGAAGTTAATGCCTTAGGTATTCTCTGCCACTTAGCCCCGGAATAAAAGTTAAGTTTTTTAACGGTGTTTTTGTTGTTGTTCTTTATAACAATAAATAAGGATAGGTGATCAGGGTGGATATGATCTTGGCTAGTGAAGCAAGCAAGAAGAATTTGCCACTAGAGTTGTTGATGTTCACGGAGTATCGCTTGAGTAGCTCGTACACACTCATCTGAATGGCTGGGTTACTCACCAGCAGTAGAGAGGGATAAGTATCTGGGAATAATAATAGTATAGTATAGTAATTATATAATATTAATAACACACTTTATTGGAAGGTAACCATCAGGCGAGGTTAATGCTCAAAGCATTTGCTACCACAAAACCCTCAGAGTTTTATTATTAGGTTCGAAACCCAGCCGGGAAATGAGAAGTTATCTTCCCATTTGTGATTTTGGACCATATAATAACACGTCTTGGGCTTACTGCTGGAATAATGGGACGCATTAGTCCTAGTCGGGACTAATGGGACGCATTAGTCCTAGTCGGGACTAATGGGACGCATTAGTCCTAGTCGGGACTAATGGGACGCATTAGTCCTAGTCGGGACTAATGGGACGCATTAGTCCTAGTCGGGACTAATGGGACGCATTAGTCCTTAACGTGCACTGGTAGTCAAGTGGTTAACGCGCTAATCTGGTAACCCTGGTAGCGTAGGGATCCGTTGGAATTAATTTGAGTTTTTGACCACATAATAATGAGACTCTGAGGGTTAGGTGGTAGTAAATGCTTTGAGCATTAACCTCGCCTGGTGTTTCATTTCCACTAAATAGTGTTATTATTAGTCGGGTAGTAAAAATAAGGCGATAGAGTTACCATTCCAGGAGCAGTGCAGGATTGGCGTGGCTCACTTCCACACCTAGACTACTCGTATCCGCCACTACAAACACAGAGTTGAGACTCTGGATGGTGTCCAGGTCGAGTTCAGTGCGGGATTCGGGAAGTCGCCACAGTGGCGTCTCCGCAAGGGAAGCTTTCGAGTCTATGAGGAACTGAAGAGGAAGAAGATACAGTTTTTTTTGGTTTAGCCTCCGGAGACCTGAGTGTTTTTTTTTTTCTTTCTTTCTTTCTTTTTTCTTTTCTTTTTACTGGATATAGACCGAACGTTTTGATTGTAGAACATTAAGTTTTACTTCATACAGACCTGGAGGTTAGAATTTTTTTCCATGCATATAGAGGGTTCTACTCCTAGAACATTATTTTGAACATGTTCAGTAAAAAAATTAAAGACACTCAGGTTTATATTGAGGAGATTTCAATGTTCTACCAGTAGAACTTCAGGTCTCAGGAGGTTAGATGTGTCGGGGCCTACCCTAGCCTCGTGGGGACAATTTGGGGTAGTTGTAGAGTGGTCAACGACCAGTGACGGCATTACGGCATTTGATACTAGAAAGTTATGATGGTTGGTTGGAGATATGATGCATAAGCATTAGCGACCAGTGGCGGAGTTATATGCAAAACAAGATATTGTATAGTATTTAAAATTTTAAATGGTAAAAAGTCCTACAATTCTACGCTGCCCACTGAAAAATGTGACATAATAACACAAATAACTAGCTCTTATTTTTTACCTTATAATTTGTGTAATATCGAATTTGTTTAACGCCTAGCGTTGTCATATGGCAACGATGGGGGCAGTGCAAGTTTCTGACCTGATAGTTCAATACGGTACATGTTACCACTTTAAAACACTATAGTTCTCATTGTTGACAATATTTGCTACCTTCTGGATTTTACTAGACAGTTCTATCAGCACTATCAGTTGTTCTATCAGAAATCTTGATATTTATTTTTTCAAAATGGATCAACGTTTTCCAACAGTTCAGGCTTTAATGGGTTATAATAATAATATCGCCTTATTTATACTGCCCGATTAAGACTATTAAAGTCCCATTATTCCAGCAGTAAGCCCAAGACATATTATTAGGTGGTAAAAATCCCAAATGGGAGGATAACTTGTCTTGTCCCGGCTGGGTTTCGAACCCGCGACCTCTGGAATCTCTGGATTCACACAGTGCCGCCTTTACCACTGAGCTTCCGGGACAGACTGTTTATTTATTTATTTTTTATTTTTATTTATTTATTTATTTACACTTTATTAATAGGACATATTATACATATACAATACAAATAATTACAAATTAAAATACAATACAATAGAAGAAAAAAATAAAGAAAATATAAATAAATATATTTACATAATATATGTCCTAACTAAAGGGCGGGGTTATTGCCTTAGGCAATCTCTTCCACCCAAATTGTGATATAATAACACAAAGAAACACATTTATTTATTTATTATCTTATAATTTGATATCTTATCTTATAATCACAAGTCTATTATAAGATATCTTAGCTTATAATCACTTATTTAATATCTTATAATCACAAGAGGGTAGAGCAGCACTCACTTTGAGCAGCAGCTTCCGGCACGAGGTCTGCATGGTCAGAGACACACTGGTCACGGAGACCTCTGAGTTAACGTGACGGGACAGGGGCGTGAACTGGGCGGTGTGACACACCACCCGGCCGGGCGGCAGAGTCACGGGCGAGGCGATGGTGACGTCAGAGTGGCCGATGCAGCAGGACAGAGAGGCGAACGTGACGGGGTCCTGGAACTGAGACCTGGGTGGGGCAGGAAATAAAATTTAAATAGCTCAGTGGTTAAGCACTCGCTTGCCATGCGGAAGGTCCCGGGTTCGATCCCCCGTGCCGACAAAAAAATTGTATTTTTTTTTTTTAATAGTTTATTTATTTATTTTCTTTAAAAAGAAACATTTATACAAAGGTACTTCTCCTAAGCTTTGAAGAGCTTCTAAGAGAGATTCTTAATTTGGTTACAATTGTTTGTAAGGGATACCTTCTGGTGCGCTCGTGTTGACCCAGCACCTCATTGGGAAATATTGTGTCACTTCTCGCCCATCAGAGGGGAGGCATACTACGTGATGGGCAGGGTACAACACAGACCACAAGCGTCTACAGTAGCTCCTGTTTCATGGCTACGAAATAAAAACGGCTATGAAACAGTGCTTAATCACTGAGCTAATCGTCTTGATAAATGGTTTCTCACCTCATGTATCGATGAATGGTTTCTCACCTCAGATACACACTCAGCACGTACTTCTTCTCGTCCCTATATTACTCCACGTCATACATATATTTAAGAATAAATGGTTTCTCACCTCAGATACACACTCAGCACGTACTTCTTCTCGTCCCTCTATCACTCCACATCATACATATATTTATGAATAAATGGTTTCTCACCTTACTAAATAATAAATGGTTTCTCACCTTACGTCTTGATAAATGGTTTCTCACCTTACTAATTAATAAATGGTTTCTCACCTCAGATACACACTCAGCATGTACTTCTTTTCGTCCCTCTATTACTACACATCATAAGAGTTGGGTGGAAGAGATTGCCATAGGCAGTAACCCCGCCCTTTAGTTAGGACATATTATGTATATATTTTTTTTATTTTTTTTTTCTTGTTTTTATTAATACTGTCAATTTTATATTTAATTTTTACCATTGTTTGTCTGTATAATATACATATATTATATGTTCTGCTAATAAAGAGTTTCTAAATAAATAAATACATATATTTAAGAATAAATGGTTTCTCACCTTTCTAAGTAATAAATGGTTTCTCACCTCAGATACACACTCAGCACGTACTTCTTCTCGTCCGGCTGATACTCGACGCGAGTCTTCACCCGGACGCACGAGTGCCGATCGCTCAGCTCCAACTCCACCAGGGCATTGTCCTCGTGAGTGAGATGAGTGGACCAGAGGGCTCGGAGCTCGTCAGCGTTGTGGGCGTGGTTAGAGTACTGAACGGCCAGTGGGATCTCGTTGTTCATGACCCGGGTCAGGCTGGTGAGTTGCGGCGCTTTGTCTGGCGGGCGTAAGTAGGTAGTGCTTAATTTAGGCGATGATGATAGGTCAGACTTGATGGTCTCACAAAAAATGAATTGGCCGATTAAGATTCTACAAGAGCAGGGGTGCCCAACCTTTACAGTTAATCTACGCGATCGACTCAATTTAGAGATTTAGAAAATGCTTTGAGCATTAAAAAACACTGGCACTCCTCGCACTGGTTGAGTGCCTCAACCAGCCTGGATCGGTAGTCAAGTGGTTAACGCGCTAGTCTGGTAATCCAGGTAGCGTAGGGATCCGTTGGTTCGAATCCCACCCAATGCACGAATTTTTTCTCATTAATTTGAGCTTGTGACCACATAATAATAAGACTCTGAGGGTTAGGTGGTAGAAAATGCTTTGAGCATTAACCTCGCCTGGTGGTTACCTTCCACTAAAGAGTATTATTAGTAGTAGTAGTAGTAAAAATACCACCACCACTCACCCGTGTCCAAGCTCAGAGCCAGGTACTCCCGCACACTGGCCGTCACGTAGGCGCAATAGAGCGCCGGCCGCACAATGTCCGCCACGAGGCGAGTCCAGTGTTCGGCGCGGTAGTCAACGAGCATCAGGGTCATGAGGGTGAGCGCCTTGCCGTAGTCACGTGACGTGAGGTACTCCTCCGCCATCTGGATGATGAGGTGCTTGCGCATGCGGGGACACCTGGGAGAGAAGAAAGGAGTTGAGTGGAAGAGATTGTCACAGGCAAGAACCCCGCCCTTTATGCCGGGTCCACACTAAGCGAACATTGTTAGCTAACAATGTTCGCAGTGTGGACCCGGCATTAGAAAATGTTTTTACGACTTGTTTGAAATAACATTGTTAGCTAACATTGTTCGCGAACATTGTTAGCTAACAATGTTCCCTTGGTGTGGACCCGGCATAGGTAGGACATTATTGTTATTTTCTTTTTTACTTTTTTATTTTGTCATTTGTTTGTTTGTTTTTTTTTTTTTTCTTCTTAATTTTATACTGTTACCATTGTACTTTGTCCTCCTAATAAAGCTTAAAAAAAAAAAAAATGTCTGGCTGGGGGACGTTAAACAGGGAGAAGACCAGTGTCTCGCTAGAGGACTATAAACAAAGAACCAACCCTTACAAGCCAGGCTAGCCTGAAGTTTCCTAAGGGTTTAATGTCTTGTACAGAAAAGTCCAAGTCCTCATGACTCATGATCAGTATCAGTATAAACAGAAAAGTGAGAAGTTGTACTAGATGTACTTGAATATCAGAACATACCTGGACAGCTGTTTCGAGCTTATTTGCTCTCATCAGCAGGTAATAGTTCTGAATATAACCATGCCATCAACTAACCTCTTTATTTTAATCAGTATAAACAGAAAAGTGAGAAGTATAAACAGAAACGTTAAACATGGAGAAGACCAGTGTCTCGCTAGAGGACTATAAACAGAGAACAGACTAGCCAACCCTTACAATCCAGGCTAGCCTGAAGTTTCCTAAGGGTTTAATGTCTTGTACAGAAAAGTCCAAGTCCTCATGATCAGTATAATCAGTATCAGTATAAACAGAAAAGTGAGAAGTTGTACTAGATGTACTTGAATATCAGAACATACCTGGACAGCTGTTTCGAGCTTATTTGCTCTCATCAGCAGGTAATAGTTCTGAATATAACCATGCCATCAACTAACCTCTCTATTTTAATCAGTATAAACAGAAAAGTGAGAAGTATAAACAGAAACGTTAAACATGGAGAAGACCAGTGTCTCGCTAGAGGACTATAAACAGAGAACAGACTAGCCAACCCTTACAAGCCAGGATAGCTTCCAGTTTCCTAAGGGGTTAATGGCTTGTACGGAAAAGTCCAAGTCCTTATGATGGTTGATCGCACATAGAAATATGTGGTTCAGGACGAGCCACCTTTGAAATAAAGTTGGCTGGAAACCATCACTCAACCCTCCAGCTGTAGCCAAGCTGGCTACAACAACAACAACTTATTACAATCAAACCTGGATATAAGAGAACTGAATTGTATCCCGCCACCAGATTTAATATGAATGGGGTACAAAATACTTCCATATTTTATTACTCTTTGAAATAGTCTCATTTTAAATGTATTAAAATGAGATGTCTGTATTAGAGGCTTAAAATATACAAAAAAAATAATACATTTTTTAAAAAATACAAGAAGCCAAAAAAAAATGGCGTAGGATGGGTCCTCTGTGTACAAAAGAAATATGGAAAATATAATATGGATTTATGGCACGAAAGGAACCTAGACATTGGATCTGGGCGTCCATATAATCCTCTCACCACCGTGATTTGGGTATCAATACCTATCTCACGGACACGGAATTATTATCAGTACCCAGTTACTACATAGGTATCTAACGAGTACGAGTAAAATACTCGGTTCTTGTACCATTGTACCATTAAAATACGAAGTACGCAGTAACAAAAACAAAACTTTCAAATGCAATTACTTTTTTCATGTAATTGATTACTCTATAATAAGAACCGGTACATACTAATTACTCTCATGAACCGGTACTATATGAGTAAAGTACCCATTTCTTTTTTTTAATGAGCATTTATTTAAAGAGAGGTCTATAAAAATCGAAGTACTTGCTTTATACGTGGTTTCTAGTCTATAATAATGATAATAATGCCCGGTAGACGGCTGCTTATAGACGGGTTTAGCCCTATTTACATTTTCAAATAAAATAACAGTTAAAATATTATTTTTTTTAAATAATAATATAATAATAATGCCCGGTAGACGTGGTGTTTCAATCTAGTCTCAACTTTATTTTTTTTTATTATTATTGTTGAATATTGTATTAATTAAAAACGCCCATTCAATTTTGTATATACAGCGTGCTACAAATTCTAGGTTCATTGTGTTTGTATTGTAAAAATGTTAGGTTAGGATTTTTATTATTTTTTAGTAGTGTGTTATCTTTCCAAAAAAATATATTCATCTCGTTGCAAAATTGCCCATTAATTTTCGCGAGTTTTGTCCTTTTAGATCTAGTAATACAGCCCACTATCCCGTACAATTATTATTATTATTTTTTTTTTTTAATCATGCAGCGGCAGCAAAAATATACCCTGGAACTATATACAGGGTGAGCATAAAGTCTCAACCCACCCCCCGTATCTCGAGAATGGTTAAAAATACAAGGAAACGCAAAAACCCGTATTCCTTAATTTTTAGGAGGATCAATTTTCAGCCAAAAAAAATTTGCCTACACGGCCCCAGTCAGGCTGGGCAATTGCCCATTAATCCTGAAAATTAATCCCCCTAAAAATTAAGGAATACGGGTTTTTGCGTTTTCTTGTATTTTCAGCCATTCTCGAGATACGGGGGGTGGGGTGAGACTTTATGCTCACCCTGTATATATTATTTCAGGGTATTTTGCTATAGACTTTTCTTTTACATTTATTTTCTTCTGTTTTTCTCACCTATACGTGGTGAACTGGCCAATGGCATCGCTCAGCAGGCCGATGATGATGACGGAATGTTTGACCCGCGTCTTCTCCAGGAACTGCAGAGCTTGTATACCGTCCTTTTCTTTCTTCATGTCGGGGGGCTCCGCGCTGAGCTTGCCGGGTCTCCAGGGACGCTGACCGTAGTACTCGAGTGTGGACAGGGCTTGAAGCGGGTCTGAAAAAGAGGATTTTCTTAAAAACAATTTCGTTCAATATAATAATAATTCCGTGTCCGTGAGATAGGTACTGATACCTAAATCACGGTGGTGAGAGGATTATATGGACGCCCAGATCCAATGTCTAGTCTGGGCTCCTTTCATGTCCATTGATTCTATTTGGTTTTAACGTCCTGACTTGAGGTAGACAGAACGGGGGTTTTATCCTCCATTCGCTGGGAATCGTACCAGCTACCCACATTAACCTCACCCAGCCTGGGTAGGGCTGGAATTTGCCAGCCTCACATGTTTGGAGGGAACAGAAGTTTCTGTGCGAAAAGTCTGCTCCAACCGGGAATCGAACTCAGGATCTCTGGACTACGGGCAGTAGTCACAACCGTTACGCCACGGAGGCTGACTATTTCCTTCATTACAAGCTTCAATCAATAAAATTCATTTTATATTAGGATACGATTTTTTTCAAACAAACAATCCAAATAGGGGGGAGACGACCAGCGTCTCGTTAGGGGACTCTATGAACTGAGAACAGACTAGCCAACCCTAAGAAGCAAGACCAGCTTGAAGTTTCCCAAGGGTTTAATGGCTAATGAAGAAAAAGTCCAAGTTCTCAGAACCGTTGATCGCACAGAGAAATATGTGGTTCAGAACGAGCCACCTTTTCCACTTGAGTTAGCTGGACCATCACTTTCTTGGTGCAGCCAAGCTAGTTACAACAAAAACATTTTACACAAGTTACAGAAAAATTTAAACAGTAAAATTCGCACAAAACAAGATACAATTTTTTTCATACAATTCGCTCAAAACCAGGTACGAATTTATTCAGACAATTTGTTCAAATCAAGATACGATTCTTTTTTCCTCTCAAACAATTCGTTAATTTTATATAGGATACAATTTTTTTTCAAACTATTCGTTTATTTTGCATATACGTCGATGGCACTATGCATACCAAGTTTCACGTTCTGTCACTGAAGTTAAGCGATGTCTAGCAAGGTTAGTGGACGAATTAAATAATGACTCTATAGCGGAGACTGTTACTATATGTATTGTTGTGCACCCCCGCACACAGGACCTAGATTACTCACCCACAATGGGGTTCTCACGCACCCCCGCACACAGGACCTAGATTACTTACCCACAGCGGGGTACTCACGCACCCCCGCACACAGGACCTAGATTACTTACCCACAGCGGGGTACTCCTGACCCACGGGAAACCTAGATTACTTACCCACAGCGGGTACCCCTCCCTGCACACAGGACCTAGATTACTTACCCACAGCGGGGATACTCCCAGCACACAGGACCTAGATTACTTACCCACAGCGGGGTACTCACGCACCGCACACGGACCTAGATTACTTACCCACACCCGGGGATACTCACGCAACCCCCCACACAGGACCTAGATTACTTACCCACAGCGGGGTACTCACGCACCCCCGCACACAGGACCTAGATTATTTACCCACAGCGGGTACTCACGCACCCCCGCACACAGGACCTAGATTACTCACCCACAGCGGGGTACTCACCTCCCCCGCACACAGGACCTAGATTACTTCACCCACAGCGGGTACCCCGCACACAGGACCTAGATTACTCACCCACAGCGGGGTATCACGACCCCCGCACACAGGACCTAGATTACTTACCCACAGCGGGGTACCCCACCCGAACTCCCCCGGCACACAGGACCTAGATTACTTACCCACAGCGGGGTAACTCACGCACCCCCGCACACAGGACCTAGATTACTTACCCACAGCGGGGTACTCACGCACCCGCACACAGGACCTAGATTACTTACCCACAGCGGGGTACTCAGCACCCCGACACAGGACCTAGATTACTTACCCACAGGGGGGTACTCCTGCACGCACACGGACCTAGGATTACTTACCCACAGCGGGTACTCACGCACCCCCGCACACAGGACCTAGATTACTTACCCACAGCGGATACTCACGCACCCCCGCACACAGGACCTAGATTACTTACCCACAGCGGGTACTCACGCACCCCGCACACAGGACCTAGATTACTTACCCACAGCGGGGTTAACCCGCCACACAGGACCTAGATTACTTACCCACAGCGGGTACTCCTGCACCACCAGGACCTAGATTACTTACCCACAGCGGGATACTCACGCACCCCGCACACAGGACCTAGATTACTTACCCACAGCGGGGTACTCCGACCCCACACAGGACCTAGATTACTTACCCACAGCGGGGTACTCACGCACCCCCGCACACAGGACCTAGATTACTTACCCACAGCGGGATACTCACGCACCCCCGCACACAGGACCTAGATTACTTACCCACAGCGGGGTACTCACGCACCCCGCACACAGGACCTAGATTACTTACCCACAGCGGGGTACTGCCACGAACACCCCCGCACACAGGACCTGATTACTACCCACAGCGGGGTACTCCTGCACACAGGACCTAGATTACTTACCCACAGCGGGGTACTCCTGCACACAGGACCTAGATTACTTACCCACAGCGGGTACTCTGCACACAGGACCTAGATTACTTACCCACACGGGTACTCTGCACACAGGACCTAGATTACTTACCCACAGCGGGTACTCCTGCACACAGGACCTAGATTACTTACCCACAGCGGGGTACTCCTGCACCCCCCACACAGGACCTAGATTACTCACCCACAGCGGGATACTCACGCTCCCGCACACAGGACCTAGATTACTCACCCACAGCGGGGTACTCACGCACCCCCGCACACAGGACCTAGATTACTTACCCACAGCGGGGTACTCACGCACCCCGCACACAGGACCTGGATTACTCACCCACAGCGGGGTACTCCTGCACACAGGACCTAGATTACTTACCCACAGCGGGGTACTCCTGCCCCGCACACAGGACCTAGATTACTACCCACAGCGGGGTACTCACGCACCCCCGCACACAGGACCTGGATTACTTACCCACAGCGGGTACTCACCGCACACAGGACCTAGATTACTTACCCACAGCGGGATACTCACGCACCCCCGCACACAGGACCTAGATTACTTACCCACAGCGGGGTACTCACGCACCCCCGCACACAGGACCTAGATTACTTACCCACAGCGGGGTACTCACGCACCCCGCTACACAGGACCTAGATTACTTACCCACAGCGGGATACTCACTGCACCCCCCGCACACAGGACCTGAGATTACTTACCCACAGCGGGATACTCACGCACCCACAGGACCTAGATTACTTACCCACAGCGGGTACTCACGCACACAGGACCTGATTACTTACCCACAGCGGATACTCCTGCACCCCCGCACACAGGACCTAGATTACTTACCCACAGCGGGGTACTCACGCACCCCCGTACACAGGACCTAGATTACTTACCCACAGCGGGATACTCCTGCACCCCCGCACACAGGACCTGGATTACTTACCCACAGCGGGGTACTCACGCACCCCCGCACACAGGACCTGGATTACTTACCCACAGCGGGGTACTCACGCACCCCCGCACACAGGACCTAGATTACTTACCCACAGCGGGTACTCCGCACCCCCGCACACAGGACCTAGATTACTTACCCACAGCGGGGTACTCACGCACCCCCGCACACAGGACCTGATTACTTACCCACAGCGGGGTACTCACGCACCCCCGCACACAGGACCTAGATTACTTACCCACAGGGGTACTCACGCACCCGACACAGGACCTAGATTACTTACCCACAGGGGGGTACTCCTGCACACAGGACCTAGATTACTTACCCACAGGGGGTACTCCTGCACACAGGACCTAGATTACTTACCCACAGCGGGGTACTCCTGCACACAGGACCTAGATTACTACCCACAGCGGGGTACTCCTGCACACAGGACCTAGATTACTTACCCACAGCGGGGTACTTGTGCACCCCCGCACACAGGACCTAGATTACTTACCCACAGCGGGGTACTTGTGCACCCCCGCACACAGGACCTAGATTACTTACCCACAGCGGGGTACTCACGCACCCCCGCACACAGGACCTAGATTACTTACCCACAGCGGGATACTCACGCACCCCCGCACACAGGACCTAGATTACTTACCCACAGCGGGATACTCACGCACCCCCGCACACAGGACCTAGATTACTTACCCACAGCGGGATACTCCGCACCCCGCACACAGGACCTAGATTACTTACCCACAGCGGGGTACTCCTGCACACAGGACCTAGATTACTTACCCACAGCGGGGTACTCACGCACCCCCGCACACAGGACCTAGATTACTTACCCACAGCGGGGTACTCCTGCACACAGGACCTAGATTACTTACCCACAGCGGGATACTCACGCACCCCGCACACAGGACCTAGATTACATACCCACAGCGGGGTACTCCTGCACACAGGACCTAGATTACTTACCCACAGCGGGATACTCACGCACCCCCGCACACAGGACCTAGATTACATACCCACAGCGGGGTACTCCTGCACACAGGACCTAGATTACTTACCCACAGCGGGATACTCACGCACCCCCGCACACAGGACCTAGATTACATACCCACAGCGGGGTACTCCTGCACACAGGACCTAGATTACTCACCCACAGCGGGATACTCACGCACCCCCGCACACAGGACCTAGATTACTTACCCACAGCGGGGTACTCCTGCACACAGGACCTAGATTACTCACCCACAGCGGGATACTCACGCACCCCCGCACACAGGACCTGGATTACTTACCCACAGCGGGGTACTCACGCACCCCCGCACACAGGACCTAGATTACTTACCCACAGCGGGGTACTCCTGCACACAGGACCTAGATTACTTACCCACAGCGGGGTACTCACGCACCCCCGCACACAGGACCTAGATTACTTACCCACAGCGGGGTACTCCTGCACACAGGACCTAGATTACTCACCCACAGCGGGATACTCACGCACCCCCGCACACAGGACCTGGATTACTTACCCACAGCGGGGTACTCCTGCACACCCGCACACAGGACCAGCATGGCTTGCCGGCGGGCTATGGAGTGGCGGGCGGCCTGGTGATAATAGAACCCCGGGTGCCGGCTCTGGGACGCCACTAGTCCGCCTCGGATGGCGTTCGCGAACAGATCAGCGAACATGGCGTTCAGTTTGCTGAGCCAGGCGTGGTGCTCAAACTTGAGCTCCTCGGAACCTGAGGAAAGTAGATAAAACTTGGAAAATAATGCCGAACGCATTATCACCACCCTTGATCGGGCTTTGTTTATATTTATTTCTAACTTGTTACCATGTTCATTGTATATAAAAGGTGTAAATTAAACTTGATCCAAATGTTTATAAAACAGACCCACTTCAGTTCAAATCCGGGACCTTCTGTTGCTATTAATCGAGTATCCAACCACCGAGCTAATCATAAAACTATTTATCTATTACTAAAACACTTATTTATGTAAGTCCAGGAATTAATATTTGATTTAACTTACTCTCCTGCTTGAGTTTTGTCTAATTCAAAAACATTATCAAGGGAAATAAATAAAGAGGTGCTTTGTTAAACTGTTGGCATAATGGGACTAACTGTCTTGCGCTGACAGTCTAAATAAAGCACTACTTATACTTATATCCCTTGATAATGTACTGTATGAATTAAGCAAAACTCGAGTCGCGAAAGTAAGTTCCATGAAAAATCGAATCCTATCATATTGTACATGTGTTTTAATAATAAATTCACATTAGGATGTCAAATATAAATACCATGTTCGAAAAGACTATTTATTATTTATGTCATCTTATTATTTAATATTCTTTATATATTTTTATCATAATGTTACTTCTCTTATATAATATGTGATGATGATGATGACCCCGTTGACAACCTTGAGAGTAGGGACTTTCCTTGTAAGCCAAGAAATTCTATATCTTATAAATTTATGAAATTGTACTATCTAATTATATACAATAAACTAGCGGGCTACGCCCGCTTCGCGTGGCCAAGGCATGGCCACATTTTAGTTAAGGCATGGCCACCGCCGCTGCATAAGTTTTATGGTTATTGAAGCACTTCTTTATACACCAGGTTCTTTGTTATACCATCTGGCTGTAACACAATGAGGGACTTGGCAGACCTTACTCTTGAAAAAGCAACATAGAGCTGACCGTGGGAGAAGCAATCGTTCTAAGGTCAATTCCAGCTAGCTCAAGAGTTTGCCCCTGTGCCTTATTTATCGTCATGGCAAAACATAGTTTTCTGGGGAATTGAACTCTTTTGAAATTAAAGTGGTAGTCGAAAATCACATTAGAACCCAAGAGAGAGATGGGAGGGCACTACAACGAAATCAGTAGGTGCCCTACAGCGCCGCACTTGAAGTAATGATATTTTTCGGTTCCAAGTGCGGTTAGCTTTTAGAGAAGGTGGGTTTTTAGTGGGTGGAAATCCCACACCCCAGGCAGGATCTGGGTGTCTTTGAAAGATTTTTTCCTGCCTTCCATTAAAAAAAAAGAACCCAAGTGCATAGTTGCTAATGAACAGATTAAATGAGCACACAAATAGCTCAGTGGTTAAGCACTCGCTTACGATGCGGAAGGTCCCGGGTTCGAACCCCCGCGCCGACAAAAATAATCCTGTGTACATATACCGTTTCACCTGCACCAGCCCCTGTGAATATAACTGCCTCGATAATGTTTTTTTTTTTTAATGATGTAATTTGAAGCCGCGTGCCGTTACACAATTTCGGGGGTCTCAGATTTCTTAGTAATATTATTGGTGCTCCAACCTTAAGGCATAGCCGATGGGGTGGCAAGCCAGGAGGATTTAGTGTATTAAGAAATTCGGTTGGGTAATGGATGGCTTCTTCCTCTTCCACAACAGTGTCTACGGATTCGTAAGTTGATAGTTCAGAAGGCATTCTTTTTAATAAGTCATTAATAATTTCCAGAGCATTAATATCATTCTTTGGTGTTAGTATGGCCCTTATCTTTAGCCAAACAGGGACAACAACACTTGGGTCATCTAGATTGGGGTAGATAGTGTCTAGGAAGGTGTTGTAATCGACTAATGACTGACAGTGTTCGGTAGGAAATACAATTTTTTCATTTTGTTCAGGTAACTGTCCATCACCTATCCGAAGCAAAAGCTTCGAAAAAACTTCTGCATTTTGATCAGCGTGAAGGTGTACACGCATATTCAACTTTAAAGAAAGAACAGTTATCTGTGGCCACAAAATGGATGATTTTAAACATGCCTTCACTTCGTCAGCTCTTGTTCCACGTGGAACAACGGGTAAAGTTTGTCTAAAATCTCCAGACAGTAGCACAGTTTTACTACCCATAAGATTTTTAACACCACGAATGTATTGTAGAGTAAGGTCCAGTTTCTCTAAGCCAGTTTTATGAGTCATTGTACACTCATCATATACGATCAACTTGAAATCCCTGAAGACTTTGGCCATATCACTTTGCTTTCCAATAATACAGCTTGGTGTATCTACTGAATTTAAATTGAGCGGCAATTTCAAAGCAGAATGAACAGTGCGGCCTCCTTCTATCAGTGTGGCGGCAATACCGGACGATGCAACAGCAATGGCAATATTTCCATCTTTGCGTATTGTAGCTAACAAAAGGTTTCTTAAGAATGTTTTTCCAGTTCCACCTGGAGCATCTAGGAAGAACAAATTATTACCTACAGAATCAAGAGATGAAGTGACGCTCTGAAGTACAGTTTCATACACGTATCTCTGTTCACTATTGAGTAATGGCACTTTTTCAGAAACGAAAGACCTCATTTGAAAGTGTTGTATGAAATTTCTGCCAAATAAGTTCTGTTGGTAATAATGTTCACATTGCTTGCGCATCATCAAGTAACAAACCCATGGCTAGGCATGCAGCATGGAACGTAGGGTATTCAATGCCGCCTACCATTTTGAGGCTTCTGAATGAAGTAGGTCCTCGCACTCTATGTAGAAGTAATCGTAGGTAGAAACATTCTGAGTCATTCGGATGTACGGTATAAATTTTACCAAGAACCTGGTCTTTTTTTACACCCGGATGTCCTGGAACAATTGATCTTTTTTTCCTTCTTTGGATCATGTTGTTTTTCCACACATAAAATGCTGGTACTTCATTATAAAAAAGAGTCTTTGCAAATTCATCCTAATTGCATAGTTGGAAAAACGCCATTAATGTTGTTTTAGGAGGGTTGTCAATTCTCTGTTGGACATTTTCGGTTGTAAAAACTACCCTTTGTCCATTTTCAAAGTGGACGGCCAAATGTATGACAGGAGAGTTTCTTTCATGAGTCGAAAAACATAGTATTCGCCATCCAGCTTGACAATAAGTTGAGAACCCCTATTTTCTTTTAAAATTTGTTTATTATTATTCCTCTACATCACAAAAAAAGCTGTCTGCCAAATTTCAAGTCATTCGGCTCAACCGTTTTGAGAATCTTGCAAAACGCTAAAATGTCTACTTTTGTCCATAAGTTGAGGACCCCTGTTATCTTTGAAAAATCCTTTCATAGTAAGCTTCTTCATCACTGAAAGAAGTTTTCTGCCTAATTTCAAGTCATTCAGCTCAACCCTTTTGAGAATCTGACAACACTCTAAAAATGACTAATTTTGACCATAAGTTGAGAACCCCTGTTTCCTTTAAAAAAAATCCGTTCTTAGTACGCCCCTACATCATAAGGGGAAGCTTCCTGCAAAATTTCAAGTCAATCGGCCCAGCCGTTTAGGCTCTGCGTTGATTATCAATAAATGTTAATTTTTGTCCATAAGTTGAGAACCCCTGTTTCCTTCAAAAAATCCGTTCTTAGTACGCCCCTACATCATAAGGAGAAGCTTCCTGCAAAATTTCAAGTCAATCGGCCCAGCCGTTTAGGCTCTGCGTTGATTATGAATGAATGTAAATGGATTTTATATATATAGATTTGGGTAAAAAATAAAAAGAAAAAATCTTTAATTTTTTTTTTGTTTTTCCATATCACCAAATTCCAAACATTTTTTTTTTCCAACTCACCAATTCTGTCCTTGTACGTCTCGATACAGTTGTGGAACGTCTGAACTGCATCTCTTGCCTGGTTCAACTCAAACAGGAGACGCACCATCTTGTAGATAATATATGCGGCCAACACTTTGGTCTCTTGCACATTAGTACGGGAGGTGCGGGTGTCCATTGTACACGACAAGTATGCCTGAGGAAGAAGAATGCAATCAGAGTCGAAACTGGATAAAGAGGAACTCAAGAGACTGGCAATTCTTTTCTGCTTAAAAAAGTATTAAGCAGTTTTTTACCAGTTTATCCATGTTTCCTGCTTACACAAGTCCTCTTTATCCCGTTTTTTCTTTTATCTATTTATTGTAAGCATGAAGTATTATAACGTCCAACTCTATTTCTATTTATTTTTTGACTTGGAACATTAAAATTAAGCAATGTCCAGAGTGGTGAGAACATAGATTCGTAACCATTCTGATTTTGAATCCATCTGTGGTTATTATGGAAATCCAGATTTTGCTAACTTTACCCGGTCTCTCTCAGGCTGGGTGGGGTTAATTTGAGTAGCTAGGTTTTTTACTCAGCCAATGGTAGGTAGAATGCCTGTTGGTGACCTAGGATTTTTGGATATACAGGACCCACTCATATCTCACAAGGAAAAATAAGAAGCTGCTTTAAACTGAGCTTTAGATACTAGGATTTGAAGAAAAGGAAACCCAAAGAAACTCGGTTATGTATACTATGTATACTTCAGTTACAGGAAAGTCCTATATTCTGTGCTACTCACTACACTTCAGACATGGAAAAGTCCAACTCACTAAATTGTGCTATTAATAAAACAGTGAAAAAAGAAATGTTAAGAGAGAAAGGAAACTACTTCAGAACAAACCTGGTTGTAATGTTTGTGTGCTGCAACATACTCTTGTTTCATCTCATAGTGGAACCCCATCTTGAAAGCATGGCGTACAAACAAGTATGCATGATTTGTCTTGTTCAGGGTGTTCCGATGAGACTTGATGTCCCGTATGAGGGTGTTGAAGTAGACACTGGCCATGTCAAGGAATGAGTTTTGTAGTTTGAGAACATAGCCAGTCATGTGATCCACATGGGTGTTGTATGGTAGGAGCAGCAGGTATTTGTTACTCAGTTCACACTCTTGGATAAGTGAGAGGGATTTGTCTCCACCAATTATTTCTTCTCCTGTGAAAGGAAAAGAATATAATTGTTTTATTATGTTTTACCATCATTAGATTTATAGTTATTATTAATATTTCTAAATGTATAAATGCAGTTAAATAATAAATAACAAAAACAAGTTGATATTATTATTAATATTACCCTCTTGGCTAGAGTGAATAAAATGAATTGTTAATATAAATTACACACCACTAGGAATGGGAGGGTTTTGTGGATCAGAACCAGAGCTATCTTGGTATGTCTAGCATCTAGAGTAACTTTTAAACTCTTGACTCTTGATGCACACTCTGATTGTTTCTCTACCCACTGTGGATCATTCCAGTCAAGATCGTAGAACATGATGACAACTGCAGGAGCATGGTTCAGATGTTTGTCCATCCAGTTCCGCTTGAGGATACCCTTAGGGATGTAACACTCATAGGAAGACTTCTGCAAGACAATTAAATAATGAAATACCTATTAGTTTCAAAATAAACATTGAGAAGTTTTTTTTACTATGTGCACCTATGTTTTTTAATTCAGTTATTTTGTTACAACTTTAGTGGGTAACACAGCATAATGAGACTTATAACGTTATAACATCATTTCAACCAAATATTATATATTTAACAATAGAGGACAAGGATTCACAATGTCAAACAAGTTTAATCAATAATCACATTGCGTAATAATGATGCTACTGGTTGTTACAACTTAAGCATCAATCAACAAGATGATAACATTTTTTATAAATAAAAAATTTCCTTCATCTGACCAGCATCTAATAATGAACCAAGGATGCTGGCTGCATTGCTGTTTTATAAAGTTTGGTGTGTGGGTGTCACCTGTTTTCATCTTAGCTTTCTTTCCTACTTCTTGCATGAACATTTTTATTTCCTTGCACCAGGCTCCTCCTGTCTCTGTGCTGAGCACAACAAAGTAATACCCATTTGATTTTACTGTCATATATTTGTTAAGCATACAAGTATGTACTACTCATATTTTACTACACGCCTCACATTCAAGTAAAGAGCAGAGTATGAAAATGTTTCTGTAAATGTAAGCCTAGTGCAATACAAGGTTACTTGGCCAGGGTGACTACTTGCTTTTATAACAACCATTTTACCTTGGGTTTACGAGGAGGAAACTCATGATCGGGCATAATGAGTTTGAAGTTCACCAAAGGTCTATTCTGCTTCTTGATGTTGTTGAATGCTTCCCATATATTGCGGTGCACAGCATTGTTCAACGTATCCAGTCCACTGATTCCTACAACAGGCAGTGGAGTGGTTTTCAACTCGGGAGGAAAATCAAACTCTACACAGTGCTCGGGACTGTCAGGAGCACTCATTTCAATGTGATGGATATGCAAAAGGGTGAAGATAATTTCCAGGTTGAACAGAAATTTAGTTTTCAAGAAAAGAGACACAAAGACCACAAAATCAGCCAACTTAGGAAAACAGGAATCTCCTCAAGAAAGAACTTTTTCACAACCCCATCCCTTATCTTCTTATCACAAAATTATAATTTTGAAATTTCAAACCTTGGAAGTTGGAAAAAATGGTTTCGATTTCGATACCCGAATCCGATATTTGAAAAGCCGCGTTTACAAATTTTCCTGCACTTGTCAATCAAAACAATGCTATTTTAAGACGACAAGCATTTTTCTTCTGTGCGTACTATTTTGGAAGAGAAACCTCAGGACTTTCGACAAAATCTGTGATTAGATACCACAGATTTCCATTGTAAAAATCTGTTCAGAGCGTATCGTGCTTATCGCTTTTTACGTTGAACGTGAGTAATTTCTCCCTCTCTTTTCAATGCATTCTTATTTCTCCATAAGCATTCTCGTAAAGTCACGTTCGCGGAATTCGGAATTCGTCTTCTCTTCATCAATTCATCCAATTCGCCTTGGCTGATAATTTTTTCGTATTCTAATCTCTACAAGCGATTATCTTTTAAATTCTCTGTGTAATTTGCATGTTATTTAAACATTCGTGAATCAGTGTTCAGTACTTCAATATTTCAGTGTGTATTAATATACGGAACAGATAAGTTCTTATCAAATAACATTGAGTGCTCATTTGCGTTAAATTGCGTGCTGCTTATCATGTAAGTAAAAGTAAACTTTTAATTAATTAATCATTATTACACTGACATTCAATTAAATTTAAACACCATCTGATGAATGCCCTTTAAGGCAGTGTTCCTGAAAGTTCTAGACACTTGGAAAGTATTGTTGAATTTGATTTAACCATTTACTATCCCCTGTTCAAAAATACCTACCTAATGCAAGTTCAATCTAGTGGTAGATTAAATTAAATTTGTTATCAAATCACACAGGAGTTTGTTTATGGAGATGTACACATTAGAGTTGATTAGAAAAGTAAGATAAAAATAGATCCAGTGTTTTTGTTTTGATAGCTTCAAAATAGACATCTACATTATAAAATTCACTACATAACTCAGTGTGTCAATTACACTGGTTCTAGTAGAATCACCAAGTTAAGAAATGTCCTATTAGGTGAAGAGTTTGTGTTGCTGGCTATTTCCATTTCAGCCCAGGCTGGGTGAGGTTAATGTGGGTATCAAGTTTTGTAAATTGAAGTCTCTTGAGAACCTCACCGTTTATGAGATAGTGATTCTAAAGATAATAATAATGAGAATAAGAAAATGCAATGAACTATGCCATAAATTAAGTTCTCCTTGTTAACTATTAAGTTTGTAACATCAAAAATAAAGCAGAAACAAACTGGCTTCCATCTGGGTTTCAATATACCATCAATGTTAATCATATTCTAGTCTTATTCCAACTCTATTTAGGCATTATTATTATCATTATTATCAACCAGAAAGATAATCAGGTACATACATACCATAGTCCCTGGTCTCAAAAGCAAAAGCTTGAGGTGTCAAGCATAGAGTAGAAAGTCATTTTTCTTTTGAAAAAGGAAAAATCTTCTTCCACTTTAGTTAATCAAAATGGATTTAGAAAATTCTTGCTTCCAGTTCTTTTATACATTAAGTCCATTGGTTATCTTTAAAAGTACCAAAACTTATTTTTCTTTCACATATAGTGGGGAAGCTAAACTGGAAATATCTGGAATAAAATGGAAATGGATGAGCCGTTTGTACTTTGGAACCATGTGTACGGACCTTCATTGTGTGCGGACCGTGTCGTAGTTTTTTTTAGATCGTATACACACGGCCTGTTTTGAAATAATAATATAACCTCACTTATTGTAACCACCTTGTGAAAATTTTCTTGAAATAAAAAAGTTGCAGATTTCCTTTTTGCTAATTGGAAAATAGTTTTGAATTGTGGTCTTTTCTTTTCTTCTTTATCTTTGGTTTACTTGGATTACATTGCGGCCTACCCATTTTTGGTTCACTTCTGACCGGAGCATTGGTTTTGTGGCTTTGGTTCTAACCCTGGTTCAGTGGTTTGAAATTTGGTTCAAACCTCACGATGGGAAAGGAAGAAGATGGAAAAGATCAAAAAGTGCAATTGGATATCTTGGTAGCAAAGAAGGAATCACTCTTTCGGTATGTACAAACAGTTTTTGAATTGGCAAAAGATGTTCCTCGAGATGAACAGAGGACAGATACATTCCTTAGAAAATGTCATTGTGTTGAATCCATTGCTCAGGAGTTCTCTGGTCTGGCAGAGAAAACAGCGTTATTACAAGCTCAATTGAATGAAAAGTTCAAAGTTTCATTTACTGAAATTGAAACTTTGACAGAAATGGTGTCATATTGCAAATACAAGCTAGATTTGGCCATGAAGAAGGCATCAGTTGCAAGTCGTGTACCACCTGTCATTGCACAGGACAAGGTTAAACTTCAACCTCTAGAAATTCCAACATTCAGTGGAAAGTTAGAAGACTGGCCAGTATTTTATGAAATATTCAAAACAACAGTCCATTCTCGTGCTGATTTACCGGATGCGCATAAGCTACAATATCTCATGTCCCGACTATCTGGTAGTGCATTAACAGTATGTGCAGGCATTCCAGCATCAAATGAAAACTACAAAATCATTTTTGATTCTCTTGTCGCCAAATTTCAAGACAAGAGAAACTTGGCAACTCTGTATATGGACACTTTGGTAAATTTCAAAAATTTGAAACATGAATCTGCTGAACAGTTGAGTCAATTTGCTGACATCTTTGGTGCTAATATTGCAGCTCTCAAAGCATTGGAAATAACAGACTTGTGTGAGTTTGTGCTCTTTTACTTAGCATCTTTGAAGCTAGATACCATCACAAGGCGGACATTTGAAAACTCATTGGCAAAGGATGTGATGCCCACTTCCAGATCACTATTGGAATTTGTTCACCATCATGCTAAGGTTTTGAGTCGGGTACAAAGCTCGGGTTCTACAACAGATTTACCACCAGTTAAATCTACATTCAACAAAAAACAGCAAAGCCATTCTTTTGTAATTAGAAGTATTTCTTGTGATTTGTGCTCAGGTGATCATGCTTTGTACAAATGTAAAAAGTTTCTTCAATTAATACCTCTGGACAGGTACAATGTTGTAAAACAGCACAACTTGTGTGTTAATTGTTTAAGTTCTGGCCATCAAGCCGTCAAATGCACTAGTAAGTCAAATTGTAATGCATGTCACCTCCGGCACAATTCATTATTGCATTTCAATAAGAATATCACACACAATGCTAACAAATCTAATTTTGATACTTGTGAAGGAAAACCTGCTAGTGTGGAACCCTCACCTGAAAATAGTTCTAACCCTACTGTTTCCATGTCTACTTACTCCTCAAACCAGGAAAGTGATATTTGTGAGCAGACCACTGTATTATTAGGTACAGTCAAGGTCTTGGTGTATGATATTCATGCAAAGTCTCATGTTTTGAGGTTTTTATTAGATAATGCCTCAATGAGTAACATTTTGTCTATTTCTGCTTGTAAACAGCTAGGTTTGGATCCTGTTGCTGTATCTACAGATTTGAAAGGTATGGGCTCTATTTCAAACCCCGTTCAGGGTCAAGTAAATTTTAATTTTGGTTCTCGCTTTGATTCAAGGTGTCAGTACACCATCAATGCTCTTGTGGTTGATCATATTGTGGATGAGCTACCTGTAAAATTTGTAGATAAAAGCAAACTTAATTATGTGAAAAATTTGAATATGGCAGATGATGAATTCATGACTCCAGGTAAAATTAGTGGTATTCTGGGGGCACAAATTTATCCCTACTTAATAAAGGGACAAACCATATTGGGACCGAGTATGAATCAACCTGCTGCAATAAATTCAACACTTGGCTATATTTTGGTAGGTAATGCACCAGTATTAAAATCTAATCAGCATCAACAGAAAAAACAATATTGTATGTTTCAATGTAATTTTGAAAAATTCTGGCAACTAGATCAGGTGGAAGATAGTGTTACTTCAAAACTAACCATTGAAGAACAAAATTGTGAACAGCATTTTGTTGATAATGTTCAACGAGACAGTTCTGGAAGGTATGTAGTAGCTTTGCCTTTCAAAGAGGATCCTTCTGTGTTAGGTAACTCATACAATTCTGCTAAAAAGAGATTCCTACACTTGGAGAAAAAATTGGATTGTAATTCCGAGGCCCTAATTGGTTATCAAAATGCTATACAGGATTTATTAGACAAGGGTTATATGGAAAAATGTGAAGATCAAAATGATTTCACTGGTTATTTTATTCCTCACAGATCAGTTTGTAAACCAGGCAGTGTGTCTACTAAAATAAGAATTGTAAATGATGCCAGTGCAAAGACTACTACTGGCAAATCTTTAAATGATATTTTGTATTCTGGACCCACATTGTATTCTGATTTATTTAGCATTTTATTAAATTTTAGATTATTTCCCTGTGCTCTTAATGGTGATATTGCAAAAATGTTTTTGCAAATTTTGGTAACAAAAAGTGATTGTAAGTATCAAAAATTAATTTGGAGGTTTCATAAAGATGAACCATTGACTAATTATGAAATGAAAGTAGTTGTTTTTGGCATGACATCATCACCATTTCTAGCACAGAGAACAGTGAGACAGTTGGTAGACGATGAAGTTCATAATTTTCCGGGGGCCACTAAAATCAACTCATTCTTGTACATGGATGACTGCATGGCAAGTTTCCTAACTGAATCAGAAGCCAAACTGTTTTACAATGATGTGGTAAAATTGTTCAAAGCTGGGGCATTCACTTTTACAAAATGGATTTCAAATTCATCTGAAGTGATGAATGTGATACCAGAGTCAGATCAGCTAACAAAACTTATCTCATTTGATAACTTGGTTAATTCAGTTAAAATATTGGGCATGTCATGGAATGCATCTACTGACTCGTTATATTTCAAAATTGAGAAAAATGAGAAACCTTGTACAAAACGTGGAATTTTGTCTGCTGTTTTGACTATTTATGACCCCATGGGTCTCATTGGTCCCATTGTGCTGTGGGTAAAATTATTAATTAGACAATTATGTATTTTAAAATTAGACTGGGATGCTAACCCCCCTGAACAAATTGTACATTCTTGGTTATTGTTTAAAAGTCAGCTTCATGAGTTGGAAAAATTACAGTTCCCAAGACACATTGGTGTGGAACTTGATTGCACTTTTGAATTGATTGGTATGTGTGATGCTAGCCAAAATGGTTATGGAGCCATTGTGTATAGCAGGGTCACACTAAGTAATGGAGACACTAAGGTGACTTTGGTGTGTGCAAAATCCAAAGCAGCACCTCTTGCTGTGGAGAGTATACCGAGATTAGAATTATGTTCTTTACTTCTTTTATCAAAACTTATGAAAATTGTACTATCTAACTATGTTGATAAATATTGTGTAACTAATTATTATTGTCTCACTGATTCTACTGTTGCGCTTTGCTGGGCCCATGGTCCCCCTCACACTTGGAACACCTTTGTTGCTAACAGAGTAGCTAAAATTCAACAAAATTTGGTAGTTGAAAATATTTATCATGTCCAGGGAATTGAAAACCCTGCAGATTGTTTATCAAGGGGACAAATGCCCTCTGAGTTTGTCAACAATGAAAGTTATTTCCATGGTCCTTCTTGGCTTCACCAAGATATTGATGAATGGCCAATTAAATCTTACAGTGATATTAAAGCTTATAATGATTTAAAATGTACAGAAGTGCCTGAGGGAAAGCCATCTGTAGCCCTAGTTAGTATTCACAATGTTAATAATTTGAAAAATAATTTATTGGATACCTTTTCAAATATTTCTTCTTATGCAAAATTGTTGAAAGTTATGGTACATGTACTTAGGTTTGCTAAAAAACTACCCATGAGAAATGAGATCACTTCTCAAGATTTGAACATTGCTGAGATAAGTATTATAATGTTGGTTCAAAAATCTTATTTCAAAAATATTTTTGATTGTATTGAAAATAAATTAGTTTGTCCTAGCTCTGTCAGAAAATTATGTCCATTCATTGACAGTGATGGGTTGATTAGAGTGGGTGGTAGATTACAGAATTCTAACATGCCTTATTCTGAAAAACATCCCTATTTACTACCCTCTAAAGTACATGTAGTGAAACTTATTGTTGAAGATATGCATAAGACTAACTGTCATACTGGACCTCATTTGCTTTTGTGTTTGTTAAGACAAAAGTTTTGGATCCTAGGAGCTAGGAGTTTTATTAGGAAAATTACTCAAAACTGTAATATTTTTTTAAGAATTCTCCTAAATGTATTTACCCTCAAATGGCTTCACCGCCCGATTCTCGAGTATTGGAGTCTAGACCCTTTTTCAATACTGCATGTGATTTCTTGGGTCCTATTAACATAATAATGCAGAGGAAAAGAGGGGCTAGACCTACCAAAGCTTACATTTGTTTATTTATTTGTTTGGCTGTAAAAGTAGTTCACTTGGAAGTTGTGTCTGATTTGAGTACTGAAGCTTTTTTAAATGCTTTCAAAAGATTTCTCAGTAGAAGGGGTCCAATTAAGTCTGTCCTCAGTGACAATGGAACCAATTTTGTGGGAGCAAGTAATCAGCTTAATGAAATCTATGCATTTTTAGAATCAGATGATTATAAAAAATCTTTTTCAAGTGAACTTCTTAAATATAGAATAGATTGGAAATTTAATCCCCCTTCAAGTCCTCACTTTGGAGGAATTTATGAGAGTAATGTCAAGTCATTCAAGACTCATTTTTATAAGTCTGTTGGTTCTCAATTGTTAACTTATGAAGAGTTCTTAACTCTCACAGTTCAAATTGAGAGTATTCTTAATTCGAGACCACTTTGCACTCTCAGCAGTGATCCATCTGATGTTAGTATTTTGACACCTAATCATTTTCTTAACATGACTTCTTTGACCCATATCCCTGCTAAAATTGTTGGTGAGGTGCCTACCAGTAGACTCACTAGATTTCAGTTACTTGATCAGATGGTTCAGGGCTTTTGGAAGCGATGGTCTACCGAATATTTATCACAACTACAAGTTAGGGAAAAGTGGAATACCCCTTCTTGTCCTGTAACAGTGGGTTTGATTGTTCTTATCAGACAGGAAAATTTGGCACCATTAAGCTGGCCTCTTGGGATCATTACTGAGTTATATCCTGGCAAAGATGGAGTGGTTAGAGTGGTTTTAGTTAAAACTGCCAGAGGAGAGTATAAACGCCCTGTTTGTAAGCTATGTCCTTTGCCTACTCAGTGAATGCTTAATTTTATTCCCTTTTCTTAATTATTGCTTATTACCTTTGATGGTAATGATTAAAATTTATTTAAATTATTTTTTGTCATTTGTACCTACCTGCATACAGGAAATTGTCTGATATGTACTTAAAATATTATTATTCTTCATTTTTGGTAAGAATATTTACTATGTATTTGGCATAATTTAATGAATTATTATTCATTTAGGTACATATTATTTCATAATTCAATATATACAGTCCACTTATTAAATTTGTTGGTTGAAATTGAAACTGGTTAAATTGTTAACCCTTTCCTGCATGGTTTGAAGTTAACCCTTCAAAGCTGGGGGGAATGGATGAGCCGTTTGTACTTTGGAACCATGTGTACGGACCTTCATTGTGTGCGGACCGTGTCGTAGTTTTTTTTAGATCGTATACACACGGCCTGTTTTGAAATAATAATATAACCTCACTTATTGTAACCACCTTGTGAAAATTTTCTTGAAATAAAAAAGTTGCAGATTTCCTTTTTGCTAATTGGAAAATAGTTTTGAATTGTGGTCTTTTCTTTTCTTCTTTATCTTTGGTTTACTTGGATTACATTGCGGCCTACCCAGGAAATATTTGGAAATACCAAACTTGGAAAAAAAAATATCCTAAAGAATGATACCCCTAAATATTACCCTAAATTTTATTTTAACAAATAAACTTGCCCTTGATGCTAAGTGTTTAAACCTGATACTTGATGCTCTTCCATAATTATTACTCAATATGGCTTAAATTAATTAAGATTTGTGGAGTTGTTTTGTGTCTACATATGGTAATTTAATTTATTCAAAATTTAATCTGGCCATGCCGGTTGGTATTTTGAAAAGCTTCTGTCTGTACATATATATTTTTTTACCGACCTCAGTAGCTTGATCAATAAGGGGGCAGACTTGTAACCTGGAGGTTGGTGGTTCAAGTCCCAGTTTCATCGTAGATTTTAGAAAAGCGAGTTTGAGTAGTTGTGATATCACAAAAGTTATTAACACAAATCTAATGTGATAACTCAATAGATTCTTCTTCTTCTTCTATATTTTTTTTAAATAATAAAAATGATGCAATGTTAATAAGAATTGCCAAGTTTTTCAAGTGACTGCTACTTTTTTTTGGATCTTCAATGGCAGGATTTTTACATTGTCAGATCTTCCATCCAACCAGGTATTCCCTCCTAATTCTTCTATCAATTTTGTTTGATTTTGTAATAATTTTGTAATTTTAATAATATATAAATAATAATAATAATTTTAATACCCTTTCTGAAATATTTTCCTGGTCACTTTTAAATATTAAGGGTTGAAAACTTTAAACATAAATAAATGAATTAATGGTTCCCATTTTTACAATTTAGATAAACCCACAAATTAATAATATGTTTTAGAACCATAATAGCCCAAAAATGGTAGATCCCAACAAGTGCACCAGGTATACATATTTATGTACCAATAGATCAATTAGATGAAAACAGCTGTAACCTGTAACAAAAGCTTTTGTGGCTGGTACCAATGAATGCTTATATTGTTCCTTTTGAAAGTGTTTTTTTCAATGAGCAAAACTTCAGAAAATAAGTCTTAGAATTTCAGATCCAATACTTACTTATTAAAAATTATTAAATACCTAGCTTAGTTGTTGAGATAGTCATGGTCTGTTTATGGTACTATAGCAAGATATCTTTTTCACTCCATGTTTACAGTCACAATAAAGGTAATAGCCCAATTTAAAAAAATTCCAAATGAGAGGGTAACTTGTCATGTCAATCATAATCAAAATTATAGTTGTGTGTGTGATTCACAGCTCAGAATAATTACATATAGATAAATACATTCCTAGGTATATTAAGCATGTGAGTAATGGACTCTTTAAATCATATGAATTAAATTGTGGTTCTGACTCATTCATTTAACGATGATCCATATGCTCTTATCTACACACATTTGTAGTCAAGTGGCATAAGGGCTCTTCTCCAAGGTACTTACCTCTGATGCTGGTATTTGTGATTAATGATTCTGAAAGACTGCATACCTACTGGCCATTAAATAAGAAAAATAATAATAATATTTTTTTTTATCTACAATGTTTAAATATGTATAGATTTCCCTCCAAGTACTATGTGTACTTTTAGGGAATTGGTCTACTTTTTTTTCTGTATCTCTAACAAATTCTTCATTTTAATTTACCCTGTATTTCATTGTTGTTCTTCAAATAAAACATTTGATAGAAGGAAAGAAAATCATATATGATGACTGAATCACACTGATCAGCGATCAAAAATAATAATATGTACCTACCTACATATATTTGTGTAAAAAAGCAGAAAAATTCAGTAGGTGGGAACTTCCTTTTTCACTTCAGAGCAATGAAATGAGCTATATACATAGGTATGCATACCTATGAAGATGCTTGTGGTCTTTTTTTTGTAGGTTGTGATATCATAAAGTAAGAAGGTAATAATAATATAATAATAATAACACTCTTTAGTGGAAGGCAACCACCAGGCGAGGTTAATGCTCGAAGCATTTTCTACCACCAACCCTCAGAGTCTTATCATCATGTGGTCACAATTTCAAATTAATGATGAAAAATTTATGCACTAAGTGGGATACGAACTCACGGATCGCTACGCTACCTGGATTACCAGACTAGCGCGTTAACCACTTGACTACCAGAAGGTATAAGTCTGATCAGACATTAACACAAGAACCCATATATAGCCTCCTATCCCACCAAAGTATGGTTGGTACTCAGTACATACATACTGTAAAATGCAATACAACCTTAAAGTATATCCCTTTGAAATATTTCAAATCACATTTTCAACACATTTTTTTCTTTTCCAAGAGCTGGGATTTAAACCCGCAACCGCATTACTATAACGTCGGCGTTTCATGGCTACGAAATAAAAAAAGGCTGTGAAACACCATCTAAAACCCCTTGTTATTTTTTGCTGGAATGACAACTGACACTCGGTTTTAGGATATTGGGATTAAAACCAAGATTAGTCACAAGTCAAACATACTTAAATACCTAGGGCGAAATTAATAGACAAATTCTATATCTCAAGTCATTGCTAAGCGCCGGTTTTCCCTATCTTACACAGTACACAATTCGTGACTTAGCGCCACAGAGGTATTACAAACAATTCTATTAATTCCGCCCCTATACTCGTAGTGAAAAAAATGTTTAAAAAGTAAATAAATAAATAAAAGTTTACTCGTAGCAAATATTTACCAGGTCAAGGACTCTAAGGGCGGAATTCAGGGTGGAATTAATAGACGTTTTTGTAACACCTCTGTGGCCCTAAGTCTCGGATTGCATATTGTGTAAGATAGGGAAAACCAACACTTGGCAATGACTTGTGATATAGAATGACTATTAGGGCGAAATTAATATTTCGCCACAAAAATAGTCATTTTTGTAATACCTCTGTTGTGCTGTATAAGATAGGGAAAACCGATGCTAAGCAATGTCTTAAGTTATGGATTTTGTCTATTCATTTCGCCCTGAATGTTATAGACCTTTCTTTAAATAACTTTTCATTAAAATATTTACCAAGAATAGAAATCATGATGTCCACAATCAACAAGATCTTTTTTTGTTTGTGGGGTGAACAGAAATCATGATGTCACAGTCAATAGGATCTTTTTTTGTTTGTTGGTGAGGTGATGATGGATGCAACTTATGCAACAACACATCTTGCATCAGATTCGGAACAAAGGAGTCACTTGTGTGACGTGTTGTTGTTGTTGAAACAAAAACAATAACAACAGCAAAATTATTGTGAAGGAAATAAGATGATGTTCATTTAAAATGTCCCATTAATTTTTTAATGCGAATATTGAATTAATTTAATGTCCTTATTTTTTACATTTCCGTGAGGTACTTGGTTTTTATTTCCTATTGTCTTCTTTTTTTTAAGGTGTCTATAATAATGTCCTTTGTGAAAACTCAATGTGTTTTGTACAGAACGTTATCTGATTAACGCCTGTTGATATTGTTAATAATAACCTTTTGTCTTATGAAAGGTAGACCTCTCGAATTTATTTGAAAACCTCACATTTTACATCTGGGTGTCAAGGCCTTTTGATTGATACCCTAATTAGGTTACCTAATAATATGTTTCAAATATTTTTCATGCCATACTACATAGGTGTAATGAGGGCCATTCTTGAGTCCGATAGCTCAAGGAACAGATCTGTCCATGAAACAATGTGTCAGTACAAAAGGCTTTTTATTTAAAATATTCTGAATGCTTAAATAAATGTCAACCTGCTAGGCTGGTCTGCTCCTTGTCTATGAACGTACAAGTTAAGTTATATTTTCTTTTCGGTGAAGCTCAGTGCCTCTCCACACTTTTTTTGGGGTAGTGCAGTATTACCAAGAGCCCCCCTTGCTTTTTCCAAATTGCATTATTTTCGTTATACACTGGGTCGTTACTCATACAAGTAACTAATACTTTTTCTTCACGAGACATGAATAGACGTGGGCATCCAAGTACATAGAGAGCAGAAAAATGCTTACACTGTCGGGGATCGAACTCAGGTCACCTTGCGTGCAGGCCTACACCACTCGGGCACGGTGAATACTCGCCCTGTTTATATAGTTCCCAGCCAGACTACTAGTCTACTCCCTGTTTATAGTCCCCCAGGCAGACTACTGGTCTACTCCCTGTTTATAGTTCCCAGCCAGACTACTGGTCTACTCCCTCTTTATAGTCCCCCCAGCCATATACTACTGGTCTATTCCCTGTTTATAGTTCCCCAGCCAGACTACTGGTTTAATTTCTGAGCACATCTACAGGTAAATACTAATTGCTAAGCATATCTATAGGTAAATACTAATTGCTAAACATATCTATAGGTAAATACTAATTTCTAAGCATGTCTATAGGGAAATACTAATTAGTAAGCACCTTCTACAGGTGAATTCAATGTAATCATGAAGTTAGTATAATTGTTACAAGTCCAAGCACATAATAAGGGTAATGGGTACCCTACTAATGCGGAGGACATAAATGACATGTCTACTAATGAAGTATCAACCTACCTATTAAAGTGAATGGTCGTAATTACGAGTAGTTAATAATAGATAAACCGACCTGCGTAGCTTGATCGATAAGGCGGCGGACTTGTAGTCAGGAGGTCGGTAGTCCCAAGTTCAGCAAAGATTTAGTAGAGTGAGTTTGAGTAGTTGTGACAGCACGAAAGTGATTGACACGAATATTATAACTTTTTATTGTTATTATAGTATGCTTTAAAGGTAAGACAAAAATATATACAGTAAAATATAATGAGATTATAAAGAAAAAATAAATAGATTGAACAAAGAAACAAGAAAAAAAAGAGAATGAAGCTAATGTTCTACCTAAAGGGCGGGGTTATTGCCTGTGGCAATCTCTTCCTCCCAACCCTTTAAAACTGTATAAAAAATATTAATGGTTAAAATTTGAAAATAGATTTTGGAATACATTTTTTATTGATAAGAGTGATAAAAATAGAAATGTCAAATAATTGAGCTGAACTTTAACTGATATTATTAATAATATGTATCGCCTTTTTTATATACTGCCGGAACCTGGGCGTCATCAATCCTTTTACAGGGAGTAAACATTAGTCTGGCTGGGGACTATAAACAGGAGTAGACCATTAGTCGGCTGGGGACTATAAACAGGGTAGTAGACCATTAGTCTGCTGGGGGACTATAAACAGGGAGTAGACCATTAGTCCGGCTGGGGACTATAAACATGGAGTAGACCAGGATCTGGCTGAGAGACCAGTAGTCGGCTGGGGAACTATAAAAAGGGAGTAGATCATAGTCTGTCTGGGGGACTATAAACAGGGAGTAGACCATAGTCTGGCTGGGGGACTATAAACAGGGAGTAGACCATTAGTCCGGCTGGGGGACTATAAACATGGAGTAGACCAGGAGTCTGGCTGAGAGACCAGTAGTCGGGCTGGGGAACTATAAAAAGGGAGTAGATCAGTAGTCTGTCTGGGGACTATAAACAGGGAGTAGACCAGTAGTCTGTCTGGGGGACTATAAACAGGGAGTAGACCAGTAGTCTGTCTGGGGGACTATAAACAGGGAGTAGACCAGTAGTCTGTCTGGGAACTATAAAAAGGGAGTAGATCAGTAGTCTGTCTGGGGGACTATAAACAGGGAGTAGACCAGTAGTCTGTCTGGGGGACTATAAACAGGGAGTAGACCAGTAGTCTGGCTGGGGGACTATGATAAATAGTGAGAATACCAGTAGTCTGGCTGGGGAGTTAGATAATTACGCAAGTGTGTGTAACAAATGGAGACCCAATAATATATACCTACTTTTCCAGGTATGTACATTACATAATAATATTGTCAACATTGAATACTGTATTCCAGCTAAATATAGCTGATACCGGATATTCAAACCGGGAGTGCATAGATTGTTTTTCCCATCTCATGAAAGAAGTATATGGACGATATTTCTGTGTCGAATCATATTACGGTAACTACGACGCATGAGGAAAATTGGACTGGAAATACATGAGGTGAAAAACAAGATCGGCCTTATCTGTTAAAAATTAAAGCAGTTTATTTATTTAGCTAAAATCGAATTTACTGTTCAATCCGATTAAATTAAAATCAAAAATATTAAAAACAAAAAACATTCATACATTCAAAAGCGATTTGTTTATTTACGAAAGAAACTTTTATTAAACAATAATAATAACAAGTCTAGTTTAGAATAATAACCGACCTTGGTAGATTGATCGATAAGGCGGCAGACTTGTAACCTGGAGGTCGCTGGTTCAAGTCCCGGTTTCAGCGTATATTTAGTAAAAGCGAGTTTGAGTAGTTGTGACATCACGAAAGTGATTAACACAAATATGATAACTTAACTTAAACTTAGTTTTAGAATAATACTATCGCCTTATTTATACTGTACAATTAGGACTATTAGGTCCCATTATGCCATCAGCAGTAAGCCCAAGACGTATTATTATGTGTTCAAAATGACAAACGGGACAATATCTTGTCATGTCCCCTTAGAACCCGCGACCTCTGGATTACCAGACTGACGCCTTGACCACTGACGGTAGTGGACTGATTATATAGACCCCCAGGCCCCAACAGATCCAGTACTCAGGGCCGATTTAGCAACCTCAGTAGCTGGATCGATAAGGCGGCGGACTTGTAATCTAGAGGTCGGTGGTTCAAGTCTCAAGTTGAGCAAAAATTTAGTAAAGCGAGTTTGAGTAGTTGTGATATCACGAAAGTGTTTAAAACAAATATGATAACTTTTTACTTAAGGCCAAATTTCAAAATACGATTAAAACGTAGATAAGCCAGACCGTCTCTCAAGACGGACTATACTGCTCTGTGATTGGTTGAAACCTGGCTTGAGGAACGTTCTGCCTTATCTTGGTTGTAATCCTATTTAACAATTCGGTTCTTAGGCAGGATTTTGTTGTACTAGTTGTTATCATATTTGTGTGAATCACTTTAGTGTATTCACAACTACTCAAACTTGATTTACTAAATTTACGTCTAATATGGAACTTGAACCACCGACCTCTAGATTACAATTCCGCCGCTGTTCGATCAAGCTACTGTTGGTTCTTAGGCTCCTTTTGTGGAAAATAACTGTACTTGTGGAATTTTTTGATTTGAGAATTGACCTGTTTATAATGGCAAAATATGATTCGTCCAAAACTTGATTCATGTACAATATGTACATCTTAATAATAATGTATTTTATTGTACATTTCTTTTACATTACATAGTTACAAGTTATCGGAAAATAATCACAAAAGTTGAGATAGTGCACCTACAGCTTCCAAATTAACACTGAACGTTCATTACACATTAACCTTGAATCCTTGAAAATTTCAAAGTTTGAGAATGAACAGATCAGGAGTTATAACATCAGTCTCATCACTTTATTTACAGACCTCGTATAAGATATAGCACATAGGAAATCTAATATTAAAGTGAAACTGTATGTCTTACCCAGACTTGTTACACGAAGAGAGCCAGTATAGAATGGGTCTCTTGTTTTTGTACTAGTACATCTAGTACAACTTCTCACTTTTCTGTTTATACTGATGTGAAAACTGCGTAAGTTAAATTTTCGGCGATAAAAATTTGACCTACTTGGCCATGAAAAGGGACCCCGCCTTACTGAAGTGCCACAGGCCCCACAGAAGGTTAATCCGGCCCTGACTATAATCTTCTTATTCGGCCCTGACTATAATAATACTTACTAATAATATTTTTTGATAAGGAAAAATAGTAATCTGTAATAGGCGCGAGTCCAAATTCTTATCTATGTCTGTGTTTCTCTCCAAACAGGTTATCGCGGTTCTGTTTTTTTATCATTGAAACTTTCGAAATATCAACTAAAAATAGTTTACTAACAAAACAGTGAACTTGGACTGCCATTAGGCTAAGGGTCAACGCCACTCTATCTTGCTCCGGAAACACCTTAATCGTTCGGCCATTTGTGCGCTATCACACCTAACGATTATTCGATATAACATGTTATACTATCACATTTAAAGATTAATTGATAGGCCATTTCTGAACTCTTTAACATTTAACGATGTACCATCACATCGCAACGATTAAATCGTAGGCCATTTATGTGCTATCACATCGTAACGAATAAATCGTAGGCCATTATTTATGTACTATCACATCGTAACGAATAAATCGTAGGCCATTTATGTGCTATCACATTGTAACGTATAAATCGTAGGCCATTTATGTGCTTTCATCATATTTTTTTTTTTTTTTAAAGTTACGATGCAAAATTGTGCATAGTAAAATTACTGTGCACAACAATACAAGCATCAAATTATGTACATGACAGATAAAATACAGAAAAAACAAGAATATATCAACTTGGAATTAGAAGAAATATCTTACGATTATGATGATAGTACATCGATTATCAAATAATCTATCATATCTAACGATTATCGAATAATCATTATCTCATTTTTTCCCCTTGATAATTAAACAAGGAGTACACCAGCCTGCAGTTTGGCTGGGGGACTATAAACAGGGAGTAGACCAGCATTGGCTTGGTTCTGGGGGCTCTTGTCAATTATTAGCCTCCTTGTAAAGACAGTGGCAGAGGTGCTGAGTCATAGGGGTAGAGAGCTGGTGATGAGGGCTAAAGTTAGAGGAGCTTGAGACGAATCGATTGACATCAAAAAATTGAACCAAGGACCTACTGTTCAAGAGCTATAGCAAATTCGATCTTAGAGGAAAGTTGTACCGGTTTTTTCCTTCTACTCATTTGATGATTTATCATAATATAGGTATGGTAAGATGATGATAGTCTTCTAACTTCTTCTTTTACTCTGTCTTATTCCGCTTAAGCAGGGCCGACGTTGTTCAACCTCATAGTTGAGGTTGATTGGTTTTGGCACATTTTTACGGCTGGATGCCCTTCCTAACGCCAACGATTCTACTTAATTTAACGTCCTGGATTAGGACGGGGGTTTTACCCTCCATTCGCTGGGAATCGTACCAGCTACCCACATTAACCTCACTCAGTCTGGGTAGGGCCGGAATTGCTAGCCTCACGTGTTCGGAGGGAACAGAATTTTCTGTGCGAAAAGTCTGCTCCGACCGGGATCGAACTCAGGATCTCTGGACTACGAGCAGTAGTCAGAACCGTTACGTCACGGAGGCTGGCATGATGATAGTAATAATAATAATAATAATAATGATATTATAACGAAAATGATGATAATGAGGTTATAACGGTGCATATGCACGTTCCCAGCGCCACGTCTAGGTGTGTGGTAGTGACCTACATAGATGCAATGCGTATACGCATCAGCCACGCACTGGCTATAGTGTGCGTGGTATACAGTGTATATATTATAGTATATACACATACTATAGTACATATATACAGTGTATATACTATAGTATATAAATATACTGTACAATTTATATACTATACATTCTATACATAGTGTGTAGTATTGGCCATTCAGAGGGGGATGCAGCCAGCATTGCAGGCTCATTCTCTCTCACAAATTCTTTGAATGAAGTGTTTGTCCTATAGTTGAAATAAAATAATACTAAACAATTTATATACTGTACACTTGTATAGTTTATGTTGAAATAAAATGATGTTTATTTGGACATCTTTAGTATATAGAGTACAGTAGTATGTATGAACATATACACATATGTATATGTACACTTACCCACACATAACCCTATTATCTTGCCGTAGTAAATACGTAGTCACGTACCCACATATATCCTATGAACTGTACATATACAATTATACTATAGACGTAGGTATAATATAAAATATAAACTCTGTAAAAATATTTATATCATAAAATATAAAAATACATACCTGGAGGTCGGTGGTTCAAGTCCCTAGTTAAGCAAATATTTAGTAAAACGAGCTTGAGTAGTTGTGACATCGCAAAAGTTATTATATTACCACAAATATGATAACTTTAAAAACTTTATATAAAAATATATACTCTGTTAATTAAGTGAGCAGTTTCTTGAAATATATTTTATTTTATTGTCTCTCTCTCTCTCCTCTCTCTAATGTAGTATAAACTCAGCAGTGCTCATTGAAAGGAAAAGAGGTAGAACTACCTCGAACCACTGACCTCTGGGTGACGAGTCTGCCGCCTCATTGACCGAGAGCGTCAGAGGAAGACAAAATATGAGGACCGGGCGTCCCATTACAACACTGGTTCATCCGACACCTCCGCTATCAATCTTCATTCTACATCCCCCCCATTCCCCCCTATCATTTTCTCTTGACGTCTTTTCTCTTCTTTCAATTTGCTTCTCTCTTTTTTTTATCATGTCCTAATAATATATCTTCTATTTTTCTTTTTCTCTCAGCTCTCATTCTTTTCATTTTTCCTCTCCCTCCCCTCTCTCATCTCTCTCTCTCTCTCTCTCTCTCTCTCCTCTCTCCTTCTCTCTCTCTCCCTCCTTCTCTCTCTCCCTCCTTCTCTCTCTTCCTCTTTCTCTCTCTTCCTCCTTTCTCTCTCCCTCCTTCTCTCTCTCCCTCCCTCTATCTCTCTCCTCCTCTCCCTTTATCTCTTCTCCTAAAGAACTCTTCTTTTACTCCTCCCTCTCGTATTTCTCTAACGTTTTTCTTTCCTTCTTCCTCTTTATTTCATCCTCCTTTAACGTTTCCTTCTTTCGCTTCTTCCTCTTTATTTCCGTCCTCCCTTAACGTTTGCTTCTTTCGCTTCTTCCTCCATTCATTTTCTTCCCTGACGTTATTGTCTTTGTCTCCCTCTCTTCTGTCTCTTCTTTTCCTAACGTTTTCTTACTATTTTCTCCTTTATTTGCGTCTCTTCATTTCTGTCTCTACCTTACTCCTCTCCTTCTCTCTCTCTCTCTCTCTTCTCTCTCTCTCTCTCTCCCCCTCTCTCTCTCTCTCTCTCCCTCTATCTCTTCTCCTAAAGATCTCTTCTTACCCTCCTCCCTCCCATCTTTCCTTAACGTTTTCTTTCCTTCTTCTTCTTTATTTCCGTCCTCCTTTCACCTCTGCTTTTCTCCATCTACTAATGCTTTTCTTCTACTTATTTTTCTTCCTTTTCTTCCTTCTTTCCTTCCTCCTTCCTCCATTTATTTTATTCCCTGACGTTATGTCTTTCTCTCCCTCCCTTCCTCCCTCTTTCCCTTTCTCTCTTCTCTCTCTTTTTTTCTCTCTCTCTCTCTCTCTTTTTCTCTTTCTCTTTGTCTTCCTCTCTCTGCCTCTCTCTCTATTTCTCTTTCTTTTCTATCTCTGTGCCTCTCTCCTCTCTTTCTCTTCCCTCCCCCTCCCCTCTTTCTTTTTTCTCTTACCTATTTTCTCATCAGACTCTATCTTCCTCCTTCATATATTTTTCCTGACGTTATATCTCTTTCCTTCTCTCTCTCTCTTTTATTCATTGAATGGATGATCTCTCTCTGAATAAAAATGATGTTTATTTTTAAATTTCTTAATCCAAAGACGTTTTTTTCGAGAGGGGGCAGTCAGATGTACCTTTTTTTTCCACTGAATGATGCTGTGTCCTTTTCAAAGAAAAGAAATCTGCTGACGTTAATATTAGATAGGTAAATCTACTCTTTCTTTTTCAACGAAAATATATCTGACATACATATTAGATATAGGTCAATCAAAGATCTATTTCGAATTATAAAACAGGATTAAAGTTAAGATAAGCCAGACTGTCCCTCAACTCGGTCTATTATCTTTTTTTTTTTTTTTTTTCTTCTCTTCTCTTCTTCTTCTTTTTTTTTCTAACCTAAGCAAGGCTTTTTTATGTATGTAATCTTAAGAATATTATTTGTATGTACAAAATGTCTATTTAAATTTGAAAATAAACAAGAGACCTTGTGTAGACTGCTGGACTAAAGGGACTTTTCAGTCTCACCTCGGCAGTATAAACAAGGTAATTTCTAATCTATTCTATAGTGTGCTGTGATTGGTTGAAACAAAACCGGACTGCCGTGTCCGCTGGCGTTCTTTGTTCAGGCCCCACGTCCTCCTCGGCATCAGGACATCAGACAAGATTTTTTAAAAATAAAATAAAAAAGTAACTGTGCCACGGAACCGCTTTCGCATTACTTCAGGGCACTTTACCTTTACATCCATGCCATTCCGGAAACGAAAAATGTCGGTTAGAATTTTTCGCTCCGGCCGGAATTCGAACCCGCAACCTCCGGGTCAGTAACCAATGCTCTTGACCACTGAGCCACGACGGTCGGCTATCAGTCAAGATGTATTGAAACTCAGGCGTTCTGTTCCATTCTGTGTAACTCATTCTGAAAGTTATGTTAAGACGCAATAGAATAATAATAATATTAAGAAGAAGAAGAAAAAATAGAATTTGTGTCAGCTATCAGCCTGTCCTTATCAAATTTCCTATCGAGAGAATTAGAATTGTCGACTCATGCATGGATTTGACTCCTCTGTTCAAAACATTATGATTGTAAGTTGTAGGTGTACCAAGTCGTGATAGAATTATTATAATAATCATCATTATTATAAGGTGGCCTCATCGTGAACGATGGTAGCCAGACAGTGGAGGAATGACTGGGTAGTTCTACCACTGTCTTTACAAGGAGGCTAATAATTGACAAGAGCCCCCAGAACAAAGCCAATGCTGATCTACTCCCTGTTTATAGTCCCCCAGTCAGTGTACGCAATTTATTAAAATAGATAATAATAATAACTCCGTGTCCTGAGATGGGCACAGATACCTATATCACGGTGGTGAGAGAATTGTATGGACTCCCAGATTACACAAAATAATAACAAAAAAATATTATAATTATGCAACGCACGGCAGTTTGAAGAAATATGGCAGTTTGATTAGACACGTGTGTGTGTGTGTCACTTATTCGTGATAGACATTGAGTGGGTGCTGTGTATTTTTTTTTGCCTTAAAAAAGTGATCAGCACATTTCTCTAGTCTCTCTCTCTCTCTCTCTCTCTTGCGCTACTCGGAGATTTATCACTTGGTTTTAATTTGAGTAGATTTTTTTTTCGGTTTAACGTCGCTTTCAACTGCATAGTCATATCACGACGGGGGTGTTATCTGTCATTCGCAGGAAACTCACAAACGTGCTACCCACATTAACCTCACCCAGCGTGGATTTGACCGAAGTCTTTACCTCGCTGGGCGTCGCTTAACTTCGGTGATCCTACGAGAACCGGTGGATTCAACGCTGGCTGAGTAATAATAATAATAATAATACTCTTTAAGTGGAAGGTTACCACCAGGTGAGGTTAACCCACGAAGGACGAGTGTGACACATATGTAACAGCAGTCAGGTATGTGTCACGCTGTTACATATGTGTCACACTCGTCCTTGGTGGGTTAATGCTCAAAGCATTTTCTACCACCTAACAATCAGAGTCTTACTATTATGTGGTCACAAACTCAAATTAAAGAGGAAAAATTCATGTAGATTTTAATATTCCACTTTTTTCTTTCTGATTTCAGATTTTGCAGACTCCATCCTCGACCAAAGATCACCTCACCAAGTCTAACCCCCACATCTCTGACCCATCTTCTCGCCATATTCATCTCTTTCACACTCCCCATTGCTTCTTGATCTCTCACTATCTTCTCACCCATCCTCACTCTTAAAACTCTCCACAAAGTTCACACTCATTTCTGCCCTCACCTCTACCAATCTCTCCCTCATTCCCAAAGCACTTCGTTCTAGCAATTCTACTGTCCACCAGAAATATCCCTGGTTTTATGTTGAATTTTCCGAACATATCAGATCAAAAGAAATCCCCGAAGATCAAGATCGATAAAGTATTTCATTCAAACAGTCCCAATCGTCTCTGACTAACTTTTCTATCCGATAGACTCAAAGTTTCTTTAAAAAATATCCTTTTCAGAAAGTTATCTCCATATTATTATATATTTTTTTTCTCAAAATAAAATAATTATAATTAAAAAACTTGAATTTTTTTACTGCATATCATCTCCAAAGAACTGAACTTCTTTCATAGAAACTGCCTTGAACATCCCAAAGAATCACATTTATCATATTTCAAAAAAAAATATCTCCCAAACTTTACTAGGACGCGTCCATTATATCTCTTAAACTTCTCCCAACATCTCCAAAATATCTCCTTCATTTCTCCCCAATTTTTTTAAAAAAAATTCTCCCAAAATACCTCGCAAAATCTCCTAAACTTCTCTAACATTTTCTCTTAAACTTCCCTCAACATCCCGAAAATATCTTTTAAACTTCTCCCAACTTCACCACAATATCTCTTAAACTTCTCACGACATCCTCAAAACCCCACAATATATCCTAAACTCCTCCCAACATCCCCACAATATTTCTTAAACTTCTCGCAACATCCCCAAAATATCTCTTAAACTTCTCACGGCATCCTCAAAACCCCACAATATATCTTAAACTCCTCCCAACATCTCCACAATATCCCTCAAACATCTCCCCACATCCTCACACCATCTCCACAATATCTTCTCACCGCTCATCTCACCATGGCCTTCTCAATCCCCATCGTGAAGAAAGACTACGATATATACAACTCCAACAAGTACCGTCAACGTCGCCTCTCGGACTGCTCAAATAGCAAGTCGCACGCCACGGTGCGACAAAAGTCGGCGTCGATTCAGATGGGCCACACCGTGTCCAAATCGGTCGGTCATAGTGTCTCCGCCACACCCGTCGGTATGTCACCGCTTGTCGCTATCTGTAGTCCGTAAAGTTATTATTATTTTACACTTTATTAGACACTAGCGGGCTGTCGCCTTGCGGGCCGAGGCATGGCCGTAAAAGCAAAAATCCTTTTTCGCCAATGGCAGGTGTTGTAGTGGGAATTTCGAAAAATCCCGACTATAAGACAAAGCTACCTACCAAATTTCAGCTTCCTAGGACTTACGGTTTGGGCTGTAGAGCGATGATCAGTCAGTCAGTGACTTTGACATTTATATATTAAGATAAATGGACATAATGTACAAAACAAATAATTGTTTTAATAATGAAAAAAATGGAAACAACACTTACAATAAACATGAAAAAGAATAGAACAATATATAAAAACATATGTCCTAACTAAAGGGCGGGGTTATTGCCTATGGCAATCTCTTCCACCCAACCCAAAAAGTTATGTTGAGACAGTGGGCCGTATTCACATAAAGAATCAAAAGCTTCTCCTTGCGATATTCGAAAGAATTGCTTCACAGTCGGTATTCATGAAGTTTTGAGAGCAATTGCTTTTCATTGAAAGTAAAAGGTTTTCCCTCTTTGGAAGTAAATGGTACTTGGATTTTTATAAAGTGGAGTTTTTCCTTTTATTAATAGCTTCTTCAACTTGTTACCTGTGAGGAGCAATTGCTCAGTATAAACAGAAAAGTGAGAAGTTGTACTAGATGCTAATGAGCAAAAACACATGCTTGCGGGTAAAACAAATGGGTGATATGACCATGTAGTTGAATGCGACGTTCAACCCAAATCGAAGAAAAGCAAATGGTTATGAATATGATTTTGCTTTTTCTTCTACCTTTTCCTTTTGCTCACGAGCAATTGTTTCGTTGTATGAACATGGTCCCTTGTCGCTATCAGTAGTCGGTAAAGTTATGTTAATAATATCGCCTTATTTATACTGCCCGATAAGGACTAATGAGTCCTATTATTTCAGCAGTAAGCCCAAGACGTATTATTATGTAGTCAAGATTTCAAATGGTAGGATAACTTGTCATGTCCCGACTGGGTTTCGAACCCACGACCTTTGGATTACCAGTCAGACGCGACTCCTCGACCACTGAGCTACCGAGAAGTATCACTTTAATCCCTTTCAGCTGGCGTCCCACTGAGTGCAACATTTAGTTGTGCAACGCTGCGAATTGTTGCGCAACCTATCATGTTCCACTTGTTCCACTCTTTCTTTAGGATCAAATGAGATCGAACCCCATTTGGACTTCGCAACCCTTTGCAACACTTCTCATCTAAAATTCGATACAGAACGTTGCGCAACAAATTGTTGCACTTGGTGCAATCCTGGCTGAATTCTCTTCTACGAAAGATCTTACTGGTAACTTTTTTTTAAGCTTTATTAGGAGGACAAAGTACAATAGTAACAGTATAAAATTAAGAAAAGAAAAAAAAAAACAAACAAATGACAAAATAAATAAGTAAAAAAGAAAGAAAATAACAATAATGTCCTACCTAAAGGGCGAGGTTATTGCCTGTGTCAATCTCTTCCACCCAACCCTTAACTCAGTGCACTTGGTCTCGCGCTGAACGGTGTCTGAAAAATACGACTGATGGGGGCACACCCTCCCCCCGCCTCTCTGTTCCCAGGCAGCTCCCACGTCTCCTCCCCCCGCCGCTACTCCACCTCCAAGCCGCCCCCCTCCCCACGCCGCCCCCTCCTCCTCCAAACACGACCACCTGCAGAAGAGTCGATCCCTGCACACGGTGGATCACAACCACCATCCCACGAGCCACCAGCAAGCCTCGACCAGCCGGGACGCGGCGAGCAACAACTCGCTGGCCCGATTCCACACGAAGCTGGTGGATCGACTCAAGAATTCTATCACCTGCTCGTCCAACAAGAAGTCGTCGGCCCCCACTGATGGACGATCGTCGAAAAGCACCGGCCATCTCGACAATCGACGCTCGTAGTCCTTGATCACGGGGTCGACTCCAACGACTCGACTTGTCGTGGAGTCGATTCCGATGGGGTCGACTCAAACGGTCGACTTAACGATTCGAGTGGGTTCGGCTCTTTTGCTCCTTATTGCTAAAGTAATTGTTTGTTCAGAGTGATGAAAATTAATCATATCAGCCTTGTGTCATACGATTGGACTCTTTACGGTTGACTCATTTTATTTGAAAACATGTTGATTGACTCTTTTGATCGAGCTTTAATGGGTCGATTCTTTCTTATAAGGGCCAAGAAGAAATCAAGGAGCTTCAAGTATTGCAGCCAGCGTGACGATGAAAAATATTTGAGAACATTTTGATTTAAGTGCTCATATTATTATATTATTAATCATTATTTTAATGAAGAAAAAATCCTTTCTTCATTAAAAAATCCTTTCTTCATCATCCTGGAAGAAATAATCAATCATCATTGCGTCATAAAAGCTCGACCCAAAATATGAGCTCAACAGAGTCAAATGGGATCTTTTTTTTTTTGCTGATAACGTGATAACAATCACGTCGGCCGACCTCCGTGGCTCAGCAACTCAGTGGTTTATGACCCGGAGGTTGCGGGTTCGAATCTGGGCCGGAGCAGAAAATTTTGACCAAGTTTTTCCGTTCCCGGAATGGCATGGATGTAAAGGTAGAGTGCCCTGAAGTAATGCGAAAGCAGTGCCAGGGGCACAACTAACTACCTTTAAAAAAACCCCCCCTAATAATGTCGGTTTCAACAAGTATTTTTTAAAAGGTTGGTAAAATTTTCCAAATTCTCGTGTGAACAAGAGATCAACATGAAAATAATCATTATTTATTTTTGAATTATAATTTTGTCAGATTTAATTTTCACTATTTTTGCTAAACCGTGTTTTTTTGATTGAAATTTCTGTTCCGAAATATCCCTGTTTGCTACGTGTTTTTCCTGTTCAACTAATATTGTGGAACAAAATAGGTAAAATCAAATCCACCATAGTAAAATCTTGTGCAGCATTACTAAGACTCTTCACATTCGAATTATCTATTACATTAATTTTTTTTACTCTTATAATGCCGCACTGTACAAGTAATACTTTTTTCTCACGAGGTATGAGTGAATAATAAATATATTTTTTTTTTTTTATTTTTTTTTTTAATAAAATCCTTGATCGAATCTGTTTTTTTTATATTTCATAAAACACGGTTTTCTCCTTTTCTTTTTTTTTCGTCTCGTTTCACTTGATTGTTTTAAAGACTTGATTATTTATCGTACCCTATAGTTCTCTATCTATTTAACCATTGACTAATAATTGAACGGGACGTGATTATTGACCTTCTCTGTATTTTATCAATATTTATTTTAGACTATTATATTACTACTATTTAATTTATGCACCGACCCAGTACATGATCGATAGACGGCGCGGACTTGTAATCGGACGTGGTGGTTTGAGTCCATTGTTAACAATATTAGTCAAGTGAGTTGAATTGTTGTGATGACCACAATTTATAACACTTTTTACTACTTATGTTCGAACATAAACATGAATCATCTCAGAATAATTTGCACAACCTACAAGCCAGGCATAGCTTGCAGTTCCATCAATTACGTTAAAACATGGTCTCACAGAGGACTAAAACAGAGAACAGACTAGCCAACCCTTACAAGCCAGGCAGCTTTCAGTTCCTAAGGGCTTAATGGCTTATAAAGAAAAATCCAGTCCTTATAGTTGATCGCACATAGAATATTATGAGGTTCAGGACGAGCCACCTTTGAAATTAAGTTGGCTGGAGACCATCACTCACCTCTCCAGCTGTAGCCAAGCTGGCTACAACATTAACAACAATAACTTACAGAACCAACAAGTTTTTGGAAATATAGTGCGAATGCATACATATTAAACAAGGCTTTCATTATGTACTATTTGTAAATATTTACCCATAAAAATATTGAGACCTGTTTTTTGATGTTGAAGTAAGGACTTTTTCATTTTAACTCCGGCATGGGTTAACAAGGCATAAAAAAGTTATCATATTTGGTTAATTACTTTCGTGATATCACAACCACTTAAACTCGCTTTACTAAATTTTGCGCTGATAACAGGACTTGAAACCACCGACCTCCAGGTTACAAGTCCGCCGCCTTAATCGATCAAACTGAGGTCGGTTGTTAACAAGTATATTCTATTCTAATCTACATCAAAATGAATGTGAAAAATGAATTATTTCACAAATATCTCTGAATGAAATGTGTGTCTTATAGTTAATGTTAAATTAAAAAAATACAAATTCAACTAAAGGAAAAAAAATACCAACATTTAGGGCGAATTACTAGACAACATCAATAACATTAAGTCGATGGTAAGTGTCGTTTCCCTATCTTACACAGTACGCAATCGGTGACTTAGGCCACAGAGTATTCAAAAAACAGTCTATTTAATACCACCCTTAGATTTAAAAAAAAAACATTTAGGGCGGAATTAATAGACGTTTTTGTAATACCTCTGTGGCGCTAAGTCACGGATTGCGTACTGTGTAAGATAGGAAAATCGACACTTACAACGACTTAAGTTATTGATGTTGTCTATTAATTCCGCCCTTAGAAATTAAGCATTCCAGATGAATATTCTGTTTGACTATTACTATTCAAAGTTCACGTTAGTTGTCACGCTCTGCGTGTTATCACAAGAGACTCTAATGAACAAAGAGCTTGCTCCGATGCTTTCAACTAATGAAGACCATCTTGTTACAAACTTGCTGTCTGTACAGGGTGGAAAAATTCACTTGCCTCCCAATTACCCTCAGTATTTTGTGGAAAATAAAAATACATAGAATCTCGCTAACTTGAAATCCCGATAGGTCGAAAAACTTCGCCCCTTATATGATAACGCGATAACTCAAATGACACTTCTGTCCTTTAATTTTATTTATTTATTTAGAAACTCTTTATTAGTAGAACTATATATACAAACAAATAATGGTAAAAATTAAATATTAAAATTTACAATATTAATAATATAAACAAAGAAAAAAAATCAACAAAATATATACATATGTCCTAACTAAAAGGCGGGGTTATTGCCTATGGCAATCTCTTGCACCCAACCCAACTCTTCCCTTGAATTTCGAGTTAGCGTGATTCTACTGTATGTGGAAATTTGAGGTGAAAATTTTAAAATAAATGTGTCCGACTTAAATCTTCCTATAGATGACTGATTTTCATGTTTCAGATGTTAAAAAATAATGAAAAAAAAAAAAAAAAAAAAAAAAGACAAAACAAAAATAAAACAAAATACAATCCAGTTAACTTTTTTGATTTTACTTATTAATTTCAAAAAGTCGTATTGAAACTACTTTCGCCTTTACACACGTGAGGGTACTTTGTATATTTGCTTTATACCAATCTTCCTATAGATTACTGATTTACATGTTTCAGATGTTAAAAAATAATGAAAAAAAAAATAACAAAACAACAAATACAATACAATCCAGTTAACTTTTTTGATTTTACTTATTAAATTTCAAAAAGGCTATTGAAAATACTTTCGCCTTTACACATGTGAGGGACTTTTGTTTATTTGCTTTATACCAATCTGTTTTTTTTTTTTAATATAAATAAATTGATAATATTAATAAATCATACTTATGTGTACTGCCTAACCTAGGACCAATTAAGTCCCTTGAACCAGCAGTTTTATTATTTTAATTATATTAAGTACCTTTCCTGTTATACTTACACGTAACAAGTTAAATATGGTTGATTAGTTCTCAGAAAATCTAGTTTATCAGTATAAATCTGTAAAAGAGCATTATATTAATATTGCTCTTGGTGAAAGGTAACCACCAGGCGTGGTTAATGCTCAAAGCATTAACCCTCAAAGGCTAAGTAGGCAGCCACAACGAGAACCCTGGCCTATACCTTAGACCAGCCCTGGCCTATACCTTAGACCAGGGGTCGGTAAATCATATCGAGCGGGGTCCGGATGAACACAGGAAAAATCGTCGCGGTCCGGACTGAAAAATCTCGAAGAAAACCTGTTGTAATATTCAAGTCCCTTTACCACACAGCTTTTGTTTAAATCATCCAATGATGAGGTTTGAACCGGACCGCGGTCCGCGATTTGCCGACCGCTTGCCCTAGACCCTCGACCCCCACACTCTGGTACCCTAGAGCTTGATATAGAGCCTGACCTATAGAGTCCTACACCCCTCGTACCTACAGCGTGATATAGACTTATAGGGGATTTTCAGGACTCCGTTGTGGCCGCTTACATTTAATAACAAGAAACCTGGATTCAGGAGAACAAAATTTCCAGGCCCCAGTCACCTTTTAAAGAAAAATAACCTCTTTATAAAAGAAACCTGGATATAAGGGGTTCCCTTGAGTTCTTTATATCCAGGTTTGACTGAATACTATAATAATAATAATATCGCCTTATTTACACTGCTCGATTAGGACTATCAACTCCCATTATTCCAGCAGTAAGCCCAAGACGTCATATTATTATGTGGTAAAAATCCCAAATGGGAGGATAACTTGTCATGTCCCGGCTGGGTTTCGAACCCGCGACCTCTGGATTCACACAGTGCCGCCTTTACCACTGAGCTACCGGGACAGTAACAGTAATAAATAGACATTAAGGGGAAACATCTTACATAACGAAACAACAAATGTACACATTTTACACCCTGTACAATGTATCATGAAATTGAACATTTTTCCTTCTCCTTAGTTTGAAGCTCTGACTTTTATATCCTTCAGTACATGTTCGGGTTTCATTGAATCAAGCAAACATACATAGCTTACCACTATCAATTCAAACATACATTACAATAGGTTACACCAGTGGTCCTCAACCTTTTCTCCATCACGGGACCACGTCTTTGACTTTTCAGCCCAGCGGCACCCCAGGAGATAAAAAAGTCAGAGGGACCTTGCAGACCTGTATTGAGAGCATTCATATGATGAAAAATGTCAGCTAAGTAGGTCAATTTAGTTCTCCACTCATCATTTGTCATAAGATCACAAAAACTTTTTTTTTTTAAATGAATATTATTTAGAGAGGTCTGTAACATTCACACCCGTATTTATGAACAGCGAATTTTATCTGAGCACTGTCTCAAGCCAAAATATATTAAGGAAATCATGCTTCAGACCATGCTCAACGGCGTTTTCTGTTCATAAATACGCCTGTCAGAGTCCTTGCCCCTTTCATTATTTCCTTGCTTGAAAAACACCAAAATTTAAATGATAATTTTCTAATAATCTCACGGCACGCCAGGGTGCCGCGGCACCCCGGTTGGGACCACTGGGTTACACCATTATCAATTGCAATCTCATGTAGGATAAGAGGAACATTGTGGGAAAGAAATGTACAGATTAATGGGATGTGATTGAGATATTTATTTTTACGGATACATAAATAAATTGCATTAAAGGAATTAATCTAGACTACCGTACATTGGTAGTGAAGTGGTTAACGTCTGGTAACTTAGGTAGCGTAGGGATCCGTTGGTTCGAATCCTACCCAATTAATAAATTTTTCCTCATTTATTTGAAAATATAACCACATAATAATAAGACTGACTTTTAGGTGGTAGAAAATGCTCATTAACCTCGCCGACCTCCGTGCTCAATGGTTAAGAGTATAGTTACTGACCCGGAGGTTGTGGGTTCGAATCCCGGCCGGAGCAGTAATTTCTGACCGAAGATTTCCGTTTCCGGAATGGCATGGATGTAAAGGTAAAGTGCCCTGAAGTAATGCGAAAGCGGTTCCGGGGTACACCTACCTTTCAAAAAAAGCATTAACCTCGCCTGGTCGTGACATTCCACTATAAAAGGTATTATTATTACTAGTTGGGAGGAAAATAGGTTTTGAAGGGGTACGATGGGATATTCAAGGGGCAGCAAATTTCTTTTAAATGAAGGAAGTGGATTTTGAAGGGGAAATGGAAATTGAGGGTATTTTTCACAAAACTTGGTATTTTTTTTGAGGTATTTTTCTCTTTTTGTGGATTCTTGCTGAATCTCTCCCGAATTTAAGCTTTTTTACACAAGAGAAACCTATTTTCTTTATATTTTATAACATTAGCGTTATTGTATTTTTATCTAACCTCTGTAAATATTGAGAATATAATATCAGAATCGAGTGCGGATTTCTTACTTCAAATTTGGTTTTGTCAATCTCTCTTTCCTCAGCAGGTAGGTGCCTTCTTCAGTTAAGTATTGAGAATTCCATGTTCGTCAGACAGTATCCTTATTTTAAAAAAAATCTTTCCATTATGGGATTAAAATTACAAGATGGATTGATTAATTCTCCTCTGTTGAAGAAAACAAGAAGGATGAATCAACTAAAAGTCCCACTATTCCACTAGTAAGCCCAAGATGTACTTCTTATGTGTTCAAAATTCCATACTGGAAAATAAATTGTCATGAACAGACTGAGTTTCGAACCCGCAACCCTTGCATTTCCGGACCGACTGTAACGCCTTGCTCACTGAGTTACAGGGCGTAAATTTCTTATGCTCGCCTGATAATAATTATCGAATATGCAATGTGAAGTGCATTCATTTCAATAAACTTTGTATTTTCTTTCCACATTTATTTGGTTTTGGACATTCAAATAAGAATTTTAAGACCTGTCTAATCCTACCTATTAAACCGTTTATTACTAGCTTTCAGTTTACATAAAAAACAGAACAATAAGCTGTTTTTTTCCTTTTAAAACCATAAATTTCAATAAGGCTGAAAAAAATAAATGAAAATCTTTCTGAAGGTATCATTTTCAGTTGATTATATTAACTCCACGGGCTTTATTCAGAAATTATCAAAAGTCCATGGAGGATTTTTTTGTTGTTGTTGGAAAAACATAGGTTTTTGCATATTTCTTTTGATGTTATGGAAGATTGGTTTTGCTTTGAGATCACCAAATGCAAATGGGATCCTTGCAAACAGCTCCTCATCTTAGGTCTCCATGGTGGTCTTGTACACAATGTTCTTTACATGGCCCTGAATGCAGAAGTCCACAGAAGTCTGTTCTGGAGACCTTGGAGGCCACGGGAACAGTGCACCTCCCTCAACTCACTGACAGGCATAGGTTTGGTGTAAGTACGAGTATCTGATGACATGATCAATTACCATACTTAAAATTAAACTAAATTGCAAAAAAAAAAAAAAAATGAGAACTTTTTGTGAATTACCAACAGATTAAATCATTGAAAATTCAGATATTTTTCTGTCAGTCCAGTCTGCTTTGTGGCAAAATAATGAAAAATACCAGTGCTATTTTTTTGTTATTGCCTGCCAATATATTAACTGAGAATCGCCGTTGACTGTTTAAGGCATGATGAATATCATAGGGTTCTTGATCTACCAAAATATGGAAGTAGTGGATCCTGACTGAATGTTGCCTCATCAGTCCACAATAACCGCTTCTCAAAAGTCTCATTTCCACACAGCTACTGTCTTGGTACCATCTAGAAATAGAAGAAAATTAAAGGAATCATTCAAATAATTTACTATGCCTAGGGCAAGCCTATATCTACTTGTTTTCAATATATATTTTTATTTGAATCCTAGTATTGTCTCTCCACTATTGTATCTTCTTCTTGTACCTCTCACACACATACTAGCTGCTCTCACAATGCTCAATCCTATTCTTATCCTCAGCCATCTCACTACTCTTCCTGGGTCCATTCCCATCTTTTCAGATAATCTGTCTGCAAGTACTTTTACACAAGAGAGGAATTGTGGTGCAAACAATCCATCAACAGATGTAACTAAAAGGGTAAATGTGGGTTCTATAATCTATGGTGTAATAGGTAATCAACAATTCTAAAAATATGTAGAAGAGCATAATCATCAAGCATTATACTTGGCACCTTCACAAGAGCATAAGGTTGCAATAAATAATTCGAATTTACAAACTTCGCGTCTGAGGACTAAAATTGGAATTTTCACATTAGATTTTATATTTTTTATTTCTCAAGAGTAGTACGAATAGTACGTGAAGTCCTGCTGATAAACCGGTTTCACATCTCGAAACTGTGAACGGAGCTTTCAAAATTGTAAACAAAAAAATCTGTCTGTGCTTGAATAATCGTGCTCGTTGTTTCTTTTAGGTCAAAAATTTCAAAATGGCTGAAGAGTAAATTTTTTCCCGAATTTCCAATTTCCAGTCAATATTGTATTTTCCGTGTTTTATCATAGGGAAAAGAATCACTTGAATTATCTATATTTCATCTTTTTCTTTAATATATTTGTCTTTTAAATCATGCACCTATTCAGTTTAGTTTCAGTCTATTAATTCACTGCACACAATCGGTCTAGTTTCATTAGTGGCCCTCTTGGGGACTTCCTAAGTTCAGAACTTTTTCAATGGTCTGTAAGTTCAAAGTGTGATTAAAATGAACGAAATAAATCTAGAATATCGGGCCCAAGAGCTGCTGAGGCACAACGAATACAGTGAAGCTTTACTTCTGTTCAACCAGTTGCTTTCTCACTCCAACCCAAACTTGGTATCCAAAGAAAGGATCATCAGCTTTCTTCTTGCAAGATCAGAGTGTTGTTTGGTACTAGGTGAGTATTAGTTCTATTTCAACACTAAGGTCTAACGTTTACTAATGTTAATACATTATTAATTTAAAGTCCTTTAGCGTTCAACCACAGCTTGAAAGCAGCTCCGAGTCAATGGGGATCATCAACAACTGCTAGATACAGCATCTAGATTTGTCTCAGTCCTCTCCTCATAGGCAAAACCTAATGTCTGGTATTCTGCCACCCACATAGTTAAAAAAATTGAGAAAAATCCTTGACTCTGGTCATTCATCTCATTTTGAATCCATGGATGTTTTACAAGTATTACAGATGTTTGTTTAATAAGTTGTCTCTTTACTGATGTGTAGTAGTTAATCTTGTTAACTGTAATGAGTGATGTCAGACCTCATAATGCCAATTTAAAATAATTACATAGCTTTGAGAAACAAAAAAATTGGAAATAAAATAATACTGAAGGGACATTATTTTATTAAAATTATGTTTAGTTTTGATTGCTGCGAGTGCTGCAAAGTAAGTATGGTCTTACCTAGTGCTGGCCCAACAAAAGCCAATACAGAGCACCAGCAGCACCTCCTACTGATTGCCATACATATTCTACCCTGGCTGAAGAAAGTTCAGATCAAACACTGATAGTAACTGATATATGAAAAGGGTAATGCAGTTCGGTGGAAGAGAAAGTCACAGGCTTTAACCTCACCCCTCGGTTCACTACATATTCTATTGTGTTCTTTTTATTTCATGTCCTATGTTGCAGAATGTATCATGTAGTTTGCCAATAAAGTGTTAAATAATAATAAATGTCTAGTTAAGATGGTAACCTTAATACTGCAATTTTTGGCCAAGATGAGGTATATTTCACTTTCCAATATTTCTAGGTAACTGATTCAGGTGTGAAAAAGGTAAATAAAATCACTTAAAAGTCTGATTTCCAGGTAATTTTGTGTTCACATTTTTGACCCCTCAAAAACTTGATTCTCAATTATCTTGTAATCCATTTCAGATATCAAAATTGTTCTCAAAATTGACTCCCCTCCCACTAAACATGGTGTAATTATTCTTAAAATAACATTTTTAAGTATTTTCAGATAAATGTCTCTTCTAAAAGCTGTTGAAGAGTGAATTTTTCAAAAATTTAAAATATCAACTCTGAAAACTCTCTCAGCATCTGTTGTGGTTTACAGGATAATTAACATAGAAAGTTCTGAAAGAACAAAAAAAATCCTAAAAATTGAACTGAAGTGTATTTTTTGTATTTTGCACCACTGAATCACTCTCCTGAATACATTAGAAGGTGAAATATACCTCATCTTGGCCAACAATTGCAGTACAAGACTTTATTATCATTATTCAACACTTTATTAGATATAAAAGGACTTATGTACAATACAAATAATTATTTTAACTCTGGAAAAAATATGTACAATAAAAATGAAAAAGAATAGAAACATATGACCTAACTAAAGGGCAGGCTTACTGTTTAAAATAGACATTTCCCAAAATAGTTTTTTAGTATTGACACCAAACTTGGTGTCAATACTAAAAAAAATTTCATTTTCTTTCCTTCTCCTATACCAACTTTGTACTGAAGTTGAACTTTTTGAAATATGCACCCTTTAATAATAACAAAAAAACAATTTTTCCAATCCTAAAAACATCAGAAATCAAGTTCAAAATACTTTTGAACTTCATAATTTTTTAACTTACACCATGTTTTGTGGGGTAAGGGGGATCTTTATGATATCAGTTATTACTTGGATGATATGTTACAATAAGGAAGGACTGACTTATAGAATCAGGATTCAATTTAAGATAAGCCAGAATGTGCCTGAAGTTTGGCTATAGTGTGTTGTGATTGGTCAAAATACTGACTTGTGGGAGGGTCTGGCTTTTCTTAAATTAATACTTGTAACCAGAGGTTGCTGGTTGGAATCTCAAGTTCAAGAGAAATTAAGCATTGGATGGAATTGAAACTACCAAAGAATCTATTAAGCTTTGAGATTACTCATGAATAAATTGAAGAAGAAGAAAACTGTTTCTTTGTGTTATTTAATAAATTTAATTTAGTAGAAGCCTTAACTTAACAGCAGACTTTGAACCTGAAGGTTGATGGTTTAGTCCCCATGAAAGGCAAATTTTTTAGCAAGTCAAGTTTGAGTAATTTAGACATCACAATTGTTATAAATACAAATATATTATCTTGTACTTTAGAAGTTAGAGCATGTATAGCTTTACATTCCTTAACTTCTCATCTCGTTATTTCAATCAGGTAAACATGAAGATGTGGTGTTTGACTGCCGTAAAATCATTAAACTAGTGGTTGGAACAGAAAATGAAGTCAGCCTCAGTTCCAAAGCAAGGAGACGTCTAGTGCATGCATTGTTTACACTGAACCGGTTTGCAGAAGCAGAACAGGCAGCCACTGAGTGGATTGCATCCAGTCCAAATGGTGCAGGTAAGGCTAAATAAAAATGAATCTGTGTCAATAGCACATTAACACTTTGTACGCCAAGCCCAAAATCGTGATTTTCCCCTGAGGCCACGATACAAAGGATTGTCTCTCGATATGTGCGATGTGGCCCCCAGCAAGTTTGTTTTTCATGGGGGGCCACATCGCTCATATTCAGAGACACTTTGTTACCTCTGTGGCCCATACTTTGTGGCCCATACTGAGAGACAATGCTTCAAAGTGAGGTCTAGTGTCTCTCAAAATGAGAGACGTGGCCCCAGCGGGAAGTCGCTGTCGCTCATATTGAGCGACGTGGCGTACAAAGTGTTAAATACACTAGCTCTCATTCAGTCATTAAAGTTAAACAATATCCAGTAAGGCTAGGACTTGGAAGGGTGACCATTCAAGTTTGAACCCTTGTGATGCTCATTATTTTTCCTAGCTGCTGTACATTTTCATAAGTTAACAATTAGCTGAGTGGTAAGATGCTTGCTTGCCAGGCAGAAGTTCTCAAGTTTGATCCCTGCAGCCAACAAATCTGATTATGATTGTTTGTAAGGGATACCTTCAAGTGTGTGCTCACATTGACACAGCACTTCTTGCCCATGAAAGGGGAGGCATACTAAGGGATGGGCAAGGTACAATAGACCACAATTATCTATAGTATATGCTGTTTCATGGCTACAAAATAAAAATTCTGTGAAACATTAAAAAAAACTTCTCTTAAGTATTCTAGTAATTAAAAAAAAAGTACCTAAATCATGTAAGTTATAAATATTAGCTGCACTTGATTTTTTATTTATACAAATACTTTTAACAGGAAATGCAGAAGCATTAAAAATGCTAGAGAGAATTCAGATGGTCCTGCGAATGGTCAACGGGAACTCCGGACAGATGGGAATACCTCCACAACATCTAGCACAGAAGTCTAATCTAATGAAAACCATGGCTCTGAACAACAATAGTCCTTTTCTGGACCCCTTAGATTCTCCATGGGTAAGAACTTCATTTTATTCTAATATTCACATTTATATAGATAGATTGTGTACCTATAATATGTACTGCCTAAACAGTATTGTTTTTTATTTATTTATTGATATTGAAATATTAATTGAGAGGGTTAGACGCCAAGGGGTACAAGTGACATTTTTTGAGAAACTGAGTTATGTATACCACTGGTAAGATGAGACTGAATTTTATTATGTAGCAAGAGGAAATAGAATTTTATCTAACTGATGACACTGTAATAATTAAAACCCTGTCCTTGAAATGCCTCAATTACTGTAATAAAAAAACTTTGGCCTCGAATTACTCAAATTTAACTTTATGTCACTTGTACCCCTTGGCGCCTAACCCCCTCAATTATATTTGAAGGTATAGAAGTTATTCAAGGGTATAAAAGGCTTCTACCTACCAAATATCAGTTTCTAGAATGTACCAGTATGAAGGAACAGAGATGAATTGACGTTCATATTTACAAGTCTAGATATATTGATCATTGGACCATTGTTGGAATTTAAAATCTCGCCCTGTATTCTTTCTAGAATGCAATCATATCAATTAAAAATTAAGAGAGCCATATTATGATACAAGATTAGATAATCTTAGTGGACACTATCCTTTAACTTTCAACTTGACACCAAGTGTAGAGGTCATATCTAAGCTGGGCTTTGTAGCTGTATATTAGCTTTGTGGTGTAACAGAGCTGTAGCCTTTCAAGACGGAAAATCTTGTTTTAAGATAACCTATCAGTCAGCTGATAACATCTAAGGGTTGGCTTAGATATACTAATCCTTTTTCATAATACTTTTATTTATTTATTTACACTTTATTTTATTTACACTTTTTTATTTATTTATTTACACTTCATGTCTCCTGTAAATTGGTCATGTACCGTAAATATTCAATACCTAACGGTATTTATTATTATTATTATTATTTATACAAAACAATCAACAATAAATTATTAACAGAGAAAAAAAAAACTTTAACAATATTTACAAAATAAAATATATTAAAAAATATTTAAATTTACGATTGTCTTGTAATCCGGGGTGAAGTTATGGCTTCCTTAATTTTTAATTGATATGATTGCATTCTAGAAAGAATACAGGGCGAGATTCTGAATTCCAACAATGGGTCCAACTCCATGCCCAGTGATACCGGTAAATTTATTTATGTAAATATAAGTTTCTTTCTGTCTTTTTTTTTTTAACAAAAATATACAACTGTATGTTAAAAAATCTGGTGTAAACATCACACGACTTTCCTTATCTGCTACTGAACCCCAATACGGCCCTAAACCTCTTATACTTGTACGTCTTTTTCAGACACAAGACTTGTCCAATAGTCTCTCCTCATCCAAACAGCTCGACACTCTTCTGGAGATGGGTAACAGTGGCGGTGGCTATGGGGTGGGCAACTATTTGAACCAGCAGCCCGGACCTCTGCCGTCCGGTATGACAAACGGGATAGGACCTTTCAACAATGGCTACTCCATGCCCAGTGATACCGGTAAATTTATTTATCTAAATATAAGTTTCTTTATGTCCTTTTTTTAAACAAAAATATATTAATATTAATAATATTGCCTTATTTATACTGCCGATCAGGACTATCAAGTCCCATTATTCCAGCAGTAAGCCCAAGACGTATTATTATGTGGTAAAAATCCCAAATGAGAAGATAACTTGTCTTGTCCCGGCTGGGTTTCGAACCCGCAGCCTCTGGAATCTCTGGATTCACACAGTGCTGCCTTTACCACTGAGCTACCGGGACAGACAAAGTTGTCTGTCCCGGTAGCTATTAAAAGAAGTTATTAAAAATATACTACTGTATATTAAAAAAGTAGATCTTTATATTGTCTTAGAGTTGGGGCTACAGAGCAGACAACTATTTGACCAATTAAACTTTTTAATTGCTATTCTGTGTCATTTAAAGGTTCCTTATTATTAAAGTAAGAAGTTACCGTGGCAGAATAAGTTAGCGCACTAGGCATTGCACGCACGGTGACCTGGGTTCGATTCCCAGCGGGGCAGGATTTTTTTGCTCTGTTCTTGGGTGTTCGGGGTCAACTCATACCTCGTGAGGAAAACTGAGTAGCTGCTTTAATGTGAGCAGCAACCAGTGGCGGAATTATAGCCAAAAATAAGATATTTAAGATATGGAAAAGTCCTATAATTCTGCGCTACCCACAAAACACATAGTAAATAGAAACCGATTGAAATTAATACTTTCTGTACCTTATAGGTAGTAAATATTAAAAAATAATAGGATGAAGTGGTAGATTTTTTTGCACTTATATTAATCACTCTAAGGTGCCTGGGGAACCAGGCACCTTGTTTTGGGATAATAGAGTTGTTTGAAATGTAAATTACCCACTTAGTTCGATAAAGATAACCCCTAATTTTAGTGATAACCCTATTATTGATATCCCCCCCCCTCAGGCAACCCCATGACTCTAGTGCCCACTCCCCCCTCCCTAGCCTCCCACTCCTCCTCCGATGACTCATCCAGTCTGAGTCGGAAGTCCTCCATGAACAACGGGTCCACTGCACTGGACACCACAAGCAGCCACTCGGATAAGTCGTCCATATCTCTAGGTAAACAATTTAAAAAAAAAAAGCTTCATTAGGAGGACAAAGTACAATGGTAACAGTATAAAATTAAGAAAAGAAAAAATACACTTCAGTTTCCTTCATTAAAATACGACAAATATATTGTTCTTATAATTTAATTGTCCCTTGTCAATTATTAGCCTCCTTGTATAGACACAGTGGTAGAAGTGCTGAGTCATGACTCCACTGTCTGGCTAACATCGTTCACGATGACGCCACCCTATGATGATGATAATTTAATGTAAATGGGATTTTTATTTTATGTTATAGGATTTTTTTGTATTAAAAGAAGAAGATTAGTGTTATTTTTATTTTAAGATGAGTGTTTCTCAGACGTTTTATTTCGTAGCTATGAAACAGAAGATATGCTTGTGATCTGTGTTTTAGCCTGCACATCCCGTAGTATGGCCTCCCCTCTCATGGGCGAGAATTTACCCAATACTTCCCATTCAAGTGCTAGGTCAACATGAGCGCACCAGAAGGTATCCCTTACAAACAACTGTAATCATAATATGTTGATTACAAATTTTTGGTCGTCTTAGGAGTTTGAACACGGGACCTTCTACAAGCGAATGCTTAACCACTGCGCCCTCTCTGAGCTATTCTATTCTGTTTTATTTTTAAAAAAATTCAAACGCATCATTTATGATGCAATTACATGAAAATTTACAAAGGGGAATCTATTTATTATTATTATTTCGCAAACTCAATTGCCTTTTTTCTTTAAAATATCATCAGTGACATCCTTGATAGTAAAAAATTTCTTCTACGTTTGGATATCATGTATAAGGATTTCATGATATCATGCATATCATGAAGAGAATGCCGAAGTCAATATCACCACCCTTGATCAGGCTTTGTTTATATTCATTTCTAACTTGTTACCATGTTCATTGTTTTTAAAAGTCCAGATGTAAATAAAGCTTGGATCCAAATGTTTATATACAAAAAAAAAATATTTACGAAGATCCTACCCTCTTACATTTTACCCCCACAGCGCCCAGCTCCAACTCATCCAGCAGTGGCGGGGCGGGGGGGGCGGCTCCAGCAGCTTCCACTGTGTCTACTGCAGTCTCAGCTTCTCGGACAAGGGCGCCCTCCGCTCCCACTGCAGCAGCGAGTCCCACCAGATGGTGATCATGTCGGATGAGGGGCGGGACTGGAAGTGGCGCCCGCCCCCACGGGGCTTCACCGCGGACAACTACAGGTAATACTTAGTAATACTTACTAAAACAATACTAAAAAAAGTAATACTTAGTCTGGCTGGGGGACGTTAAAGAGGGAGAAGACCAGTGTCTCGCTAGAGGACTATAAACAGAGAACAGACTAGCCAACCCCTATAAGCCAGGCTAGCTTGTAGGGGTATAATAATAATGATTCCGTGTCCGTGAGATAGGGACAGATACCTAAATCACGGTGGTGAGAGGATTATATGGACGCCCTGATCCAAGGATAACTACAGGTATGATAATAATAATGATTCCGTGTCCGTGAGATAGGGACAGATATCTAAATCACGGCGGTGAGAGGATTATATGGACGCCCTGATCCAAGGACAACTACAGGTATAATAATATAATGATTCCGTGTCCGTGAGATAGGGACAGATACCGTGGATTGGGTGAAAGAGATTACCATAAGCAATAACCCCGCCCTTTAGTTAGGACATCTGTTTATATATATTTTTCTATTCTTATTCCTTTATTTTGTATCCATTTTTTCATTGTTATAATAATAATATCGCCTATAATGCCCGATTAAGACTATTAAAAGTCCCATTATTCCAGAAGTAAGCTCCTTATTATTATGTGGTAAAAATCCCTAACGGAGGATAACTTGTCATGTCCCGGCTGGGTTTCAAACTCACGACCTCTGGAATCTCTGGATTCACAGAGTGCCGCCTTTACCACTGAGCTACGGGACAGACAATAGGCACAGATGTTCATATCACGGTGGTGAGAGGATTATATGGACGTCCAGATTCAATGTCTAGGCTCCTGTCTTAACCATTGATTCTATTTGATTTTAACGTCCTGATATTATGAGATAGTCAGGACGGGTGTTTTACTCTCCTGAGCTACCAGTTTACCTTTACTTTACCGTTTATAGACATAATAGTCTATAAACATCTGAGTGTCCGCCTCTGTTCCAGCCTGTGCGAGTGGTTCGAGGAGGGTCTAGTCCTTGGTCTAGTCCCTGTTTATAAGTCCCCCAGCCAGACTGCTGGTCTACTCCCTATTTATAGTCCCCAATAAAGCTTCATTCATTCATTCATAGGTTGCATCTTCGTAGCCAAGGTTGCATCAGTCAATATTCAATATAGCATTTCTCCATTCTTCTCTCTGCTCCGCCAATCTCTTGCATTCTCCATATGTTCTTATGTTCGCTCATCCTTGATATCATCAGACCATTTCCTTCTCTGCCGTCCTCTGTCGCGAGTGCCAGCAATTTTTCCTTCTAAGATGTTCAACAACCACTCTCCACTTGAACCTCTCATAATATGCCCTGCAAAAGCCATCTTTCTTCTTTTAATTCTAGGGAGTAAGTCAAATGAGTTCTTTCCAATTGTTCTCAATATTTTCACGTTCTTTACTTTGTCAGTCCACTTGGCCCTGAGTATTCTCCTGTAACACCAGTTTTCTAAAGCTGCTATTCTCTTACTGATGTAATTATCGATTGTCCAAGATTCACATGCGTAAGTTAATGTAGAGAAGATATACGTATTTAAGAGTCTAAGTTTTGTATTTAAATTAATGTTTCTTTGTAGAATATCTTTGTGCTTCCAAAAAGTATTCTTTGCAATAATAATAATATACATCTGACTGTCTGTTCCAGCCTGTGCGAGTGGTTCGAGGAGGGCGGGGAGAGCGCCTGCCGGTACGGGGCGCAGTGTGTGGAGGCGCACGGGGCGGAGGAGCTGGCGGAGTGGAGGCAGAGGTTCGAGTACAGGCGCATGAAGCTGCAGCGCGCCGCGGAGAAGGAGCTCTATGGGAAGTCGTACACGGAACAGCTGCTGGACAGGTGAGCTTCTTTTTAAAAAAATATTCAAAAATGAGGAATATGGGAAAAAAAATCAAAAATGAGGAATATGGGGAAAAAATGAGGAATATGGGAAAAAAATTCAAAAAATGAGGAATATGGGGAAAAAATGAGGAATATGGGAAAAAAATTCAAAAAATGAGGAATATGGGGAAAAAATGAGGAATATGGGAAAAAAATTCAAAAATGGGGATTATGGGGAAAAAATGAGGAATATGGGGGAAAAAATGAGGAATATGGGGAAAAAATGAGGAATATGGGAAAAAAATGAGGAATATGGAAGTATCAGGAAAGAGAGGTAGAGGTAGACCTAAAAAATCGTGGAAAAATTGTGTTATAGAGGACATAAGAGAAAAAGGAGTAAGACCATCTCTGATGCTGTACGGGAAGTCGTACACGGAACAGCTGCTCGACAAGTGAGCTATTATTATTATACTAGCGGGCTGCATCCGCTTCGCCAAGCCATCACACACACACCACCCATACATCACACACTATACCCACACACCACATACACACACCACACACACATTGACACACACACATCTACACACATTGACACACACACACCCATCCACACCCACACACATCACACACACCACACCATGGAGTGTGGAGGCGCATGGGGCGGAGTGGAGGCAGAGGTTCGAGTACAGGCGCATGAAGCTGCAGCGCGCCGCCGAGAAAGAGCTCTATGGGAAGTCGTACACGGAACAGCTGCTAGACAGGTGAGCTTATTTTTTAAATAAATATTCATTTATTTATTACATCGGGAAGAAAATGAGGAATAAGGAAGTATCAGGAAAGAGAGGTAGAGGTAAAACATTGACAAAAAAACAACCAAAATAATTAATAAAATCATACACACCAAAATAATTGAAAACCCAGTCAGCAGATACAAAACAAACCGTGTCCTAAATACCAAACCACCAGACATTTCAGATGAAGAAAAGAAACTCCCAAGATGCACTAGAACAACCTTAGCACAACTACGTTCTGGTTTCTCCAAACATTTGAACTCCTTCATGAACCGCATCAGCCCAGAAATAGAAGACAGATGTCCAAAATGCAGAGCAAGTCCTCATAACACACAACACCTCTTCCAATGTCCATCCAGCCCCACGTCTCTAACACCTTTAGACTTGTGGTTGAATCCAGTGGAGGTGACAAGATTCCTAGAATTCCAAATTCAGAGTGACGAGACTACATAGTTGATGAATGCTGCTGCTATATTTAATTTCGACGTATATTGTTTCGAATATTTCTTTCAAAGAACGAGCTGACGTATCTCGATTTACGCTACTAAAGTTTGTATTTTGAAGATACGCCACTTCGTGTTTGGGACGACGAATATTGTATATAATATGTCCTATCAATAAAGTGTAAATAAATAAATGTCCATCATCTTTCCCCTCCCAGATGGGTGCAGTCCTCGTGTCCGGACAAGGTGCTCAAGGAGGACCTGGAGGACGTGGAGGTCACGTGTGACCACCCCATGGTCACGTCCGTGTCCAGCAAGGTGAGCGAGAAGACCTGGACCTTCACGCTCCGCACGTGTCGCCAGCTGAGAGCCGTGGCCCTGTTGCAGGACGCGCACAGGAACCACTTCAAACTAGAGTGAGTTTACATGTTATCAACACTATGACAAACTACACCTTAAACATAAAAAAAAACGAAAAGTCAGGTGATGGTAGAACGGGTTTCTACCTATCACAAAGGATAAGTCTGGCAATACAAAGAGGGAATGCAGCGGCAGTTGTGGGCTGTGTGCCCCAGGGAGATGAGTTGGATAATGAATTGTAATGAATGAATAAAAATAGCAACACGTTGGAAAAAAAAAAACGAAACATGATACATACATCTTAATATATAAATGTCAAAGTCACTGACTGACTGACTGACTGATCATCACTGTTTCTCCGAACTGGTAAGTAGGAAGCTGAAATTTGGTAGGTAGCTTTGTCTTATAGTCTAGATGTGCAATAAGACGGGATTTTTCGAAATTCCCACTACAACACCTGCCATTGGCGAAAAAGGACTTTTTGCTTTCACGGCCATGCCTCGGCCCGCAAAGCGGGCGACAGCCCGCTAGTACATACATATAATAGAATTTATAGGGTGGGGGGAAAGCTTAAATATAATTATATTTATTGACTAAGTGGATTATTATTATTAAATTTATGATCAGCGTACATTTAATTTATGATGATTCTGCGTAGATTTAATAAAGCAAGTTTTGAGTAGTTGTGATATCACGAAAGTGATTACCAAAAATATCGGTTGATTTTTTCTTTTTTTTTGATACTTTTATTTACAATCTACAATGCTTAGTATAGGAAAATAAAAATTGTAATAAGTAAATTTGATGTAGTAGATATGACATGGAGGAGACGTAGCCCAATGACTATTACACTCCTTTCAAAATTGCAATATTCTGCTAGCTGTGGTTGATGTAATAATAAACCTCCTCTGCTTTCACCTCCACCAGGTCTCTCTCGAGCACGGATCTCACCACCTCCGCCTGTACACAACACGACCTCTCCTCCAACGACCAGGAATGGATCTCCTCCCTCCCCTCCTCTGCCCCCTCTGCCTCCTCGCCCTCCTCCTCCCCGCATCATTCCCCCTCCCCCTCGGCCTCCTCGTCCGTCAGTCCAGACGCGTCGTCCCGCCACTCCACGCCACCCGCCGAGACGGGCGGCGAGACACCGGCGGCGGTGGCGGCGGCGAAACCCCACAAGTTCCGGCACGCGATCCGTATCTCGTGCCGCACGGAGATCTACGGCACGTTCCGTCAGTCCCTGGTGGTGGATCTGGGGCGGGATCCCGTGCTGGTGAAGCATGTGTGTGTCGACGTCATACCCATCCATCATGTGGAGAAGATTCGGGAGATTAAGAAGGTGAGTGTTTTTTTTTTTTTTTTTTTTAAAGCTATAAAATTGAGAAAAGAAAAAAAAAAAACAAACAAACAAATAAATAATGACAAAATAAAAACAAACAAATGACAAAATAAATAAGTAAAAAAGAAAATAACACCTAACAGACAATAAGGTCTAGGCTAGCTTCTCACCTGTCAATAAAAGCCTAGGGAGGGAACAGATGTATGCTAGCTTCTCACCTGTCGATGGCTTAGGTCTACCGTAGCCTCTCAACTGTCAATAAAAGCCTACGAAGGAAACAGAATAAGGGTTGAGTGGAAGAGATTGCCATAGGCAATAACCCCGCCCTTTAGTTAGGACATTTATGTATATTGTGCTGGTGAAGCATGTGTGTGTCGACGTGATTCCTATCCATCATGTGGAGAAGATTCGGGAGATCAAGAAGGTGAGTGTTTGTGATATAATAATAGCTCGTCTCCCCTAATTGACACCTCATAATTCTAGTGTTGGTTGTCATCATTGGTTCTGCACGTACGTGTTGTGTCTCGCTATCTAATGCTGCAAAAACACACCCTCAACCCAACTGTGGAAAAAGATCAATTCAACGCTTATATTCAATTAAAGATTTCTGGATTACTCAACTTGATTATGAATTTTATGAACTAAAACTTAAATAATTCTTTACTTTTAATTATCTTTATCTTTTAGATTTATATATACATATTTTTAATTGTATTTTTTTAGATTTATTGTACAGATTTTTAATTATTTATATCTTTTAGATGTACCTATAAATACACATTTTTAATTATTTATACCCTTTAGATTAGTTTTATCCTTATTAACATGTGCAATGTTAAACCGTGTTTTAATTGTACAGTAATTTTAGTGCTGCAATCCACCACATGGGTGAATATTTCCAAACGTGGTTTTTTGATGTCCCTATTGAATAAAAATAAATCGGTAAGGAAAAAATAAATGAATCAACTAGTCAAATGAAGAGAACTCATTAGCTTTAACTTGAAAGTACATAAAACATTTTTTTTTATTATTATTTATATAAAAAATAAGTACATGATATCAGCAAATGTCCGTCCTCTGGCCTGTCCCCAGCTTGTTTTAGAATGTTTAAATTTATAATAGCTCAATTCCTTTTTAAATAATTAAATTAAAATATAATTTTTTCAAAAGGCAAGAAGACAACTACTTAAAATTGAATTTTATTTTATTAATTACCATTTCAATTATTTCTATATTTGACTTTAAAGTGTGTCCCCATACTTTTTGTCCTTCCTCTGGCAAGCCACTTTATTGCCGTTTTCAAAAGAGGGGAGAGTAACGTCACTCTATGAAAGGAGGGGAAACTCTTGTGATTCTAATTTCCACGTTAGTTTTGTTCGATGTTTTAGTTGTTTGATTGAAAGATTTTCAGGAAGTAAGTGCGTTACAGAAGAGCTTGTCTTTCCTCTGGCAAGTAAAAAAAAAAAGATTTCTTTTACTTTAAAAAAAAAAGATTTCTTTTACCTTAAAAAATAAAATGAGATTTTTCTATTTTATTTGCAGATTATTTCTCCATTTCGAAAACAATACTAATATTTTTCTTTTAATAGTGCACTTAAAAGTTAGAGTTATAGTCAAAATGTCTCTCCTCTGGTAGTCCTTCCTCTGGCTATTTTGTACCTATCATCTCTATTTTTTAAAGAACAGGGAAAAATAGAGAAAAAATAATTTTTCAGAAGTGCACCCTCTAAATACCTAAATATTAATATCCTAGGTACCTACTTGATCTCCCCACATTCAGCTAGTTATTTTAAAAAATTGGCATGGGACAAAAATTGCCCTGAAAAAACCACGTTTGGAAATATTCACCCACATACTGAAAAGTACATTGGATTGCAGTAACTATTAAATATTAAATGAAGGATATGTATGAATATTAAAATAAAATATAATAAAGTTATTGAAAAAAAAAAAAAAAAAAAAAAAAAAAAAATACTGTACAAATATACTTGAATTGAATTCCAGGAGCTGGTCCTCTCGAACGCGGAGCGCTGGGAGCCCGAGTCCGTCTCGATCACCAAGTTCAGTTCGGGGGCGGTTGCCGTCGAGAGCAGCAGCGAGGGCGCCGCCTCCATCTGCGCCCTCTACCCCGCCCCCCGCGCCCACACCTTCGCCCTCACGCAGAGCACCATCGGGGAGAAGCGCCTCACCCGCTACAACTACAAGCCTCGCATGCACGAGCTCCTGTATGTGGAGGAGATGGCGCGCTACGAGCAGGTAATTGGTAAACTTAGGGGTATCGGTTACGCAAGCTCTTTGTCACTGCGACCTTAGATAGATCTTTTGTGACACGCCCATGTTATTCTAAAAGAGATCTAAGCTTTTAATATAGCATAAGATTCTTTTAGGACTGATTTCGTTAAATTCTTTAGGTGTTAAAATCAACCTTGAGAAGTGTTTCAGTCGAGTGTGAGAGGCTGCTCCACATTCACAGAGAATGTGTTTTGCTGTCTCTGGGGCCTCTTCACAGAGACGGCACTTAGCGTCTTGAGCTATACCTATCTTGTTTAGATGGTAGTTGAGGCTACAATGGCCTGTTAGAAAACCAGTAAGGATTCTTAATTCCTCTTTGCTCAAACAGAGCATTTTTTTTTGCTCTTTTAGGCGAGTGAGTTATGAACATTTTCGCCACGAGCAGGTAAAGTAGGCGGGGCACATTTTTTCTTTCAGGTTTTTTGATTGTTTTATATAGTTTTGTAATTTGTAATAATAGGCAATGTTGTATTTGACATCAATAATATACAAAATGAACAAAAGTACATACAATAATAATTTTATTTATTTTATTTTATTTTCATATTTTTTTTTTTTAAAGATGAGTGTTACACAGTATTTTTTATTTCGTAGCCATGAAACAGGAGCCACTGTAGACGCTTGTGGTCTGTGTTGTAGCCTGCCCATCCCGTAGTATGCCTCCCCTCTGATGGGCGAGAAGTGACACAATACTTCCCATTTAGGTGCTGGGTCAACACGAGCGTACCGGAAGGTATCCCTTACAAACAATTGTAAACAAATTAAGAATACAATTTTTTGTCGGCACGGGGGATCGAACCCGGACCTTCCGCATGGCAAGCGGGTGCTTAACCATTTTTTTTTTTTTTTTTCGAGTTCCGATTGTAATATGTATAGTAGGGTTTGATGATTTGAAAGATGAGAGAGACATTTCATTCTCACCCATAGTGTTCTGGATCACAATTCTTCACTTGAGTCTTAAGTCACATGACGAACTGTGAAGTTGACTCACCAAAATTGTAAAGAACTCAGTGATTGGCAAAGCGCCGAATCATCAGAGAGTTATGAAGATCCGAAAGATGAAGATTGGTTACCTGTTCACAGACAAAGAAAAGGAAGGAATAATGTAATATGTAAAGTTCCTCATTACCTCTTATCTCGCAGGTAGCGCGGTATAACCTCTTTACCTCTTGTCTCGCAGGTAGCGCGGTATATCCTCCCTTCATTACCTCTTGTCTCGCAGGTATAACCTCCCTTCATTACCTCTTGTCTCGCAGGTATAACCTCCCTTGATTACCTCTTGTCTCGCAGGTAGCGCGGTATAACCTCCCTTCATTACCTCTTGTCTCGCAGGTATAACCTCCCTTCATTACCTCTTGTCTCGCAGGTATAACCTCCCTTGATTACCTCTTGTCTCGCAGGTATAACCTCCCTTCATTACCTCTTGTCTCGCAGGTAGCGCGGTATAACCTCCCTTCATTACCTCTTGTCTCGCAGGTATAACCTCCCTTCATTACCTCTTGTCTCGCAGGTATAACCTCCCTTGATTACCTCTTGTCTCGCAGGTATAACCTCCCTTCATTACCTCTTGTCTCGCAGTATAACCTCCCTTCATTACCTCTTGTCTCGCAGGTATAACCTCCCTTGATTACCTCTTGTCTCGCAGGTAGCGCGGTATAACCTCCCTTCATTACCTATTGTCTCGCAGGTTTGATTGATTTTTGATTTTGAAAAAATTCATTTATTTATATTTTATTTTTTTATTATTACAAACATTACATCCCCTAAGCTAATGCTAAAGGTAGCGCGGTATAACCTCCCTTCAATTATCTCTTGTCTCGCAGGTAGCGCGGTATAACCTCCGCGCCAAGCTGAAGCTGGTCGACTGCTATCTGCTCTCCCCCAGTGGTGTGGCGGGGAGCACTGCCAAGTACGCGCAGAGCGGGGAACTGTTCGCGGTGCTCAATCTGGGCAAGGACATCTCGGAGGATACCTCGGCGGGACGGCTCATACTCAACAACTGTGCTTACGTGTTCTTCTCAGGTAATTAAAAAAAGAAGAAGATAAAAAAGGCTGCGAAACACGTATAGTATAGTAGTGCTTGGCTCATCCTCAACAACTGTGCCTACGTGTTCTTCTCAGGTAACTAAAAATACTTCCGATTTCTAATATGTATAAGAAATTTCTCGAAAGTAAAACAAACAACAAAACAAAACAAGAGACACATACTCCATACTATACTGGGTCTCCTGATGTGACAAGTCTGTGTAAAAAATACAGTTTCACTTTAATATTTCTTTTCCTATATGCTATATCTTGTAACTATGTAATGTAAAAGAAATTAACAATTAAACACTTAATTATTATTATTTCAAAAAAGATAAAAAAAGGTTGCGAAACACGCATCTTTTTTTTTTTTTTAAGACAAAAAAAAGACACTTATTCCTCTCTCTCTTCTTTTAAAACACTTCTTTTTTTGACAGGTCATTCATAACTACACTTGTGTCCAAATTTAGCCGCCTGCATAGGTTTTTTTCTCATATAACGTGTGTATTTCTTGTTGGTCAAAAACATTTTTCATATTTTTTCCAACTGCGGAAATCACACAAAATTCGGTACAGAGATAGCAAAGACATTAAGGCCAATTTTCAAAATTAAATGAAGTTCTTGTCACTGTCAACCTTTCCCATACTTTTGAAAAAAAAAAACATTGAAACAAGTTTTTTTGTACACCCTGTATGGGAAAGGTCGACAGTGACAAGAACTTCATTTAATTTTGAAAATTGGCCTTCATGTCTTTGCTAGCTCTGTACCAAATGTTGTGTGATTTCCGCAATTAGAAAAAATATGAAAAATGTTTTTGACCAATAAGAAATACATTCGTTATATGAGAAAAAACCTATGCGGGCGGCTAAATTTGGACAAAATGGTCTTGACACATACTGTCAAGACAATTCGTAAAAAAAAAAAAAAAAAATTAACATTATATTTTTTCTAATTATGAATCAAAATTAGATTAACTAATCACTTAATATACTGTTTTCTATTGTAATGGATTATATTAAACTGTAAATTGTATTATACTGTAATCTGTACTGTATTGTATTGTACTGTACTGTATTCTGTACTGTATTGTACTGTAATCTGTACTGTACTGTATTGTACTGTAATCTGTACTGTATTGTACTGTAATCTGTACTGTATTGTACTATAATGTACTGTACTGTATTGTACTGTAATCTGTACTGTACTGTAATCTGTACTGTAATCTGTATTGTATTGTACTGTGCTGTCTTTCAATTACCATTTACCATGTATGTATGTATGTGTTCCGTTTTTTTTTTGTTGTATCTCGATTGATTTTTGTTATAAGTATTGTTATATTGTACAAAGAGCTCTGATGCTCGTTAATAAATGAACCGGTACACTCGGTATTATTACTATTATTATTATTGTTATTCTTCCTCCTCCTCACAGACGTGGACGAGGCGTGGAACAAGGACGCGGAGGGGCGCCGCATCGTGCACGAGGTCTACATCTGTACTGTATTGTACTGTAATCTGTACTATATTGTACTGTAATCTGTACTGTATTGTACTGTAATCTGTACTGTATTGTACTGTAATCTGTACTGTATTGTACTGTATATTCCCAGACGTGGACGAGGCGTGGAACAAGGACGCGGAGGGGCGCCGCATCGTGCACGAGGTCTACATCGAGGACAAAGGGAAGAACGTGATCTACCTGCGCGTGTCGGCCGTGACGGTCACGTGCCTCAAGCTGAAGAAGAACAGCGACGTGACGATGGACGTGCAGTTCCAGCTGAACCGGGTCCCGTACTGCGAGTGGCACCAGGCCATCGACAGGTGAGAAGCTAGCCTAGACCTAAACCATGTACAAGTGAGAAGCTAGCCTAGACCTAAACCATGTACAAGTGAGAAGCTAGCCTAGACCTAAACCATGTACAAGTGAGAAGCTAGCCTAGACCTAAACCATGTACAAGTGAGAAGCTAGCCTAGACCTAAACCATGTACAAGTGAGAAGCTAGCCTAGACCTAAACCATGTACAAGTGAGAAGCTAGCCTAGACCTAAACCATGTACAAGTGAGAAGCTAGCCTAGACCTAAACCATGTACAAGTGAGAAGCTAGCCTAGACCTAAACCATGTACAAGTGAGAAGCTAGCCTAGACCTAAACCATGTACAAGTGAGAAGCTAGCCTAGACCTAAACCATGTACAAGTGAGAAGCTAGCCTAGACCTAAACCATGTACAAGTGAGAAGCTAGCCTAGACCTAAACCATGTACAGGTGAGAAGCTAGCCTAGACCTAAACCATGTACAAGTGAGAAGCTAGTCTAGACCTAAACCATGTACAAGTGACAAGCTAGTCTAGACCTAAACCATGTACAAGTGAGAAGCTAGCCTAGACCTAAACCATGTACAGGTGAGAAGCTAGCATACATCTATTATTATTAATATTATTATTATCTATCTTACCAAGAGGATTTTTTTATGTAAGTTCCTCTGCTATCTCCAGATTGGATCAAGAATTATCCTAATAGTGGCCCCAGGCCATCGACAGGTGAGAAGCTAGCATACATCTGTTTCTGTTCCCTCCTCCCTAGGCTTTTATTGATAGGTGAGAAGCTAGCCTACATCTCTGTTCCCCCCTCCCTAGCCTTTTATTGACAGGTGAGAAGCTAGCCTAGACCTAAACCATGTACAAGTGAGAAGCTAGCCTAGACCTAAACCATGTACAAGTGAGAAGCTAGCCTAGACCTAAACCATGTACAAGTGAGAAGCTAGCCTAGACCTAAACCATGTACAGGTGAGAAGCTAGCCTAGACCTAAACCATGTACAAGTGAGAAGCTAGCCTAGACCTAAACCATGTACAAGTGAGAAGCTAGCCTAGACCTAAACCATGTACAAGTGAGAAGCTAGCCTAGACCTAAACCATGTACAAGTGAGAAGCTAGCCTAGACCTAAACCATATACAAGTGAGAAGCTAGCCTAGACCTAAACCATGTACAAGTGAGAAGCTAGCCTAGACCAGTGACAGTTGAAAAGATAGCATACATCTGTTATTATTATTATCCATCCTACTAAGAAGATTTTTTTATGTAAGTTCCTCTGCTATCTCCAGATTGGATCAAGAATATTCCTAATAGTGGTACCAGGCCATCGATAGGTGAGAAGCTAGCATACATCTGTTATTATTATTATCCATCTTACCAAGAGGATTTTTTTATGTAAGTTCCTCTGCTATCTCCAGATTGGATCAAGAATATTCCTAATAATGGCACCAGGCCATCGATAGGTGAGAAGCTAGCATACATCTGTTATTATTATTATCCATCTTACCAAGAGGATTTTGATGTAAGTTCCTCTGCTATCTCCAGATTGGATCAAGCCTAATTCCTCAGATCCAATGGGTTGTAATATTTTTAATGTTCGTTTCATAAGCCTACTTTTGTCATGATGTAGGCAGTGCGAGCAGTGCACTTTCCTGGATTCTGCCAAAATTGAACTTTCCTGGTAGCATTTAAAGGTTTTCTTTCAAAGTCTTTGGTACTTCGCCCAGTGCTCCAATTATGAAACTCTACATTAGTAGAACAACTAGATCATATATACAAAGAAATAATGGTAAAAATTAAAATACAATATTGACAATATAAACAAGAAAAAAAAAAAAAAAAAAAACAAAATATAAACATATGTCCTAAAAAAAGGCCGGGGTCATTGCATATGGCAATCTCTTCCACCCAACCCAAATTCTGTTCCCTCCCTAGGCTTTTATTGACAGTTGAGAAGCTAGAGTAGACCTAAACCATCGACAGGTGAGAAGCTAGCATACATCTGTTCCCTCCCTAGGCTTTTATTGACAGGTGATAAACTAGCCTAGACCTAAACCATCGACAGGTGAGAAGCTAGGCTACATCTGTTCCCTCCGTAGGCTTTTATTGACAGGTGAGAAGCTAGCATACATCTGTTCCCTCCCTGGGCTTTTATTGACAAGTGAGAAGCTAGCCTAGACCAGTGACAGTTGAAAAGATAGCATACATCGGTACCCTTCCTAGGCTTTTATTGATAGGTAGCCTAGACCAGTGATAGGTGAAAAGATAGCATACATCTGTTCCCTTCCGAGGCTTTTATTGACAGGTAGCCTAGACCTAAACCATCGACAAGTGAGAAGCTAGCCTAGACCTAAACCATCGACAAGTGAGAAGCTAGCCTAGACCAGTGACAGGTGAGACATGGGCCGTATTAAAAAAAAAGTAGCAATTGCTCTTGAGCAAATTGCTACTTTTTCTGGGGGCCCTTGTCAATTATTAGCCTCCTTGTAAAGACAGTGGTAGAAGTGCTGAGTCATTCCTCCACTGTCTGGCTACCATCGTTCACGATGACGCCACCCTATGATAGTTCACTGTATATTAAACACCTGAATTCAACTCACTCGCAGCGTGGCAGACTTCCTCATCATATTCCCGGACACCTACGTGGAGCCACACATCCCCCCTGTCACCTCCTCCCTGTGTTAGGCCCTGACCATTATTATTATACCTATAGTTCACTGTATATTAAACCCCTCAATTCAACTATTAATATTTTTTTTACAATAATAATTATTACTATTAACACCTACTGTATGATGATGTATAATATTGTAATGCATATTCGGGGAGGTAAACATTCTCAATTACAATTCAATTTAAAATTTTGATTTTCTTCAAAACATAACATAAAATAAAATTCTGAATGTTTTTCCCCTAATATGTCAAAACAACACTCATCTTAGAAGCCAAATAAAAATGGCTTAGGATGGTTCCTCTGTATAAAAAAAAATATGAAAAATAAAACAAATGATTATTATTATTATTATTATTATTATTATTAACTCCCTCGCAGCGTGGCAGACTTCCGCATCATATTCCCGGACACCTACGTGGAGCCACACATCCCCCCCGTCACCTCCTCCCTGTGCTCCGCCCTGGCGTCTCGCCTCAACTCCAAACAGAAGGAAGCGGTCGCCGCCATCACTGCCCCCACCGACCTGTGTCTGCCCCCCGTCCTCATCATCGGTCAGTAGTTTTTTTTTTCACTTACTTTTTTTGGTATACTCACAAGATAAGTTCACCAACATTTTTTTTAAAGCTTTATTACAGGCATGTCAAACTGGCGGCCCGCTGCGAGCGTTAGGGTATAATACAATACTTCCTTTATACCTAAACTCTTTGTACTAGATTTTTTTTTTTTCATTTTACGTCAGGATCTTTTTTTTTTAACAAGAGGGGGAGGGGTTGAGTACCTCATACATTTTGAGTTTGACATGCCTGCTTTATTAGGTAGAACAAAAAATATATACAGTAGAACACAATGAAATATAAAGAAAAACAAAAAGATTAAACAAATATACAAGAAGGAAAAAAAAAGAGAGAAATGTCCACCAACATTTTTTTTTAAGCTTTATTAGGTAGAACAAAAAATATATACAGTAGAACACAATGAAATATAAAGAAAAACAAAAAGATTAAACAAATATACAAGAAGGAAAAAAAAGAGAGAAATGTCCACCAACATTTTTTTTTTTTAAGCTTTATTAGGTAGAACAAAAAATAACAGGGTGTCCCACCAAACTTGGACACCTCAAATTACTCGGCCCGTGAAAGAGTTTTTGAAAAATAAAAAAATCTGGGGTACATGTGCTAATTATGCGGTTTCAGTTATGAAAATTTTTTTATACAGGGTGGTTCAAAAGTCAGAAATTGAGGTGTCAACTTTCGATTTTTAAATGGATCGACCTGAATTTTATTTGATAATTTTACTTCTAAATGATTCCTGAGTACTTTTTTAAACAAAAATATTACATACAGGGTGGTTTTTTTTCGACCAATTTTTTTTCAAAATCTTGAATAACTCAAGTTCGGTTAATTTTTTCGATAACAAGAATAGAATGTGTTTGTGTAATGAATACACGCACTTTCAATTGGCATCAAAAAATTTTATACAGGGTGGTTCACAAGTGAAATAATGACTTGATTTTTTTTAAAACCGAGTTTTTTTAATTTTTTATTTAGGATTAATAATTCTCGTCTAATTTTACACATTTTTCGTTAGTCATATCGAAAAACAAAACTAAAGTGTTGTACAGGGTGAGACATAATTTTTTTGTAACACCCTGTATATGGGCAGTCAAAGAGACGCAAAATTAAATATAAAGACTAAATATGCAAGAAAAACTTTGATTTTTAATTAAACTAAAAAGTTATGGTGTTTTAACTAATATTGTCGCATGGACCACCCTGTAGATATTTTCTTAAACTATCATGTAGGTACTCTAAGTTGTAGAAAATTTAACGAACACTTCAAATCATGTGGAAAAAACAAGTAAAAAACACGAATTTGAAGCCATTTTCAATTTGGTGTCCACACTGAATGATTTTAAAACTTGAAATAAAAAGTAGGTAGGTGTAGACACAAAATTGAGCATGGCTTTTTGAATTCATTTTTTTTCTTTCAGATTTGGACTCCTCGTTGAATTTTAGACAGTTTCGACTACCCATATGATGGTTTAAGAAAATATCTACAGGGTGGTCCATGCGACAATATTAGTTAAAACACCATAACTTTTTAGTTTAATTAAAAATCAAAGTTTTTCTTGCATATTTAGTCTTTATATTTAATTTTGCGTCTCTTTGACTGCCCATATACAGGGTGTTACAAAAAAATTATGTCTCACCCTGTACAACACTTTAGTTTTGTTTTTCGATATGACTAACGAAAAGTGTGTAAAATTAGACGAGAATTATTAATCCTAAATAAAAAATTAAAAAAAACTCGGTTTTAAAAAAAATCAAGTCATTATTTCACTTGTGAACCACCCTGTATAAATTTTTTTGATGCCAATTGAAAGTGCGTGTATTCATTACACAAACACATTCTATTCTTGTTATCGAAAAAATTAACCGAACTTGAGTTATTCAAGATTTTGAAAAAAAATTGGTCGAAAAAAAACCACCCTGAATGTAATATTTTTGTTTAAAAAAGTACTCAGAAATCATTTAGAAGTAAAATTATCAAATAAAATTCAGGTCGATCCATTTAAAAATCGAAAGTTGACACCTCAATTTCTGACTTTTAAACCACCCTGTATAAAAAAAAAATTCATAACTGAAACCGCATAATTAGCACATGTACCCCAGATTTTTTTATTTTTCAAAAACTCTTTCAGGGGCCGAGTAATTTGAGGTGTCCAAGTTTGGTGGGACACCCTGTATACAGTAGAACATAATGAAATATAAACAAAAACAAAAAGATTAAACAAATATACAAGAAGGGAAAAAACGAGAGAAATGTCCTACCGAAAGGGCGGGGTTATTGCCTGTGGCAATCTCTTCCACCCAACCCTTATATAGCTTGATCGATAAGGCGGCGGACTTGTAACCTGGAGGTTGCGGTGGTTCAAGTCCCGGCTTCAGCAAAGATTTAGTAAAGCGAGTTGGAGAAGATGTGACATCGCGAAAGTGATAAACACATGTATGATAACTAACTAACGCTTATTTTTTTTGGTATACTCACAAGATAAGTTCACCAACATTGTTCAGTTCCCTTGATAATGTCTATGATTATTATTATTATTTAACACTTTATTGGTCAACTACATACATTCAACAAAATAGGACATGATAATAAAAAAAAACACTATAGAATATGTAGTGAACCAAGGGGCGAGGTTAAAACCTGTGGCGTTCTCTTTCACCGAACCCCATGATATATGCGAAACTCGAGTCGGGAAAGGAAGTAATCAAAATTCAAATCCTAGACTCATAGAAGTGTTTTAATGATAATATAAAAAAAGTATTTAACCCATTGCCTACCATGGGTTGCACATTTGCAAGACACTGGTATTGCCTGGGGTACCGGGGTTGCATATATGCTAGACACGTTTGAACCTTCTTGGGTATCATGTACCTATACCATATATGCAAGACAATTTGTCTAGCACATATGCTATACACGGTCCCTAGTGACAAGGACTATGGGTTTTTTGTCTGGGGGACCGCGTGTTGCACATATGCTGGACAGGTGATTTTGAGGAAAATACCCTTGGTCCCCAGGGCAAGTTTCATAAAAATGGCTTGGTAGGCAATTGGTTTATGTGAGAAAAATACCCGCTCTCATGTCTCCTGTCTGTCACTCGGGCCAAAATGTCGCCAACTCTCCTGATTTTTTTTATTATTTTTAATTAAATTTAAACAATATTTTTATTTAAATAAGTCTGGCTGGGGGACTATAAACAGGGAGTAGACCAGCATTGGCTTGGTTCAGGGGGGGCTTGTCAATTATTAGCCTCCTTGTAAAGACAGTGGTAGAAGTGCTGAGTCATTCCTCCACTGTCTGGCTACCATCGTTCACGATGACGCCACCATATGAGGATGATAAATAAAGTATTTAGTGTGAGAAAAATACCCGCTCTCATGTCTCCTGTCTATCACTCGGCCCAAAATGTCGCCAACTCTCCTGATTTCTTTAAAAAAAAAAAAAAAATTGTTGATCTACATGAAGATAGATAATTTTCAAAATATTGGTATATTTATTTATTTATAAATAAAAAAACTTCCTCCATTCCATGACTTTCTGGTATCGACCCAAGGATAAGGTTCGGTGGAAAAGAAAGCCACAGGCTTTAACCTCGCCCCTTGGTTCACTACATATTCTATTGTGTTTTTTTTATCATGTCCTATTTTGTTGAATGTATGTAGTCGACCAATAAAGTGTTAAATAATAAAAATGATACATGCAGCATTACCCTCATGAATGGCCAGGTTTTAAAAATTAAATTTCTTTCCACCCTCGCCTCGCAGGTCCCTTCGGCACGGGCAAAACCTACACCCTCGCCAACGCCATCAAGGAGGTTCTCAAGCAGGACGACACCAGGATCCTGGTGTGCACGCATTCCAACTCCGCTGCCGACCTGTACATCAAGGACTATCTTCATCCCTACGTGCAGGAGGGCCACGACGAAGCCAAACCCCTGAGGATATACTACCACAAGCGATGGGTAAGTCTACGGAAGCCAAACCCCTGAGGATATACTACCACAAGCGATGGGTAAGTCTACGGAAGCCAAACCCCTGAGGATATACTACCACAAGCGATGGGTAAGTCTACTGAAGCCAAACCCCTGAGGATATACTACCACAAGCGATGGGTAAGTCTACTGAAGCCAAACCCCTGAGGATATACTACCACAAGCGATGGGTAAGTCTACTGAAGTCAAACCCCTGAGGATATACTACCACAAGCGATGGGTAAGTCTACGGAAGTCAAACCCCTGAGGATATACTACCACAAGCGATGGGTAAGTCAAACCCCTGAGGATATACTACCACAAGCGATGGGTAAGTAGTCTACTGAAGCCAAACCCCTGAGGATATACTACCACAAGCGATGGGTAAGTAGTCTACTGAAGCCAAACCCCTGAGGAATTGAGGATATACTACCACAAGCGATGGGTACATTTTTACATTACATAATTCCTGGGGGTCTTTTCTAAAAAAAAGAAGAAATTCCTATGTGCTGCGTCCATTATTTAGAACTATTGCACCCCATTTCCCTCACTCTTCACTTTCGAAAACATCTTAAGAAGTTTAGCAGGTGTTTTATGGGTTCCAGTGATGAGTAAGTCTACTGAAGCCAAACCCCTGAGGATATACTACCACAAGCGATGGGTAAGTCAAACCCCTGAGGATATACTACCACAAGCGATGGGTAAGTCAAACCCCTGAGGATATACTACCACAAGCGATGGGTAAGTCAAACCCCTGAGGATATACTACCACAAGCGATGGGTAAGTAGTCTACTGAAGCCAAACCCCTGAGGATATACTACCACAAGCGATGGGTAAGTAGTCTACTGAAGCCAAACCCCTGAGGATATACTACCACAAGCGATGGGTAAGTCAAACCCCTGAGGATATACTACCACAAGCGATGGGTAAGTCTACTGAAGCCAAACCCCTGAGGATATACTACCACAAGCGATGGGTAAGTCTACTGAAGCCAAACCCCTGAGGATATACTACCACAAGCGATGGGTAAGTCTACTGAAGCCAAACCCCTGAGGATATACTACCACAAGCGATGGGTAAGTCTACGGAAGCCAAACCCCTGAGGATATACTACCACAAGCGATGGGTAAGTCTACTGAAGCCAAACCCCTGAGGATATACTACCACAAGCGATGGGTAAGTCTACTGAAGCCAAACCCCTGAGGATATACTACCACAAGCGATGGGTAAGTCTTTTTTTTTTTAAGAAAAAAAACGTAAGTGTGCCCCAGAACCGCTTTCGCATTACTTCAGGGCACTTTACCTGTACATCCATGCCATTCCGGAAACGGAAAATTTCGGTGAGAAATTTCCGCTCTGGCCGGGATTCGAACCCGCAACCTCCGAGTCAGTAACCAATGCTCTTAACCACTGAGCCACGGAGGTCGGCAAACTGAAGCCAAACCCCTGAGGATATACTACCACAAGCGGTGGGTAAGTCTACTTACAATTTGCAATTAATAAATAACTTGAAGTAAAAAAATAATAATAACCCTAGAACGCCCAAAAAATTCACCCTAGAACGTCCCTTGTTCTTTCAATTTGCCAGTAAAATTCTCTTTTAATGAGTTTGTTGGTGTCCATGCTATCAATAATGAACTTGAAAAAAAAATAACCCTTGAACGCCCAAAAAAATTAACCCTAGAACGCCCCTTGTCCTTTCAACATGCTACTTAAATTCTCTTTGAATGAGTTTGTTGGTGTCCATGCAATCAATAATGAACTTGAAGGAAAAAAAATTAACCCTAGAACGTCCCTTGTTCTTTCAATATGCTACTTAAATTCTCTTTAAATGAGTTTTTTGGTGTCCATGCAATCAATAATGAACTTGAAGGAAAAAAAATAATATAATAATAATAATAATAAATGCCCGCAGCACGGGTGTATATTTACGAGCCTAGCTCTGTTTACAAACAGAAAACAAATAACATGAATATATCACATAAGAAAGGCTTAAAAACAATCATATCACAGTTATAAAATAAAAAAAAAATTACCCTAGAACGCCTCTTTGTCTTTCAATATGCTACTTAAATTATCTTTAAATGAGTTTGTTGGTGTCCATCTGTCCATGCAATGAATAAATGAACTTGAAAAAAGAAATAACACTACAAGGCCAAAAAAAATTAACCCTAGAACGCCCCTTGTTCTTTCAATATGCTACTTAAATTTTCTTTAAATGAGTTTGTTGGTGTCCATCTGTCCATGCAATGAATAAATGAACTTGAAAAAAGAAATAACACTACAGGCCAAAAAAAAATTAACCCTAGAACGCCCCCAAAAAATTAACCCTAGCACGCCCGCTGTCCCTCCACGTCCACAGGTGGCCACCGTGAACTCGGTCGTCCAGCAGTACTGCATCATCGCCCTGAACAACGGGATCCGCGAGTTCAAGATGCCGTCGCTCGAGGAGATCGAGCAGCACCGGGTGGTGGTCGTCACGCTGTCGATCTCCCTCCACCTGGCCACGGTGGGCCTGAAGAAGGGCCACTTCACGCACATCCTGCTGGACGAGGCGGCCCAGGCCATGGAGTGCGAGGCCATCATGCCGCTCGCGCTCGCCAACGACAACACGAGGATCGTGCTGGCAGGTGAGGAAGTAAAAAAGGAAAGACAGAATGTTGAGAAACACGAGGATTGTGCTGTCAGGTGAGGAAGTAAAAGAGGGAAGAAAGAAAGAAAGTTGAGAAAATAATAATAATATCGCCTTATTTATACTGCCCGATTAGGACTATTAAAGTCCCATTATTCCAGCAGTAAGCCCAAGACATATTATGTTGTGGTAAAAATCCCAAATGGGAGGATAACTTGTCATGTCCCGGCTGGATTTCGAACCTACGACCTCTGGAATCTTTGGATTCACAGAGTGCCGCCTTTACCACTGAGCTACCGGGATAGACAAAAGTAAATACAGAGCCAACGACAACACGAGGATCGCGCTGGCAGGTGAGGAAGTAAAAAAGGAAAGAAAGAAAGTTGAGAAAAAGTAAATACAGAGCCAATGACAACACGAGGATCGTGCTGGCAGGTGAGGAAGTAAAAAAGGAAAGAAAGAAAGTTGAGAAAAAGTAAATACAGAGCCAATGACAACACGAGGATCGTGCTGGCAGGTGAGGAAGTAAAAAAGGAAAGAAAGAAAGTTGAGAAAAAGTAAATACAGAGCCAATGACAACACGAGGATCGTGCTGGCAGGTGAGGAAGTAAAAAAGCGAAAGAAAGAAAGAAAGTTGAGAAAAAGAATAAGTTGAGAAACACGAGGATCGTGCTGGCAGGTGAGGAAGTAAAAAAGGGAAAGAAAGAAAGTTGAGAAACACGAGGATCGTGCTGGCAGGTGAGGAAGTAAAAGAGGAAAGAAAGAAAGAAAGTTGAGAAACACGAGGATCGTGCTGGCAGGTGAGGAAGTAAAAAAAGGAAAGAAAGAAAGTTGAGAAACACGAGGATTGTGCTGGCAGGTGAGGAAGTGAAAGAGGAAAGAAAGAAAGAAAGTTGAGAAACACGAGGATTGTGCTGGCAGGTGAGGAAGTAAAAGAGGGAAGAAAGAAAGAAAGTTGAGAAAAAGTAAATACAGAGCCAACGACAACACGAGGATCGTGCTGGCAGGTGAGGAAGTAAAAGAGGAAAGAAAGAAAGAAAGTTGAGAAAAAGTAAATACAGAGCCAACGACAACACGAGGATCGTGCTGGCAGGTGAGTGAGGAAGTAATAAAGGAAGGAAAGAAAGAAAGTGAGAAACACGAGGATCGTGCTGGCAGGTGAGGAAGTAAAAAAGGAAAGAAAGAAAGTTGAGAAACACGAGGATCGTGCTGGCAGGTGAGGAAGTAATTTTTTTTTTTTTTTTTTTTCGCTCGCCAACGACAACACGAGGATTGTGCTGGCAGGTGAGGAAGTAAAAAAGGAAAGAAAGAAAGTTGAGAAAAAGTAAATACAGAGCCAACGACAACACGAGGATCGTGCTGGCAGGTGAGGAAGTAAAAAAGGAAAGAAAGAAAGAAAGTTGAGAAAAAGTAAATACAGAGCCAATGACAACACGAGGATCGTGCTGGCAGGTGAGGAAGTAAAAGAGGAAAGAAAGAAAGAAAGTTGAGAAAAAGTAAATACAGAGCCAACGACAACACGAGGATCGTGCTGGCAGGTGAGGAAGTAAAAAAGGAAAGAAAGAAAGTTGAGAAAAAGTAAATTGAGAAACACGAGGATTGTGCTGGCAGGTGAGGAAGTAATTTTTTTTTTGTCCTATTTTGTTGAATGTATGTAGTTGACCAATAAAGAATTAAATAATAATAATAATAATAAACTAAGTCATCATAGAGTACCACCAATTGATCATTAAGTTTAAACCTGTTTACGTAATTGCAGCATTATTGTTGCGTGTAAACAGAGATGAAAAAAAAAAAAAAAAATGGTATTGGTATAAGTAGGGCTATCGGCTACGAAAGCTCTTTTTTCATTGCGACCTTAAATAGATCTTTTGTGACATGTTGAGGAAGTAAAATTGGTATTGGTATAAGTAGGGCTATCGGCTACGAAAGCTCTTTGTCATTGCGACCTTAAATAGATCTTTTGTGACATGTTGAGGAAGTAAAAAAGGAAAGAAAGAAAGAAAGAAAAAGTTGAGAAAAAGGAAATTGAGAAAGAAAGGAAAGTAAAAATAAAGTGTAAATAAATAAACACAATACATAGAAATGTAGATGGGGACATTCAATATTATTTAGTAGAGCATTCAACCGACCTCAGTAGCATGATCGATAAGGCGGCGGACTTGTAACCTGGAGGTCGGTGGTTCAAGTCCCGGTTTCAGCGTAGTTTTATTAAAGCGAGTTTGAGTAGTTGTGACATCACGAATAAGATAACTTTTTTTAATATTATTCAGTAGAGCATTCTTTAGGAGTTTTATGTGACTGTCTACAATGTTTATTTTAATGTGAATAAGGCGGCGGTCCTGAAACCTAGAGGTCGGTGGTTCCAGTCCCGGTTTCAGCGTATATTTAGTAAAGCGAGTTAAAGTAGTTGTGACATCACGAAAGTGATTGAGAATGCCGAAGGCACTATCACCGCCCCTGATCAGTTTTTGTTTACATTTATCTCATAACTTATTATTATGTTCATTGTAAATAAAAAAATGTAAATCTTGATCCAATTGTTTTATAAATAAATGAACACAATCAAATTAATTTAACTTAAATTAATATTTCTTTCTAATGGTAAAGGCAGCACTCTGTGAATCCAAAGTTTCCAGAGGTCGTGGGTTCGAAACCCAGCTGGAACATGACGTGTTATCCTCCCATTTGGGATTTTTACCGCATAATAATATGTCTTGGGCTTACTGCTGGAATAATGGGACTTTTAAAGTTCTAATCGGGCAGTATAAATAAGGCGATATTATTATAATATGTCTTGGGCTTACTGCTGGAATAATGGGACTTTAATAGTTCTAATCAGGCAGTATAAATAAGGCGATATTATTATAATATGTCTTGGGCTTACTGCTGGAATAATGGGACTTTAATAGTTCTAATCAGGCAGTATAAATAAGGCGATATTATTATTTATGTCTTGGGCTTACTGCTAGAATAATGGGACTTTAGTCTTAATCGGGCAGTATAAATAAGACAATATTTTTATTATTATTTCTTCTCACTTCCCAGGGGACCACATGCAACTGTCACCCGAGATCTTCTCCCAGTTCGCCAAAGAACGCCAACTTCACATCTCTCTCCTCGAGCGCCTCTACGACCACTATCCCTCCTCCTACCCGTGCAAGATTCTGCTTCGCGAGAACTACCGCGCTCACGAGGCGATCATCGAGTTCACCTCCTCTCTCTTCTACGAGCAGCAGCTGATCAGCTCCGGGAACCAGCCGCGACACGACAAGTTCTACCCGCTCACTTTCTTCACGACGCGAGGCGAGGACGTGCAGGATCACAACTCGACGGCGTTCTACAACAACTCCGAGGTAAAATAAAAAGATATAAATGACTAGCGAGGTGTCGCCCGCTTTGCGGGCCGAGGCATGGCCGTGAAAGCAAAAAATCCTTTTTCGATAATGGCAGGTGTTGTAGTGGGAGTTTCGAAAAATCCCGTCTTATTGCAAATCTAGACTATAAGACAAAGCTACCTACCAAATTTCAGCTTCCTAGGACTTACCAGTTCGGAGAAATAGTGATGATCAGTCAGTCAGTCAGTGACTTTGACATTTATATATTAAGACAAGCGGGCTGTCGCCCGCTTTGCGGGCCGAGGCATGGCCGTGAAAGCAAAAAATCCTTTTTCGTCAATGGCAGGTGTTGTAGTGGGAGTTTCGAAAAATCCCGTCTTATTGCACATCTAGACTATAAGACAAAGCTACCTACCAAATTTCAGCTTCCTAGGACTTACGGTTTGGGCTGTAGAGCGATGATCAGTCAGTGGTCAGTGGTCAGTGGTCAGTGAGTGTCTTTGACATTTATATATTAAGATATATTTTTTTTTTTTTTTTAATTTTGTTTCAACGTCGCTCTTTGGTTTAACGTAATGTTTTAGTTGTTATACTTCATTTAGTCAGATTCTATGTCAAGAAAAGTCGCTGCTGCTCTGGAGTCCGTCCATAGGTTAAGTGGCAGAGAACGCCTAAGGCATTAACTTCGCCCCGGATTACAAGACAACTGTAATTTTTTTTTCTTCGATTTATTATTTTGAAAATATTGTTGAGATTTTTTCTCTGTTAATAGTTTAGTGTTGCTTGTTTTGTATATAAAAAAAGTTAAATAAATAAATAAGCAGGTGGGGTCTAGGCTGATTGGATTTGCTGGACATTCAAATAGGTGACGTACATCATGTGTTGAGTTCCTGCATAGCGGGCAGAGGTCTTGTATAGCTGGATCTATTCTGGACTTGTAGCTTTGCAAGTCTCTACACCAGCCGGAGAGAAGTTGTGCTAATTTCACCCTTGCTGTTCTTGGTAGTGTTTTTTTTTTTAAGCTTTATTAGGTAGAACAAAAAATATATACAGTAGAATACAATGAAATATAAAGGAAATCAAAAATATTAAGCAAATATACAAGAAAAAAAGTGAATGAAGTTAATGTCCTACCTAAAGGGCGGGGTTATTGCCTGTGGTTATTTTCTTCCTCATCATTTATCTCTGGAACAACATTGGTACCAAGGACACGGTTGGGCGGATAACTTTCAATTATAGAGTTGACAATATTGTAGTAAATTGTTATTTGTGCTGAACATATGTCTTATATCGGAAGAGAATGCCGTTGGCATTAGCACCGCGCCCTTGATCAAGTTTTGTTTTCTTAATTTTATTGTCTATATATGTATATATTCTATGTCATTATTTTGTAAATAAAACTTGATCTAACTTGTTTGTTTAATAACATATGTCTGCTGTCTAATAAAGAATTTCATAATAATATGCTACTTGGATTGAACTTGAACCTCTTCACTCCTCAGTACCTTAACCACTTGAACCTCATCACTCCCCAGTACCTTAACCACTTGAAACACTTTATTAGTAGAACATATATACAGACAAATAATGGGAAAAGGTAAATATAAAAATGACAATAATAATAATATAAACAAGAAAAAAAAATATACATATGTCCTAACTAAAGGGCGGGGTTATTGCCTATGGCAATCTCTTCCACCCAACCCTTAACCACTTGAACCTCTTCACTCCCCAGTACCTTAACTCTTCACTCCCCAGTACCTTAACTCTTCACTCCCCAGTACCTTAACCACTTGAACCTCTTCACTCCCCAGTACCTTAACCACTTGAACCTCTTCACTCCCCAGTACCTTAACCACTTGCACCTCTTCACTCCCCAGTACCTTAACCACTTGAACCTCTTCACTCCCCAGGTGTACGAGGTGGTAGAGCGGGTGTCGGAGCTCAAGAAACGATGGCCCGCCGCCTGGGGGAAGCTGGATGAGCATGCTATAGGCATCATGACACCCTACTCCGACCAGGTGGTGAGGATACGCAGTGAGCTGAGGAAGAGACGCATGGGTGGAATATCTGTGGAGCGGGTGCTCAATGTACAGGGTGAGTACTAATATTTATTTATTTAATTATTAACATTGAACGGGAAGACCCTTTGCTAACTATCCTAAATAAGCTAATTACAATAATGGACCCTAAACCTATCTAATGCTATCTATGACCTAACATACCTAGGTACTAAAGCTGATAAAAAAAATTGCACTATATAAACTATATAATAGTACCCATTGCCCTAGTAAATAATAACCAGGTGGTGAGGATACGCAGTGAGCTGAGGAAGAGACGCATGGGTGGAATATCTGTGGAGCGGGTGCTCAATGTACAGGGTGAGTACTAATATAGTAACCAGTGCCCTAGTAAATAATAACCAGGTGGTGAGGATACGCAGTGAGCTGAGGAAGAGACGCATGGGTGGAATATCTGTGGAGCGGGTGCTCAATGTACAGGGTGAGTACTAATAGTAACCAGTGCCCTAGTAAGTAATAATAACCAGGTGGTGAGGATACGCAGTGAGCTGAGGAAGAGACGCATGGGTGGAATATCTGTGGAGCGGGTGCTCAATGTACAGGGTGAGTACTAATAGTAACCAGTGCCCTAGTAAGTAATAATAACCAGGTGGTGAGGATACGCAGTGAGCTGAGGAAGAGACGCATGGGTGGAATATCTGTGGAGCGGGTGCTCAATGTACAGGGTGAGTACTAATAGTAACCAGTGCCCTAGTAAGTAATAATAACCAGGTGGTGAGGATACGCAGTGAGCTGAGGAAGAGACGCATGGGTGGAATATCTGTGGAGCGGGTGCTCAATGTACAGGGTGAGTACTAATAGTAACCAGTGCCCTAGTAAGTAATAATAACCAGGTGGTGAGGATACGCAGTGAGCTGAGGAAGAGACGCATGGGTGGAATATCTGTGGAGCGGGTGCTCAATGTACAGGGTGAGTACTAATAGTAACCAGTGCCCTAGTAAATAATAATAACCAGGTGGTGAGGATACGCAGTGAGCTCTGAGGAAGAGACGCATGGGTGGAATATCTGTGGAGCGGGTGCTCAATGTACAGTGTGAGTACTAATAGTAACCAGTGCCCTAGGAAATAATAACCAGGTGGTGAGGATACGCAGTGAACTGAGGAAGAGACGCATGGGTGGAATATCTGTGGAGCGGGTGCTCAATGTACAGGGTGAGTACTAATAGTAACCAGTGCCCTAGGAAATAATAACCAGGTGGTGAGGATACGCAGTGAACTGAGGAAGAGACGCATGGGTGGAATATCTGTGGAGCGGGTGCTCAATGTACAGGGTGAGTACTAATAGTAACCATTGCCCTAGTAAATAATAACCAGGTGGTGAGGATACGCAGTGAGTTGATGCATGGGTGGAATATCTGTGGAGCGGGTGCTCAATGTACAGGGTGAGTACTAATAGTAACCAGTGCCCTAGTAAATAATAACCAGGTGTTGAGGATACGCAGTGAGTTGATGCATGGGTGGAATATCTGTGGAGCGGGTGCTCAATGTACAGGGTGAGTACTAATAGTAACCAGTGCCCTAGTAAATAATAACCAGGTGGTGAGGATACGCAGTGAGTTGATGCATGGGTGGAATATCTGTGGAGCGGGTGCTCAATGTACAGGGTGAGTACTAATAGTAACCAGTGTCCTAGTAAATAATAATAAGGAGCAGGTGTTGAGGATATGCAGTGAACTGAGGAAGAGATACATGGGTGGAATATCTGTGGAGCGGGTGCTCAATGTACAGGGTGAGTACTAATAGTACCCATTGCCCTAGGCAAACAGTTTCCCGCCATTTTCCTGAGTTCTATTAATTTACTTCTTTCTTCATTTATCCAGGCAAACAGTATCCCGCCGTTTTCCCGAGTTCTATTGATTTACTTCTTTGTTCATTCATCCAGGCAAACAGTATCCCGCCGTTTTTCCGAGTTCTATTGATTTACTTCTTTGTTCATTCATCCAGGCAAACAGTTTCCCGACGTTTTCCCGAGTTCTATTGACTACTTCTTTGTTCATTCATCCAGGCAAACAGTATCCCGCCATTTTCCTGAGTTCTATTAGTTTACTTTTTTGTTCATTCATCCAGGCAAACAGTATCCCGCCGTTTTCCCGAGTTCTATTTATTTACTTCTGTCCCGGTAGCTCAGTGGTAAAGGCGGCACTCTGTGAATCCAAAGATTCCAGAGGTCGTGGGTTCGAAACCCAGCCGGGACATGACAAGTTATACTCCATTTCGGATTTTTACCACATAATAATATGTCTTGGTCCTACTGCTGGAATAATGGGACTTTAATAGTCCTTATATCGGGCAGTATAAATAAGGCGATATTATTATTATTATTCATCCAGGCAAACAGCATCCCGCCGTTTTCCCGAGTTCTATTGATTTACTTCTTTGTTCAGCTATCCACAAAACAAGGGCTATCCACAAAACAAGGGAAATAATTCCCTTAGTGTAGATAGATAGCTATGGCAATTGTCAACATACATCGTACATACATAATGATAGAAATCTTATTAGGTAGGTACATAGATGGTAAGCGAATATAACATATCATTTTTCCTACTAACTCAGTATTCAATTACTTTTTAAATTTGTTACCTAACCTACCTACTTAACATTCATTCATTTTTTTTTAAATGTATTATTTATTATTGTATGTACTTTTGTTCACTTTGTATATATTTTTGATGTCAGATACAACATTGCCTATTATTACAAATTCATCCATCCAGGCAAACAGTATCCCGCCATTTTCTCGAGTTCTATTAATTTACTTCTTTGTTCATTCATCCAGGCAAACAGTATCCCGCCGTTTTCCCGAGTTCTATTAATTTACTTCTTTGTTCATTTGTCTAGGCAAACAGTATCCCGCCATTTTACTGAGTTTAATTAATTTACTTTTCAGAAATTATTCAGAATTTATCCTTAAAATAATAAAATATTGTACTGTTTGCATTAGGTAAATTTTTCCCCTTACTTTTCAATCCTATTTATATGAAATGGTATTTTTATGTTTCTCTATTGTAAAAATCATTGTAAGGTCTCTCCTTAGAAGAATTCCTTAGGGAGAGAGCCACAAAAATTGTAAAGAAAAACTAAAATAAATATACATTATTACATTACATTACATTACACTTCTTTGTTCATTCATCCAGGCAAACAGTATCCCGCCATTTTCCTGAGTTCTATTAATTTACTTCTTTGTTCATTCATCCAGGCAAACAGTTTCCCGCCATTTTCCCGAGTTCTATTAATTTACTTCTTTCTTCATTTGTCCAGGCAAACAGTATCCCGCCATTTTCCCGAGTTCTATTGATTTACTTGTTTGTTCATTCATCCAGGCAAACAGTATCCCGCCATTTTCCTGAGTTCTATTAATTTACTTCTTTGTTCAGCTATCCACAAAACAAGGGCCCACAAAACAAGGGAAATAATTCCCTTAGTGTAGATAGATAGCTATGGCAATTGTCAACATACATTGTACATACATAATGATAGAAATCTTATTAGGTAGGTACATAGATGGTAAGCGAATATAACATATCATTTTTCCTACTAACTCAGTATTCAATTACCTTTTATACAGGGTGGGGCAAAAGTCTGGAAACCCCTGAATAACTTTCGAATGGCTTCTTCGGTAAAATTAAAATTTTGTATTGTAAACCGGGCTAATAAGACCTTCTTTTAGAGTGGGGTCGATTTTTGTTACCGGCCTCCATGTCGGGGCCAGGGGGGCCAACTTCATTTTTTTAAATACGAACCCCCACCTTGCGATACATTTTTGAAAAGGTTTTTAAATAAGAAATACATTGGTGCAAATTTTATTTTTTTAATATTAACTGTTTGCAAATGGCGTCCAACTTTGTGTATGCAGTAAAGTCTGGAAACCCCTGAATATCTTTCGAAAGGGCTTTCTCAGTAAATTTAAAATTGTGTACGGTAATCCTTGGTAATTAGACCTTATATTAGAATGGGACCGATTTTTTTTTTACCGGCCCCAATGTCGGGGCCAGGGAGGCCAACTTCATTTTTTTTAATACGAAACCCCACCTTGCCATACATTTTTGGAAAGGTCTAATTACCCCAACTTACCGTGCATAGTTTTAAATTTACTGAGAAAGCCCTTTCAAAAGATATTCAGGGTTTACAGACTTTACTGCATACACAAAGTTGGACGCCATTTGCAAACAGTTAATATTAAAAAAATAAAATTTACACCAATGTATTTCTTATTTAAAGACCTTTCCAAAAATATATCGCAAGGTGGGGATTCGTATTTAAAAAAATGAAGTTGGCCCCCCTGGCCCCGACATGGGGGCCGGTAACAAAAATCGACTACACTCTAAAAGAAGGTCTTATTAGCCCGGTTTACCGTACAAAATTTTAATTTTACCGAAGAAGCCATTCGAAAGTTATTCAGGGGTTTCCAGACTTTTGCCCCACCCTGTATTTGTTACCTAACCTACCTACTTAACATTCATTCATCGATTTTTTTAATTGTATTATTTATTATTGTATGTACTTTTGTTCACTTAGTATATATTTTTGATGTCAAATACAACATTGCCTATTATTACAAATGACAATTACAAATTACAAATTCATTCATCCAGGCAAACAGTTTCCCGCCATTTTCCCGAGTTCTATTGATTCACTTCTTTGTTCATTCATCCAGGCAAACAGTATCCCGCCATTTTCCTGAGTTCTATTGATTTACTTTTTTTTATTAACAATATTGGATTTTTACAAAGGTTCTTTTCCTAAGCTAATGATAAAAGCTTCTAAGAAAAGATATGACAGTATCTTTTACAAAATTAAATTTAAAACACAGGGTGTATAAATTGTTTAAAGACTTACTTACATTCTTTGTTCACTCATCCAGGCAAACAGTTCCGCGCCATCTTCCCGAGTTCTACTAATTTACTTCTTTGTTCATTCATCCAGGCAAACAGTTTCCCGCCATTTTCCTGAGTTCTATTGATTTACTTCTTTGTTCATTCATCCAGGCAAACAGCATCCCGCCATTTTCCCGAGTTCTATTGATTTACTTCTGTCCCGGTTGCTCAGTGGTAAAGGCGGCACTCTGTGAATCCAAAGATTCCAGAGGTCGTGGGTTCGAAACCCAGCCGGGACATGACAAGTTATCCTCCCATTTCGGATTTTTACCACATAATAATATGTCTTGGGCTTACTGCTGGAATAATGGGACTTTAATGGTCCTTATGTCGGGCAGTATAAGTAAGGCGATATTATTATTATTCATCCAGGCAAACAGTTTCCCGCCATTTTCCCGAGTTCTTCTAATTTACTTCTTTGTTCATTCATCCAGGCAAACAGTATCCCGCCATTTTACTGAGTTTAATTAATTTACTTTTCAGAAACTATTCAGAATTTATCCTTAAAATAATAAAATATTGTACTGTTTGCATTAGGTAAATTTTTCCCCTTACTTTTCAATCCTATTTATATGAAATTGTATTTTTATTTTTCTCTATTGTAAAAGTCATTGTAAGGTCTCTCTTTAGAAGAATTCCTTAGGGAGAGAGCCACAAAAATTGTAAAGAAAAACTAAAATAAATATACATTATTACATTACATATTACATAAATTCATTCATCCAGGCAAACAGTTTCCCGCCATTTTCCCGAGTTCTATTAATTTACTTCTTTGTTCATTCATCAATGAAAAATAAAACAAATGATTTTTTTTTTTTTACAGATACTACAGGTCTAGCTGACAATGTATTTCTGTTGATTGATGAAAATTTGTAGTTGCGACATAGTAAGATATTGACTTCTTTGATATTATTATTATTATTATTACTTCTTTGTTCATTCATCCAGGCAAGCAGTTCCGCGCCATCTTCCTGAGCACGGTTCGCACGCGCCGCACATGTTCGTCAGGCCCGGGCGGTCTCGTCGCCCCTAGCGGCGAAGACCTGGACTACGGGTTCCTGAGCAACTCGAAGCTGCTGAACACGGCCATCACGCGTGCGCAGAGTCTCGTGGCGGTCGTGGGCGACCCGGTGGCTCTCTGCTCCATCGGGCGGTGTCGCAAGGTAAGCAGTTCAAACCATTTTTTTTGTAATTTTGACTTTATTTATTTTTTTAGGATTGTACAATTTTTCCTTAATGGTAATATAATAACAGACAGTTATATTTAGTCAATAAATACTAAATGAACAAAAAAAAAAAAATATGTATGGGTATAATAATTTATACATGAAAAGTCTATTCTATTCTCACTAAGATCTTCCATAAGGAAGATCTTGTATTGAGAATAGAACTAGGTTTCATACATACTATATCTTTTTCTCTCTCACTAGTAGAACTAGTAGTTCTGTGAACCTCACACAGATTCAACTATCGCATTATAAACGCATGAGGACATCGAGACCTTTCATTCAATACCCCACTCGATCTAATTAAATAATATTTTTTATTTTATTTATTTAGAAACTCTTTATTAGTAGGTAGAACATATATACAGACAAAGAAGGTAAAAATTAAATATAACAATAGACAATATTAATAATATAAACAAGGAAAAAAAAAAAAAAACAAAATATATCCATATGTCCTAACTAAAGGGCGGGGTTATTTTTCGATTTTTTACCACAGTGCGGCCCTCTTAGCTTTCACGATCACAAAATTTCACTATAAGAACCTTGCTTTATTAAATAAAAATAGAAAAATCGTTTTAATTTTTCACAAAAGCGGCCCCCATGTTGCCCCGAGTGGTCTAATTCGGCAACAAAAACTATAGGTAAAATTTTAGGACCTCAATGACAGTGTATACTAAATTTCAACAATTTTGAAGAATCTGGTCGAGAGTTATCGCGGAACAGACAGACAGACGAAAGGAAAATCGTCCAGTATGCAAGTTAAAACAGAACTTCACTTAGTAATGTCGCTTCGCTCCCTCATTGTGTTCGGTTTAAAATAAATGTCTACCCTTATAGGAAAGAGCATACATTGCGTCAAAAGAGAATGGCGGATACTATGGTAATAGCATATGGTTGTCGCCATTTTATTTTTAGGAAGTGCTTCTCCTATTTATTATTTTTAATATGCATATACAGGGTGGGGCAAAAGTCTGGAAACCCCTGAATAACTTTCGAATGGCTTCTTCGGTAAAATTAAAATTTTCTACGGTAAACCGGGCTAATAAGACCTTTTCTTAGAGTGGGGTTAATTTTTGTTACCGACCCCCATGTCGGGGCCAGGGGGGCCAACTTCATTTTTTTAAATACAAACCCCCACCTTGCGGTTCATTTTTGGAAAGGTCTTTAAATAAGAAATACATTGGTGTAAATTTTATTTTTTTAATATTAACTGTTTGAAAATGGCGTCCAACTTTGTGTATGCAGAAAAGTCTGGAAACCCTTAAATATCTTTCGAAAGGGCTTTCCGAATAAATTTAAAATTGTGTACGGTAATCCTTGGTAATTAGACCTTACATTAGAATGGGACCGATTTTTTTTACCGGCCCCCACGTCGGGGCCTGGGGGGCCAACTTCATTTTTTTAAATACGAAACCCCACCTTGCGATACATTTTTGGAAAGGTCTAATTACCCCGACTTACCGTGCACAATTTTAAATTTACTGAGAAAGTCGTTTCAAAAGATATTTAGGGGTTTCCAGACTTTTCTGCATACACAAAGTTGGACGCCATTTTCAAACAGTTAATATTAAAAAAATAAAATTTACACCAATGTATTTCTTATTTAAAGACCTTTCCAAAAATGTATCGCAAGGTGGGGGTTCGTATTTAAAAAAATGAAGTTGGCCCCCCTGGCCCCGACATGGGGACCGGTAACAAAAATCGACCCTACTCTAAAAGAAGGTCTTATTAGCCCGGTTTACCGTACAAAATTTTAATTTTACCGAAGAAGCCATTCGAAAGTTATTCAAGGGTTTCCAGATTTTTGCCCCACCCTGTATGTTGGTACCTAGACAAGGTATATCTTCTCATTGGTCCCTTTCTCTCTTCCCTCTCTCTTGTGTCATTCAATCTTGCAAGTAACACACTTCTCTTAGAAGCTCTTCAAAGCTTAGGAGAAGTACCTTTGTATAAATGTTTCTTTATAAAGAAAATAAATAAATAAACTATTATTATTATATTCTCACTTCTCCAGGTGTGGGAGAGGTTCATCGAGATCTGCAACAACCACAGCTCTCTGTTCGGGATCACGTGGAAGTCTCTGCGCGCGCAGCTGGACGGCGTGGAGCTCAAGAAGACCTACGTCCTGAACCCTCTGGCTCCCGAGTTCATCCCGCGCTCCTTCCAGGCCGAGTCCTACATCCGCCTGCCCCCCGCCGCGCCCCCCACGCCCCTGCGCTACCCCCCCCGCCCCGCAGTACCCCGTCTACTACCCTCCCCAGTCCAGCGCCTTCCTCCACATGCGCCCCCCGCCACCCCTCTTCTCAAACACGAACCCGCCCCCTCACTGGCTCCCCAGCACGCCCGCCGCCTGGAGTCCCAAGCTCCGGGCCGCCGCCGCTAAGGAGACAGACGCCGTGGACGACTTGCAGCGGCACCGCCGCCCGCTCAGCCCCGCCGCCATCGACTTCACGAACCCCAACACGTTCCTGCGCCCGCCGCCCGCCCTCCAGCACGTGCTGGAGCCGCCCGCCCGCCACTACGCCGCCGCGGAGCCCGCCAAGGAGGCCCTGCTCCCGCACAACATGAGCCTGGCGGAGCTGGTGGGGTCGCCCAGCAAGCAGTACGAGTGGTTCATCCACCTGGTGGACACCGCCGGGCTGGACACCGCCAACAAGTTCTTCGAGCTCATCACCTCCTCGTCCGCCGGCACGCCCGTGTCGCCGCCCGTGTACAAGTCCTACCCCAGCCCGCAGCTGCAGCAGCTCAGTCTGCACAAGCAGCAGCGGCTCACCCCCTCCAGCCCCCAGGCCTCCCCCACCCCCTACCCCACCCTCTCCCTCCTCAACGCGCAGCTCATGAACGGCGGCGGCGCCGGGCTAGACGTGCTGGAGACCTTGCTGCCGCAGCCCAGCCTGCAGCCGCAGCCGCGACCGCACACCTGGTACGCGCAGAGCAGTCCCTCCCAGATGCTGCAGCAGCAACAAACCTTGCTGCAAGCCCCCGGGCGTCTCCTAGGCAACGAAAACATTCTTCTAAAGAACAACTCGCTGAATAATCTCGCCACGACGCGGCTAGAGGACCTGAAGCATTACTCCATACGAGACATCGAGGCTGTGTTGCTGCTGGAGCAGCAGGAGGGCAATGGCTGGGACCAGGGCGGGCTCTCCTCCCCGTACGCGATGTACAAGCGACCTGCCGGCCACATGCTGGAGGAGGCCAGCACAGGAATCCTACTCAACAAACCCGCCAGTCTTCTGGATCAGCAAGTCTTGCTGAATAGTGACATGCAGCAGAATCTACTGCGGAATAGTAGTCTCGATCAGCAGAATCTACTTCGGAATAGCAGTCTCGATCAACAGAGTATGTTGAGGAATAGTAGTCTAGAACAACAGAGTTTGCTGAGGAGTAACCTCGATCAGCAAAATCTACTGAGGAGTAGCAATCTGGATCAGCAGAACATCCTGAGGAGCAGCAGTCTGGACACGATGAGCTTGGCGCAGCATCAGCAACTCTTGCTGCAGCACAAGCTGAAGGAGCAGCAGCAGAGCGAGGAACAGAAGCAACTGGTGGCGCTCAACAACGAGATCCAGCGGCTGCAGCAACAGAACCAGCAACAGATCCAGCAGCACAACTTGCAGCAACTGCATCAGCAGCAACAACTGGCGCAGCAACAGCAACTGCAGCAGCAGCAGCAGCAACGGGAGGAGTACATGCGGCAAGTGAACGCGTCGAGTAGCGCCGCGTACGGTCTGCAGCATTCTCTCTCTAGCCCGAACATGCTCGGCGCGAGTTCACAACCAATGAACTATCCCAGTCCGCCGGGCGGCGGCAGCGTGTTTGTCAGCTCCAGCGGGTCCCCCGTCACCTCCCTGCAGCACTCCTCCAGCGCCTCCAGCTTCCCCTCGCAACACCCCCTCCCCCCCCTTCTCCAGCAGAGCAACAAACTCATGAACGGCCACCTCGAGCACCCCACCTCCCTCAGCCAGCTCTCCGCGCAGCAGATGAGCCCGCAACAACAACAACACCAGCAAATCAGCCAACAACAACAGCTGAACCAACAACAACTGAACCAACAACAGCAAATGAGTCAGCAACAGCAGCAGCAGATTAGCCAACAACAGCAACTTAGCCAACAGCAGCAACTAAGTCAGCAACAACAGTTGAGTCAACATCAACAAATGAGTCAGCAGCAACTTAGCCAACAACAAATTAGCCAGCAGCAGCAGCAACAGTTGAATCATCAGCAACAGTTGGCGGCGCAGCAACAGATGGTGGCTCAGCAGCAGCAGCAGCAACCATCCAAGCCTCTGACGTACGCGTCTGTGTTGCGGCAGACGCAAGTGGAGCCGCCTCCGCCGCAGCCACGCAAGCAGCACGAGATGCAGCCGCTGCAGCAGCAGCCTGTGAAGCTGATGACGTCATCGTCGATTAGTTTCGGTCAGAATCCGCTAGGGGGTAGCGTAGGGGGTGCGGGCGGGGGCGATCCGTTCGCCGTGTTCCGAGACCTGGGCACCAAGCAGACGGGCCTGTACCAGTACTTCTCGTAGACAGACAGGCGGGGACAGCAGACCTTGCGGCGACGACGGGCCTTTGTCTCGTTGGCGAAGTGGGTTGCCAAGTTCAACGTCGTGAAAGCGAATTTACAAAGTTTTACAATTGAAAAATGTTGCAGAAATGGTTTAAAAAAGTTATCAAATCCGATTTTCTACATTTTTTTTATGAGCAAAGAGATACTTGAAGAAAAAAAAGTTCAACACTTCTTCTTAAAGAAAATCTATTTCCAAATTCCAAGAATTTCTAAAAATTTACTTTTGAAAATGTGTAATAGTTTAATGTAAGCAAATCTTTAGCGAAGTCAGAGGCCTGATCGATAATTTTGCAATGCCAACCAACCTTGGGGAATCTTTTGCACAGTTTAGTAAGAAAAGTTTTTGTAAAGCTTATTACAAATTTCACTGAATTTGATGTTTTAAAAAACTTTCATTTTGTGTAGACTTTTTAAAAGTAAACTTGAGGACACAACTTAATTTCTCTCAACATATTTCGTTTAATGTAAACTTTTGAAAAGTGAACAGTAACATTTAAGTTGTTCTCTTTTTCTCTAAAAGTTAAAACCTGAGGATAACTATACAATTTCACTTAACGTAAACTTTTACAACTTAATCGTACATGACACGCAAGCCAAGTTGACGCAAGGGCCCCCCTCTCCCCTACCGTAGCCACGCCACTGGTACTCTTCTCCTTCTGTTTTTACCCGTCAAACCCAATTAATTCCTTGTGCAAGTTTCTTGAAATATTTATTTTTCACATTACATATTTATTATATTTTTAGTTTTCAATTTTCTGATGTCCCAGCATTCATCTCATTCTTGGTTCTTTGTAGTCCTTGGAAGTGTGGAGCCATCATTTTTGGTTTTGTAACATTCTTTCAACTATTGGTACATCGTTTCATTTTTTTTTTTTTTCTTCATTTTTATCGTGACTTTTTTTTATGATATCTTCAAATAAATTGTTTTGTACTCCAAGTACAGAAAAACTTTTCAATGGAAGGAAAATTAATTTATTTTTGTGATTGTTTAATCCGTGGGCTGTTTTACTTGAACCAAGTATATCCACCACTCGCGGTTCTCTCAACTGTTGAGAAATGTATCTTACATACATAAATTGCATTTATGAGATCTTTTAAAGACGAAAGTTAAGCGGCATTTTATTGCAAACATATGCGAAATTTAAGTTTGATGGGAATGAGAACGTGTACCATTCAATACGGATTGTTCTTTCTCAATTTGCCAATATCAGAGGCTAGATTTACCTCCACCATTATTCCAATTATATCCAAGATCCCTGAGAGAGAAACAAATTGTTAATGTATTTAAAATACATACAATAGCGGCTGTCTACCTCTGGTAGATTGCTAATACACAGCAAATTACATCAATCCAGAAGATATTAACTTTGTCAATGTTGGAGGTTTTTCTATTTCTTTCATTTAATCTTCAATTTCTTCTTTGAAATACTTTTCAATGGTGAATCATGGTGTAAAGTTAATACTTCTGCTATCTAATATTAGATATTCTTGCAAGTAAAACTATAGTGTTCCTTCAAAATTCTGTCCTTAAAACACAGCCATAAAAAAATGAAGTTATTAAATAGAAAAAATTACTTGAATGTCCTTCAATGATTCTTTTTCCTTCTTGGCCTGTCACATCCTGTTTTTTTCTTTTGAAATTCAGCTAATGTTTTTCTTGACGTAGTAAATTTCCACTTGTAAAAATGAAGTTTGCAAAACTAAGAAGTGATGGTTATATTTTTTCAATGGTGAACAGAATATAGTAGTTATTGCATAAAATAATGATAGCTAGATGTTTGTGTTTATTTCTCATCATTGATGTTAAGAATTTTTTAGTTAATTCCCTAGGAAGCGACTTAAATTCTGTTAGTTGAAATTAAAATTGTTTTTCTATTCATGTTGAGGAATAAATTAATACTCATTGCCAGTAATAGTTTGTTGTTTTGTTGTTATGCTGCTTGAATATTAATTTTTTATTAGAAATTGAGTTATTAGAGCTGAAAATATTACATAACATACAATAATTCACACCCCATACATTTTCCAATAGAAATAAAGTTTTTGTGAGCTCTTTATTTTCATAATTTTTTTCATTTGATTATCTTTTTAAAGCCGAAAGGAAACCTTGAACATTATTAATATTTACCTATATTTCTTCACTTTTTTATTTTAAAAAATCACTTTATTTTATATTATGAATATTAAATGTAATAGTTTAAAGAAAAAAAATTGAAAAAAAAAAAAAATATTTCGGGTTGGATTTGAAAAAGTGCTTCGATATATTTGCGTATTGTAGAGGGTTGTTGGACTAAAGGAATATGTTCTTCCTGAAATATATTGTCCTCTCTCTGGTTTGACACACCGACCTCCGCATTGCAAGACCGAGTACATTGACTACTGAAAAAAGTGCAAAGTTTTGCATGGGCTAGTTCGATTGACTTAATTTATTTTCTTGTGATTTTATTTTGTATTGTTTATTTATTTCTTTTTCTGAGCTGTTTTCCTGTTGTTATGTACAAAGTCATATTGAAGTATTTTTTCCCCAACTCGAAAAAAAAAGAAGAAAAAAAAAAAAAAAACGAAAAAAAAGAAAAATTGAAAAAATATACTCTTTTGTTTATTTCATAAACTCATAAGATTTTTAGGTGTAATATTATAAATTAATTATTGAAAGAAAAAAAGAAGAAAAAAAATATAAAAAATTAAACATTTTACTGTCTCTCATATTAATTTTGAAACTTGTTATATTGTTTCTGCTTTTCATTTTCAGCCAATTTTCAACTTATTCTTCTGTCTTTCTAGTTTGAAATGGAATGAAAACAATGGATAGGTTCCATTATGGACAGAAATTTTATTTGAAACAACTCACTATCGTTTAATTAAAAAAAAATATAAATTGAATTTTGAAAAAACATCTCTCAAGTCTACATATAGAAATTTGGTTAAGTTCTTTTCACTATTTTATTTTAATTAATTTTTTTCTAAGAATAGCATTTTGGAGGTTTATAATCATAGGCAATAATACTGAAAAAGCTTAAGAAGATAATTTCTAGCTAACCACCACACTTGTTTATGGATATTTAAACACAGGTTTTTGTTATCAATCAATCAATCCTGTTGAGTTAAGTTTTGTCATCATAAGAAACTGGTTAGAAAAGTAACAAGGTTTCTGTCCAATCCTCTAACATTAGTAAGGCTGTAGATTGAAAAAAAGTTACAAAGAAGTCATGTAATCCTGTATGTTTACACCACTATAATTTAATTTCTGATGTACTATGGACTCGAACCAGAAACATCGAGTTAACGAGTCCACCACCTTATTGATCGAGATACTGAGATTGGTTGGTAATTAAAAAAAAAAACAAACAGAACACAATACTTCCAATTGTGAATAGCTGGACCTATATGAATGCCGTTGGCATTAGCACCGCCCTTGATCAAGTTTTGTTTCATTAATGTCGATTTCTATGTATGTATATTGTATATATTCTATGTAAATAAAACTTGATCTAAAAAAAAAAAAAATAGATGGTTAGAAAATACAATATAAATAGAGGTATGTCGGGTAAAACAATTGAGAAGGTATTGACTTCAACTGTTTTAACTCCAATTTTATTTATTTCTGAGAACTTACCACAGAAAAAAAAGTCCAGAAATATGAAATATATTTTTTTTTTTACAAAAACAAACCCAATACTTGCGATTTCTAATATTACTTTCTCGGAAGTAAAAATAATAACAAGGTTTTCACGTATTTATTTAAAATAAATAAATAAAACCTCGTTAATGTGTGTATAAAAAAACCAATCTCACATTGTGGTATTTTCCTTATATAACACAAAGCGGGGCCTGTTCAACGCTCTAATGAAGAAGTACTCGAGAGTGGGGCCAGTCTAGAGATCCGGCCTCACTTGGAATCCAGGGCCGTTGGGCTCCGTCGTAAGGGAAGTCAGACCGTTGATGGGTTCCGACGCAAAGCGGCCACTCCTGAAATCGAAGAAAAAAATGGAAAATAACAAATAGGTTCCCCGACCTCAGTAGCTCGATCGATAAGCCGTCGGTCTGGTATTCCAGAGTTTCTTGGTTTGAAGCCCAGCTGGAACATGACAAGTGGTGATCACCCATTTGGGATTTTGACCACATAAATAATGATACCTATTGGGTTTCCTGCTGGAATAATGGGACTCATTAGTCCTGGTCGCGTACTATAAAATTAAGGTGATATTATTAATTATACAAAAAATCTTTCATTATCTTCAACAACAAAAATCATTCATGAATTATTGACAGACTATTCTCTCCATTGTTGTTAGTCTTAATGTCAATAATAAAAAAACCAAGCATTTGTAGTAGATGTGGTTATGGCTCTAGATTGATGTGATCTGTGGTTTGGATCCCACCCGTGCTTGAATTTTTCCATTTATTTGAGCATGTGACCACATAATAATACTACCCTAAGGGTTAGGTGGTAGAAAATTCTTTGAGCATCAAACTTGCCTATGTTTTTACTAATTAACGGGGTTTTATTTCTTTTCTCTCTTCATAATAGAAATTACAAAGCTTCTCTTTTTAACGAATCCAGGAAGTAAAGAAAGAGCTAGTTATTTGTGTTATAGTATCACAGTTTTTAGGGGTAGCATCGACATTAAGAGAACTAAAGCTAATGCATAAAACTAAACTAATCCAACTTATCGTCATATTTCAATATCATTCTCGTAACGCCGCCACTGGTTGTTGCCCACTCTACAACTACCCCAATTGTCCTCACGAGGCTAGGGTAGGTGCCGACATCCAAAGTACAGAGCCGAAAAAATTCCGACCCCGCCTGGATTCGAACCCGGGTCACCTGGAGTACAAGCCAAGCATGCTACCGCTAGGTCAAGTGACTACTTTCGATTCCAGCAAGTACTTTCTACCCAACCTTATTATTTTTATTGAAATACTACCAGACTCCGTGGCGTAACGGTTGTGACGACTGCCCGTCCGTCGTCCAGAGATCCTGAGTTCGATTCCCGGTTGAAGCAGATTTATCGCACAGAAATTATTATGCGCGCGATTAGCTCAGTGGTTAAGCACTCGCTTGCCATGCGGAAGGTCCCGGGTTCGATCCCCCGTGCCGACAAAAATTTGTATTCTTAATTTGGTTACAATTGTTTGTAAGGGATACCTTCCGGTGCGCTCGTGTTGACCCGGCACCTAATTGGGAAGTATTGTGTCACTTCTCGCCCATCAGAGGGGAGGCATACTACGGAATGGGTAGGCTGCAACACAGACCAAAAGTGTCTACAGTAGCTCCTGTTTCATGGCTACGAAATAAAAGCGGCTGTGAAACACTCATCTTTAAAAAAAAAAAATATTTAAATACTCACCTGGGTCCAGGTGCCGGCTTCTTGCCAGCTCGCAGGTCGTCGATGATCTGCTCCATGTCCTTTGGTTCCAAGTCTTCGAAGTAGTCGTCATTGATCTGAATCATGGGCGCGTTCACGCACGCCCCCAGACACTCCACTTCGGAGAGTGTGAACAGACCGTCCTCGCTCGTCTCCCCCACCTGGATGTTGCACTTCTTGCGGATCACGTCGAGGATGGCGTCTGAGTTGCGGAGCCAGCAAGGTGTGGTGGTGCACAGCTGAAGATGGAACTTGCCTGCGGGGACATTATAATAATTATATAAAAAAGGGTTGGGTGGAAGAGATTGCCACAGGCAATAACCCCAGGGCGGGTAGGACATTATTGTTATTTTCTTTTTTTTTACTTATTTATTTTGTCATTTGTTTGTTTTTTGTTTTTTTTTCTTTTCTTTTTTTAATTTTATACTGTTATGATTGTACTTTGTCCTCCTAATAAAGCTTAAAATAATAATAATAATAATAATATTGCCTTTTTTATACTGCCCGATTAGGACTATTTATTTCGGCAGTAAGCCCAAGACATATTATTATGTCTACTAGTCCTCAAGCAACTTCTGTCTATTTAACATCCCCCAGCCAGACATAAAGGGTTTAATGTACCTGTATGGTGCCCAGGGAATGAATAGGGCTAGGGACTGTTCCTCTTGTTGTTGTTGTAGCCAGCTTAGCTGGGAGGAGTGATGGTCTTTAGACAACTTAATTGGAAAAATTGGCTTGTTCCAAACCAAAAAATTGATGTGTGATCAACCATTGTGAGAACTTGGGCTCTTTCTTTTTTTTTTTTTTTCTTTTTTAAATGAACATTTATTTAAAGAGAGGGTTGTAGATCTAGAATTGAAGTCCTTGCCCTTGGTTCTTTCTTTATAAGACATTTAACCCTTGGGAATCTGCAATTCTCTCTTTATAGTCCTCTAGCAAGACCAACAGGAACAAAGCCTTATCAGCCTAGGTAGTTGGCCAATTTTAAAAGGGTTAAACATCAAGCCTAGCTAGCATAAATGATCTATTGCACTCTACTATTTTCTTACCTATTGGTTTACGGATGAACATAGTGTAAAACGTAGCCACTTCATAGACCCTCATCTTGGGCAGATTCAGAAACTCAGCTACATGGTGCATTGCAGAAATTGGTAGCCAACCGTGTTGTCTCTGTGCCAGATCTAGAAGGGGAATAACAGCTGCTCTCTCATGGCCCACAGGGTAGATTGAAACAATGGCATCGGCTCTGGATTTGTTTTCTGGAGTGAACTCAAATTTTATGTCTAAATTGTCATCTTTGGAATCACGATGAACAAATAAGGAATCATGGTTTAATCTTTGTGTTGTAGACAAGCTTCGGACATTCTGTCTTACCTGAAAAACAAATAGAGAGCAAATGGAAATTTTGATGAGATTACAATTCCCAGTACCTATTTCACAACAACAACAAAAATAATAAAGTTTCCAAAACTTCAAGCTTTATCTTGTGATTCAAACCCAATATATACAATAATAATACTTTTTAGTGGAATGTAACCACCAGGCAAGGTTAATGCTAAAAGTATTTTCTACCCCCCAACCCCAACCCCCCCCCCCCCCTGGCTATGCCACTGGTGGTGGAGACCCTTAATAATGTTGTACAAACATTGTGAAGGGACCTTTTGAGTTTCACCACAAAGAAATTGTACCTTAACTCAAAAGATCTCTTGCAACATATTGTCAAGTGGATTTTCAAAAGATACCACCATAAAGACAAAGAAAACAAAAGTTCCTATTACATAACTGTAAGTGTAGCTTTATAGAATTTGAACTTAAATTTATGAGACAGGAAAGACATTCTTATCCAATAGAATCATTTTATGTTATTTGGCAGCTGAACTTTAGGATATTAATTTTAGTGTCTCAATTGATAAGGTCCAGTATACCTACTGCAAGGGCCATTCCAGTGGATTATCTGCATTTTAGAATTTGAAATACTTACCACAGTTGAGGCAATTTTCGCCAAGTTGGAAAGCATGTTTGCTTCTCTTTAGTATAACCAATGATAAAGAAATAACGGCTTATCTTGCTGATAACGATAACGGCGATTACTGATAAGATAACAGTCCCCTTTTCTCCAAGAAATTATCAGAGAAGGAAAAATTTGAAAATCAAAAGTCAAAACAAGAACCATCCAACAGCTGATTTGTACCGCTAGGCCAGCGTTGCCAAGTAAATTACATTTTATTTACATTGTTATAAATCTGTGGTGCGGCGTCATTCAACACAAGTTCGCACAGCACAATGGTCTTTCAGCATAAAATATCGATAATCGAATTCACATTTGAAAAATCGTGTTCGTACAACACAATCACAACGCGTGTTTTTTTATGTAACCAGACTTAACCAGAATTTACATTTTGGAAGATTTCTGTTTTTTTATTGGATTAGGAAATTTCCCCTCCTTTTTAGTAAACTCTGGTAAAAATTATTCCAGTATTCGGGGAAGAGAAAAAATCTCTCTTCCATAGATTTTTACCAGAGTTTACTAGGAAATCGCCATTTTATTAATTTGTTTTTGTTATTTGTTTGTGTTGTGATTTGTAATTTGTTGATGTCGCGTTATTTTTCAGTTCTATTATTTTATGTTTTAAATTGTTGATCTTTTTATTACTTTAAGTTATTCTGTATTATTTCCGGATTTACTTATAAATATTGTGTATAATAATTTACTTATAAATATTGTGTATGCAATAATAATAAATATATAATAAATAAATTATTCATTTGTTTTATTTTTCTTTTCTTTTTTACAGAGGACCCATCCTAAGCCATTTTTAATTATACAGGGTGGACCAAAAAAACGTTTACACCCGTTAATGGTAGATTACTGAGGACATTTCTACGACGGATCTGCGATCCGTTTTTTTCGGATTCGCCTTTATAACTGCACAAAGTAATTTTTTGCAACTTTCTAAAAAAGTCCGACTTTGGCTTATTCTTCGGGTCAGAACTTTTTCTTGTTTAAGATGAGTTGATTCTGAACATTTCTACGGAAAGCCAACAAAATTTCGATGTTTCTAGCTACACTACTTTGTTTTTTACGGTTTGATTTGGTATCTTTTTTGACACCTGAATAGAAAAAAAATTCTCATGTAAAATTTTTACACTTTGAAACACTCAAGATTTGCCCGAGCAAATTTTGGCACAGAAATGGGCAAGTTTGATAAAAGTTGGCGGCCAACCCAAGGATGCTAAAAAATAATTTTACGATTTTTTATCACGTGATCTTCTGGGTAAACAAACCAGGTAAGTCTCAAAAAATGATGTTCAAAATCTTAAAAGTGTTGACCGTGTAGGGTCGTCTTGTACTCAAAGAGTAATTAGCTATTTATGTTTGATAATTATTTTCCTTCGAATTAATTAAAGGCCAGTCAAATGAATGATTGTTTGTTTCTCGATGATAGTTTTCAAGCATATTTTTCTGCATTCTATGAAATATTATCTTTAAACTTCTTGAGTTTTTTTAGTACAAGTTACATTATTATTATTATTCGGATGCTGAAATGGCAGATATGCATTTAGCATATGGAGCTGCCAACAGGAACATTTGGGATCACGTGAAAAACATAGTTTACGAAATCTGGTAGCAAGAATCCTGTTGGCATTTGATGACCTGACAGAAAAACCTGGAATCTTCTGCAACATTCGACGGAACATGATGAAGAGGTTCAACCTTTGCATCCAGGAAGGTGGACGCCACTTCCAACAGTTCCTCTAAGGGAATTGAGAAGGGAGAGAGAGAGAGAGGGAGAGAGAGGGAGAGAGAGAGAGGGAGAGAGAGAGAGAGAGAGAGAGAGAGAGAGAGGCAGAGAGGCAGAGAACGAAACAGAGAGAGAGAGAGAGAGAAAGGCAAGAAGGTAGGACAGTTCTGAGTTAGAACTGAGGTACTAAAGTCACCATTGGTTACAAAAAATTGTGTGAGGAGAATCCATAGTGTGTACTATGGCTAAATAAAAAATGGCTACAGTCTTTTTTATTTTGAAGCCATGAATTTTTTGCTGGCTCTGGCGTTCGGAACGGGTGGACTAGCTTACCACTGAGCGAATCGTGCGCTTCTAATCGTTTCTCATTGAACATACTAACACAAAATGTTTTTTTAAATACCTTTTTGTTAATATCAAAATAGTATAAAACATAATAAAAACTGCAAAAGTTTATTAATTTTACAAAATATTATCTTGTTTTTTTCCAAGACTTCTATTAAGAGTTGGCAATCAGTAAATATTTGTTATTTAATTAGTATTGTTTATGATAGAAGAACCTACCAACATATTTATCTGGATTTATTTCATAAACTCTATTTTCGTTTGGAAAATTCGCTTGTTTTTTTTTCTCTCGTAGGGAAGCATAAGAAAAACCATCCTTACATTATCAAGGCAGTCTCTTACATGAATAGTAATTATGTGTATTGTGATACCAATAGTATCTGATATAACTCAAGTTACAGATGGTATTACCCCCAAAAAAACCATAAGTTGTTGGTGTTACAACAGGTCAGATAGAGGTATGAATAAAATATTTCATCAGATTTTTTTGATAATTAAAATAATATTGACCGCCGAGTATTGAACCTGGGTCATGCGTCTAACATTCTTAGCACTACCACATCTAGCTAACATCACTGACAATCTGAGGAGCACGAAATTTATCATTTGAATTTTCCTAAACTGGCTGATGAAGGCATGTGAGACCGCGGTATTCAAAAAAAGCAATGTAAACAATTTTTGTAAACAATACAAGACGCCCTTACACAGTCTACACCTAGAAAACTCTTAGGATTTTTGAAGAGTTTTTGGCAAACATCTAATAATTTTTCCCAGAAGATCACGTGATAAAAAATCGTAAAATTATTTTTTAGCATCCTCGGGGCGGCCGCCAACTTTTATCAAACTTGCCCATGTCTGTGCCAAAATTTGTTCGGACAAATGTCGAGTGTTTTATTTAGTAAAAAAGTTTTTTGGGGTGTTTTTTTTCTGTTCAGGTGTAAAAAAATATGACAAACCAAATCGTAAAAAACAAAGTAGTGTAACTAGAAACATCGAAATTTTGTTGGCTTTCTGCAAAATTGTTCAGAATCAACTCATCTTAAACAGGAAAAAAGTACTGACCTGAAGAATAAGCCAAAGTCGGACTTTTTCGGAAAGTTGCAAAAAATCACTTTGTGCAGTTACGAAGGCGAATCCGAAAAAACGGATTGCAGATCCGGCCTGGAAATGTCGTCAGTAATCTACCATTAACGGGTGTAAACGTTTTTTTGGTCCACCCTGTATATATTAGATATTAGGACAAAATCATTCAGAATTTTATTTTATATAATGTTTTGAAGAAAATCAGAAATTTAAATCAGAAAACCTACTCTTACTGTGTGCTTTATTAAAACGGGTTTCAGAATTGGTCAACCCTCTGGTTTTTTTGTATGGGGTCATTAACCATGACTTCAAAGGGTAGGCTGAATCACCTAAAATGTGAAAGTCATTGTTGCAGAAGAGAGATTGTGTTCCTTCTATTTCAATTTTTTGTTGTAACTGAGAATTATTCAACACACGAGAGTCATGCATTCTTCCTGGGCAACCAATTGAAATGTTGGTGAATATCTTCTTAGCTGTACAGGTGCCCTGGAGAATCATGGTGTATCTAGATTTCCTATTACAGTAACTTCTTTGCACATCCTTTGGAAATAGTCCCTCTATATGGGTGCCATCAATGGCACCTATTATCCCTGAAAGAAGAAAACAGTTCCCTTTAAATGTTCTGTAGTAATACACTTATAATGCCTGATATTCCTTGGACAAAATATCCAATTGCTGAAGATCAAAGATAAAAAATAAATAAGGTGGCATGGATCACTAAAGTTAAGCAACACCCAGCAAGTTTAGGACTTGCATGGGTCACAATTTTAATTTGAACCCTTGTTGCTCTCATTTTCCTTTGTCCTTCTCTGGCTAGGTGAGGTTAAGTGAGTGGGTTGTTTGTAAGTTTCTAGTGAATGTAGAGTAAAACACCTGTCATAATATAACCATGAGGATAAATTTCAAAAAAGAAATTATTCTGTTGAACACTCAAATGGTTAGGTAAGTTATAGGTGTTACCTTTAAAATTGGCTAAGGACTCAAATTGTTGAGAAACAATACATTGCTCTTCCTCTGTAGTAGGCCACTTAATAAGTTTGTTTCTTAGTGTACTGATACTTTTCAGAAAGTCGTTCCTAGATTTTATTACAGAGCTATCAGCAATGTTGAATTTGTCACCTATTTGTCTCACTGTTTGTTGTGATGATAAATAAAATAATGTCACCAGTGCCTTTTGGGCTGGTGAAAGTGGCTGTATACCATTTGACCAAGCTGTGGTGAAGCTTGGATTCTGCTTGAGGAGAGATAGTAGAATATTGAACGTATTTTTACACATTCAAAACATACGGAAAAAATCCTCCTCTGAATAGCTGAAATGATTATAAAACAAAGTGCAATTAGTTTATTTGTAAGGTACAATTATTAATGATTACACTTGGCTGCTTTGGTCATTTCAGACACAGAATTGTTGTTGTTATTGCACTTGACCATAAAATTGATTGTTAATTTCATATTTAGTATTGGTTTTAGGAAACTTAATTTCAAGCTGCTCATATTAAGGATATACCTAAGGAGTTCATTGGAGTGAATTTAACCAAAAGGATTGTGGTTTAAGTGGTATATAAAATCATACCCAATTTCAAGTCTTGTGCTAATGGTTCTTGAAATACCTATTATATTGATAGAAAAACCAAATTTCTTTTCTGGTATCCTAAATCATAGTATTAATACTATGATTCTGCCAGAAATGTGAAAATAGGTAGGTCTAACTTTTCATTATACTAAACTTTCTTAATTATAGGAGAAAGTAAAATATTAATTTGTATAAATGGAACACAATATTTTCTTGTCATAGGACACATACTTATCAACTAATTTGTCATAATTCTGGGGTCTATTGTGTTTCTCACTTTCAACCATTAGAGTCATTAGTGAATTACAATGTGAATGAAAATCTGTGAGGATCATGCATGTGTTATTGTTCTCATCTACAGTATTGGTTTCAGTAAACATAATTTCATGTAGCTCGTATAGAAAAGATAACCTCTTTGAAATGTTCATTGCGTTAACAAATCAATAATCAACTTATCTAAGTAAAAAAAAAACCAGATCAGTAAATTCCTGGAAATTTACTCCTAAAAATAGATTTATTTACACTATTTTATTCATATTTCATCTCATCTCAAAAATCCCTCCATACAACTTGTAGTATTCTAACCTCACTTCAAGCATGCCGCTCTTGGGTTAGCATTCGAAGCGCACTCTCGTTTGACTTGAGTAAGTTATAAAAAATTGTGGTGGGGGTAACTAGATTTTACCAGAATGGATTAGGATTTGGATTCAAGTAAACTTTAGTTACATAAAAAAACATGACTACATTCAACACAACGGTTACACAGCACAATTTCGTACAGCATAATGAACGCACAGCATAACCGATTAATCGAAAAAAACTTCATTGTATAGACTATGGATGTAGGGGAAGTAGACATACGGGATTTTTCCCAAATCTCTAGTAAAATATCCCACGATATTTTAAAAAACCCTTTAAAAGTAAATATCGCAAAAGCTTAATAAGACCTGGAACATGTTTATTTTATTAATTATTTAACTAATTTTAAGGGTAATTTAAAAGACAAAATCGAAATGGATACTTTAGTCACCGTGGCCGAGTGGGTAACGCACTAGACTTGCACATACGGTAACCTGAGTTCGATCACCGCAGGACAGGATTTTTTCCACTCATACCTCGTAAGGAAAAATTAGTAGCTTTTTTAATGTGAGAAACGACCTTAAAGATATGGAACCCCAAAATTATAGACATTAAACCCCAGTAAAAATAAATAAAATTAATATTATTCATTTCTGTCGCGTGCGGCACTTATAAAGATATAAAGGGGTACTCACAAACAGCTATTCAAATAAACCTCACACAGTCTGAGTGAGGCGGGAATAATAATAATGTGCTTCTTTATGTTATTAAATCACAATTTTAGTGGGTAGCGCAGAATTATAGGACTTTTCCATATCTTTAATAACCCAATATCTTATTTTTGCCTATAATCCTGCCACTGGTCGCTCCTAACATTAAAGCAGCTAAAATCCTGCTCCGATGGGTATTGAACCCAGATCACCGTGCGTGCAATGACTAGCGCGCTAACTCACTCGGCCACGGTGACTACTGTGGGGCGGGAATAGTCAGCAACACGAGCATTTTTGAATTCGAACCCAGACAGCACAGTCAACTGGATGTATACCATACTGTTAGGTGGAAAAAGTCTACTTGCCCACCTGGAAATCAACTGGAGATTTCCACCTTCCACCTGACCTCCACCTGGAAATCAACTGGAAATGAACTGGAAAGTAACCCAACTTTTAACTGGAAGTCAGTTGCCCAAAGTCAACTGGATTTGTTCCACTTATTTCCAGCTACTTGTAGCGCTCTCTAGTGGATGGGTAGTAACTCACTACCACAATGTTGACATACCTATTTACCTATACTGTACATTATACTACATAATAATCAAATGCTACGCTCTTGGTTTTGAGGTTGTGGGTTCGAATCCCATTATATGCATTTTTTTTTTTTCAAATAATAATAGTAATAAAAATACTAGAAACAAATGTATATTAGGCATAAATTCAATTTCAGTTATTTAATTTAGAGGCCATACATTCAAATCTCATGAAGAATATTTTTTTTGTATAAAAATAAAGTAATAAATTTTAAATAGGTTTTTTTAACACGAACACACACACAATTTTGAGTATATTTTTTTTCATATATAAATTTGGAAAGAAAAAGAAAATAACTACTCTGTTTTAAACAACACAATTCAAATAAGACTCTTTAACATTATTATATTTTTATAATAAGAGTGTTTATTATTAAAAAAATTGTCCCAAAAGTGTAAAATGCACTATCAAATTTCCACCATGTCACAAGACCTTGTACCAATGTATCACAAGTATTTCTAAGTAGGTATAATCTCTATATATAAAACTCAAAGTTATGCATGTCTGGCTGACTATGTCCTCTTGGGGTTACAATACCAAACGGTACTCTCGCTGAGAGTTCACCCCCCCCTAAGCCAGCTTCAACATACTAGAAAATTATCAAAATTAAAATATCTAATACAATTTTCAAGTGCACTGGTAATCAAGTGGTTAATGCGCTAGTCAGATAATCAACCTAGCGTAGAGTTCCGTTGTTTCAATTTTTTCCTCATTATGGTTGTGACCACATAATAATAAGACTCTGAGGGTTAGGTGGTAGAAAATGCTTTGAGCATAACCTTTAACCTTACCTGGTGGTTACCTTCCAGTTAAAAGTGTTATTATTATTTTTATTGGGACACCGGCCATGAGAAAAAACCTTAATGGTGACAAAATGCCAGGTTTTAGCTAGTATAGAAATAAAATAATGATATCCAATTATAAAATATGCTCATAACATGTACATAATCACAATAAAATAATAATACTATGTAAATTAAAATATATTTCTTTTGAGAAACCAAAAATAACAAAGAAATAAACTAATAGCCAGCAGAAAATGAAGATGGGGCATGGAATACACCAGTTTTCATGAAATTGCAAAAGTTAAGCAATGTCTAACGGGGTTGAACATGGATTAGTGAATGTTATTATGTATTTGTAATCCTTCATGACAATTTATATACTGCTGTGGCTAATTAGAATTGCTGGGTTGTTTGCTTTGAGAATTATTACCAAAAAACATTGTTATACTTAAATTAAAACAAAATTGACTTGTTAAGACTAGTGAAATTATAAAACACAATAATGTGGAACACTTTTTTTAAATAGATATAAAATTAACTCAAAATTTAAGGGCCTTCATAGTAATAAGGTGGTAGAGAGAGCACAATAGTTATTATTGTTATTATGAACAGTGCACAGTAAATTGGCCAATTAATTTTAAATCAAGTAATCAGGAAGCATGTCACAAAGTAAACATCATTTTTTAGTGTGGCAGAACCACCTATCAGTGAAATATTCATTTTATAATGAATATTTATATTTTATAAAGTATTGTACATCTAAATAAAATCCACAGAGTGAAAAATTTCACTATCTAGCACTATGCAGTCAGCTGTTTCTTTGCTTGAACCAGAACCTTTTTTTAGCCAACCTATGGTCAAGAGATCTTGAGCATAAAAAATTCTGTTTCCCTTAACACATGAGACTAGCATTCATGGTCCTGCTTTGGCTTGGCTAGGCTAGGTGAGATTAATATGGGTAGCTGGTATGATTCCAAGTGAACTGAAGGTGTTAATCCCACTGAAGGTCCAGGAACAGCAGAGTGCAGAAAGTTCATTAGGGTCCAAGTGGATGTCTCTAGAAATGGATGGTTATTGTCAGATGAAAAAGGTGATCCAGTTTTAACTGCTTCTTGTCCTCTCCTTTCCTTCTGTCACGATTTAGACAAACTTAAGAACTATTTTTTGAAACATCTCGAAAGCAAATTTGGAGTTCAGAAATGACAAAGTAAACACTTTCATAGTTATAAAAAAGATGTTCAAAACTAATTAAAATATTATTTGTATTTAAAATATGTTCAAATAAATGAAATACCTATTATTTAAGAGAATTATTAATTATTTAAAACAATTCACAATTTGTCACAAAAATATCACAATTTCTGAATTTCCTTCAACAAAGGACGAGTTTTATCTAAACACTTCCTTGAGTTATAAAAAAGATCAAAACTAATTAAAATGATATTTGTATTTAAAAATGTTCAAAACTAAATAAAATACCTAATATTTAAAAGAATTATTAATTATTTAAAACAATTTACAATCACCATATCACCAATATCACAATGATTCTGAAATAACGAAAGATCAAAGATGGCGTCTTCAACAAAGGACGCGTTTTATGTAAACTGGAAAAATATGGAACATTTCCAGCTGACTGGTCAACTGACTAAATTCTACTCATGTCCTAGCTGGAGAGAGTCGTTATATTTCCAGCTGACTGCCCAGGTGACTGAGTCTAGATGGATTTTTGTTGGAAATATCCAGGTGGCTGGTCAACTGATTTAATCCATGATGGAAAAATCCAGCTGTCGGGACAGTTGGAGGTCCAGTTGACTTTATACACCTGGATATTTCCACCTTAAATCCAGACTGGAAGTCACCTTCCGTGCTGTCTGGGAATGGTGACTTATCCAAGTCTTGAACTTTTTTTTAACTTCATTGCTTAATTTCAGGATCTTTTTTTTTTATAAATAATATGGCTTTCAGCTGCATGGTCATTTCACACGTTGGTTCACCCTCCATTCGCTCGAAACTCACAAACCAACAATGCAAATTAACTTCACCCAGCTTCAGTGAGGTCGGGAATAGCCAATATCAGGAGGGTTCTAAATTGAATGGTCACTCACCCATGTCCTAACCTCGCTGCACGTTGCTTAACTTTAGAGACAAAACGAGAACTGGTTTATTCAACGTACCCTTGACGCTGGGGTTACAGGACTTAAGTCCGACCCTGAGAAAAAGAATGAGAGAAAATTTGAGTTTTTAAATTTTATAATTAAGAGAGAAGAGAAAATTAAAAAGACGACCTGACAGAGAGTAAGTGAGCGAAAGAGAGAGAGTGATAAGGAGAAAGAATGATTGAATAACCCATTAGAAATTTAGAGCATATTAAAGTGGTTTGGGTTTTGAATTGATTTCGTGGAATAATTTTTGAAAGACGGGTAAATTGGGTCTTTTCTTTCCTTTATTGGGTCTTTTCTTTACATCCTCTTCCTAAAAGAAGTCTACAAATATGCAAAAATTGTCCTTTCTGTAAGATAAGGGTGGTCACGGTTGTCCAGTGGGTTACCGCTCTTGGCTTGCGTGCAGCGTACATGGTGACCTGGGTTCGATCTCCAGCAGGGCAGGATTTTTTCGGGTCTGTACTTGCATGTCCGGGGTCCTCTCATACCTCGTGAGGAAACATGAGTAGCTGCTTTAATATAAGCAGCGTAGAGAGGCGAAATTATAAGCAGAAATAAGATAAGGATTATACCGGATACGAAAAAGTCCTATAATTCTGGTCTTTTATTTTATTACACATTTATTTAAATTATTATTATAAGATAAGGAAAGTAAAAAAATGACAGAGGTTACCTTCAAACATTTTATAAATAGATATATGTATATACAGGGTGTCCCACCAAAGTTGGACACCACAAATTACTCGGACCCTGAAAGAGTTTTTGTAAAATAAACTCGGTTTAAAAAAAAAAAAAAAAACAAGTAAAGTTATTTTACACCCTGTTTGAAAATTTTTGCTGCCAATTGAAAATGCGTATTTTCATTACACAAACACTTTCTATTCTAATTGTTATCGAAAAAATTAAACAAAATCGTTATTCGAGATTAAAAAAAAAAAAACACCGCCAATTATGGACACAATACTTCTTCGTGATTGTTTCACATTGTATACACGACCACGTGCCAATTTTGAGATTTTATACTAAATCACTTGTATTTCCAAACCGCTTAACCGATTTTCTTCAAATTTGTTTTAAATGGTATAATACCGTTTTTTCTACATTCTAGATTCCACAAAAAATGCTGTATCGGCAAGTCGTGGTCCTTATTTTTTGACTTTTTTGTCCAAAATTTCGGATTTTCTTAAATATCAGAGTTAAATTATAATTAATTAAAAAATAAATATAAATAGTCTATGTAAACACAATAATAATTATGCATACCTATACATACAAAATTTCATCAAAATCGGGTGAACCGTTCACGAGATATAAGCGTTTAAGTAAAAAGTTAGTGGTCAGGCGTATGGTCTCTTTCACCCAGAACCGCTAGTACGAATTTGATGAATTTAAAATGGGACCATCTACAGAACGTCTCCTATATGTGTGCAAAATTTCATCAAAATCCGTTCAGTAGTTTCTGAGATTTGCGCGTTACAAGGAATATTTTTAACAGACCGACGGATCGACAGACGGACACAAAACCAAAGTTGCTCAGGAGGTTATGAAACGTCCAGAAATATGAAAAAAATGACGAAATATGAAATCGGAGCAAAATTTTTTTTTTTTTTACAAAAACTAAACACAATACTTCCGATTTCTAATATTAGAAATTTCTCGGATGTAAAATGGTCAAAAAACCTACCCTGTATGTAATATTTTAGTTTAAAAAAGTAGGTACTCAGAAATTATTTAGAAGTTAAATTATCAAATAAAATTCAGGTCGATTCATTTAAAAATTGAAAGTTGACACCTCAATTTTTCACTTTCGAACCACCCTGTATAAAAAAAAATTCATGACCGAAACCGTATGATTAAAACATGTACCCTTGAATTTTTTATTTTTCAAAAACTCTTTCATGGGCCGGGTAATTTGAGGTGTCCAACTTTGGTGGGACACTCTGTATATCTCGAGCTTTTTAGAACCCGTCCCTAATTTACAAGTAAGTAATATAAACTCGAGTGACATTTGCCCGTATTTCGGGTGAGAGTCGAAGGTTCAGGCGTAAAATATTTCTACAGCCGAAACGGTAACAGATGGGCAAAATCTGATTCTTGTCGACCCCCCTCCCCCTCAACCGATCACACTATTTCAAAAAGTCATCGCCGAAGTTGTGGACTGCCGTCCAGACTTAAGGCTTTCTGGTGTGACGAGTGGAGGTATAGTGATGGATAATTGAGGTTCCCGTCTAGAGTCGTCTTTAGCTTGCCCAGTATCGAGGTATTCTAGCAAGCAGGATAGACTTTTCCTGGTTGAGTTGAGGTCTGCCTCTACTAGGTAGGAGCCTGCGCTGCGGTCGAGTGTTCTTTCCTAGCTGGCCTAAAAACAATAGGTAAAATTCTAAGACCCCAATGAACATGTATATATACTAATAACAATTTTGAATAATCCGGTCGGGTGCTATCGCTTAACAGACAGACAAACGAAAGCCAAATCGTCCAGTACCCAAGTTAAAACAGAACCTCGTCTCTAGTGAGGTCGCTTATTCCTCATGGGGTATGAGTGGACCCCGGATATCCACGCAGAAAATTTCTGCGCTGCCGGGAATCGAACCGAGGTCACCCTGTTTGCTAGCCTACTCCACTCGGCCACAGTGACTACTTAATAAAGTAAGCACAGTGATTCCCATCCTATAATGCTGATGTGCTATAAAATTTCTGAAGAAAAAAAAAAAAGCCCTCATTATTAGTTGGGTTCAATACAAAATCTCTTTCTTTTTATAAACATCTTCAAAATTTTGTCTGCGGCTAAGTCCAATATCTTTGGTTTATTCATGCTAAGTGTGCCGCGATGCTAAAAATGTTAAGAACCACTGCTTGGCTATTTTATCTTTCTGGCTGCTCTGGTAACTGTAAAATTGACATTAACAGTGACAGACGAATGAAGTGTCACTGATAATGTCAATTTTACAGTCTGTAATTAATTGGGAACCAGGTTATTTTCTCCACCTATGAAACGTTGAATACAAAAATGCAACTGTATTTTTACAAGCTATAGGTGGTGGCTATTTGTTTTGTCTGGGAAATAGAGAACATCAGAATTTCAATTTTTTTTTTCTTTTCTTTTATTGTAATAATTAAGTTTACATTGTTTAGAAGTGGGTTGACATGAAACATGGTTGCCTAGACAATCTAAATAGACAATCAGGGTGTAAATAAATAAATGAATAATAATACAGGCAGGCAGCAGAAAAGCCGCAGGCAGCTGAAGAGCCAGATAGCCGGAGGCAACAGAAGAGCCGGAGGCAACAGAAAAGACAGATGTCCAGATGCAGCGGGAGTCACTTAAAGATTTGCACGGCAAGTCTCTGAAAGCAAAAATATAGATAATTATTATTATTAAACACTTTATTGGATATACATAGACATAATTATGTACAGTACAAATAATTATTATAAGAATTAAATAATGGAAAGGAAAAAAATAATGTATACAATAGAGTGGGTCGAAAAATCATTTTATTTTATTTAATTAACGCTATACCCCGGAAAAGTTGTGGCTGTTCGAGATAAGACTTTTGAGCAAAAAAAATTTTTTTTTGGACCACGTCTTCCGGTCGCGCAAAGGCTTTCAAAATGGCGAAAATCAAAAAAAAAAAAAAAAATAATAATAATAAAAAAAAAAATAAGAAAATTTAAAAAAATGTAAAAAAAAAATATAATCAATTTTTTTGGTTTGCTATAGCATATAGGTACTAGTTATAAAAAGACCAGACTAGTATAAAGAGATAAAAAAAAACACCAATGAACCGCCTTTACCGGTCACCTTTCGAACCCGCGACTTCTGGATTACCAGTAAACGTCTTGACTACTGAGATACCGGTAGGGTCTGGATGGAATTCGTCGTATACTCGTACCTATAACTCTTCTTCGTGAGTTCTGGGTCAATTTTTAAGCTGGTCTGAATGATATACATAATGTAAGTACATAGATTTAGAGGATAACTTTTCAAGGCCTTTGCACAACCGGAAGGGTTGGTCCGATTATATTTTTTTTGGTCTCTGTGGATTCTTCAGACCTTCATGCAAGTAATAATTTCTATGGGGAGTCAGATAAATAAAAATTTTACCTATATTTTTCAATTGCTTGAAAAAGGGCAAATTATAGTGAATTTTCGTGAAAGTCACAAATTTCAAGGCCTTTGCGCGACTGGTAAAGGTGGTTTCATTGGTGTTTTTTTGAATTCTTTATACTAGTCTTTTTAGAACTAGTATATTCTATAGCAAACCAAAAAAATCAATTATCATTTTTTTTACATTTTTTTTAAAAATTTCTTATTTTTTTTTTCGCCATTTTGAAAGCCTTTGCGCGACCGGAAGACGTGGTCCAATTTTTTTTTTTAGCTCACAAGTCTTATCTCGAACAGCCACAACTTTTCCGAGGTATAGCGTTAATTAAATACAATAAAATGATTTTTTGATCCACTCTAATATACAATAAAAAGGAAAAAGAACAGAAAAATATATATAAACATGTGTCCTAACTAAAGGGAGGGGTTATTGCCTATGCCAATCTCTTCCACCCAACCCTTGGAGTTCCCTATCTAGATATTTCAATAATAATATAAAAAAGAAGCTAAATAAATAAAAATATATACAAACAACATGTTAAAATTAATTTATATTTTCCAAGAAATGTTTCTATGAGAAACTTGATTCCCCATAGTTCATCAGGCAATTGATTCCATGATCTTATAGCATTAACAGTAAAACTATTCCCCATATGGTTAGTGCAGTAGAACCTTGATTATCCCATCCTCAACCATGCGGATACTTGATTATCCAAATTAAAAAAAAAAACACGCTGTTATTGAATAGGTGCATAGCAATGCTGCTACTGATAATCACAGCTCCAAGCGTACATGCATGAAGACATCTTCTTATGATTCCTTGGATCAGGCAGTTCTCAAGTGGTTTTTGCAAGCAAGATCTACCGGACAACCTATCAATGACCTGTTGATGTGTGAAAAGACATTGAAGATTAACAAGAAACTAGGAGGGGACAAAATTTCTTGTTATAATAAAATATATCAAAATACATCTGCTTTTACACAAAATCAAAATTCTTCTTTATTACTTGGTTTTTTAGGGTCCTCTCAATTATCCAGACTTTTATATAGGACCTCGATTATCCAGCATACGGGCATACCCCTAGTAGACATTAATCCAGATAATGAAGGTTCTACTGTATTGTGAGGTGGAATAGAGAGATAAGTGAAGCGAGTATTATGACTGTGGAATGAAGAGTGTATGAAATGATGAGTGAAGATATGGAGGTGAAGCCTCATTCAAAATTGTCCACAGTAAGCCCAATCTCAGATGTTCTAATCTCTTATCAATTTGTAACCATTGAAGATTTTTTCATTTAGCTGAAACATGATCAAATGACTGAAACACAACACAAGCATTCTGAAATGTTTGAAGTAAATTCCCTTTGATGTTTGACATAGCAGCTCCAGTATTCAATCAAAGGAAATATAAGAGAAGTACATAGGAGCTGTTTTGTTTGCAGGGCTAAAACCTTTGCAAATGTTTCAGGGAATGAAACTTTTGATACTTTTCCTTACCAATTTGAACAACCTGAGAGTTCCATTGAAGATCTGGATCTAAAAGTATTCCAAGATTTTTCACACAAGAAGACAAAGGAATAGGCTCAGAAAACAGAAATAACTTGTTGCTTTGGTCTACATAATTTAGGACTCATGGTAATGGAGCTTTGCTGGTGTTTTGATAGTTAGTGGGGGGATGATATCACACTTCAGCATGTTATGATCTGACACACCAGAAACAGGATACCTGGGTTGGCCTCAGCCATCCTCTAGTTGTGTCAACTAATCCATTATTAATTAATAGACTTGATGTTTATAAAAATAGATATTTTTACAAGGGTTTTAGATTTATAATTCCAGATTCTTGAATTCCTTATTGATGATGAAAGAAGAAACAAAATTGAAAATCTCAGAGGGGAAAAAATCAATGCAACATTGCAGTGGAATTGGGAATATGGAAATAGTGTTAAGTCCCAAGTCCCAGATATCTGGAGGCTCTCCACAGAAAAGATGAGGGTCAGATGACACAAGCCTTGTTTTTTCATTGGCATTTAGTGATACAGGCACAAATAGCACAATGATATGGTAGTGGCAAAGAAGGGAACTGAATTTTTTTGGGATAAACAAGCTTTTAACTAGACAGGCTTGCTGTCTCACAATAGTGATGATCATAAAACCATTCATGCTTATTACATTACTTACTTTACTTTTCATGTCCGGAACAACATATCTTTCATATCTTAGATTGACCAGGGTAACCAGGGTTAGATCTTGTTGGGTACAGGGTTCATCCAATTGATTACAGACAAGGAGATATTCATTTGTCTGCACCTGTCCACAGTGGCAGTCATTATTCTCTTCATATCCCCATTTCAATAGATTACAATAGATTCAATCAAAGGCTGGTGACACTCTAGTTTCCTTTCCATAGTTCAACCTTGTGGACTTCAGTAATGTGAGTACAGCTGTCGATGCTTGTTGTTGTTCAAATAAAACTTTTCTTATTACATTGATATTATTTTTTTTAAATAAATTTCCAATCCTTTGATTATTAGTTCAACTCTATAGAAATAAACAACGATTTGTAGCAACGAATTTGAATTTTCAACAGGGTTCAACAAAAGACCATAAACATTATTTTATTTTTAATACTCATTAAAAAATCCCTTTTTCCCATCCCATGAACTATTTAATGCCATTTTTTCTTCCTTTTAAATATTTCTTATTTCGCCCGACATTTGTATCGAGCTCTTGACCTAGACACTAACGCATTAGGTGATTTGTGTTTTATTATCTACTGCAATTGATCCTGATGATACAAAGTTTTGTTTTTGGTATTCGATTTTTTTATTTATTTTTTATTAAAATCATATCGCCATTAAACTATTTTAAGTAAATGTCGTAGAAATAACTTGGTCGGCCGGTGATCATCTAGGCAATCTTTTGGCCTAAACTATACCATAATATAAATTCCTATACTAGCCTCATATGTCCAGCTCGTAGTTATATATTTTTCCAATTTTTCGAGAGCCTCGATGCTATATTTTTATTTCTGATTATGATGTCGCATGGTCTTAGGGACAAGAAAACGTAAAAATGATAGATATAACTTGGTCGGCCGGTGGTCATCTAGGCAATTTTTCGGCCTAAGGTATACCATATATTCCTATGCTAGCCTCATGTCCAGCTCGTAGTTATATATTTTTCCAATTTTTCGAGAGCCTCGATGCTATATTTTTATTTCTGATTATGATGTCGAATGGTCTTGGGGACAAGAAAACGTAAAAATGATAGATATAACTTGGTCGGCCGGTGATCATCGGGGCAATTTTTCGGCCTAAAGTATACCATATATTCCTATACTAGCCTCATGTCCAGCTCGTAGTTATATATTTTTCCAATTTTTAGAGCCTCGATGCTATATTTTTATTTCTGATTATGATGTCACATGGTCTTGGGACAAGAAAACGTAAAATGATGGATATAACTTGGTCGGCCGGTGGTCATCGGGGCAATTTTTCGCCTAAAGTATACCATATATTCCTATACTAGCCTCATGTTCAGCTCGTAGTTATATATTTTTCCAATTTTTCGAGAGCCTCGATGCTATATTTTTATTTCTGATTATGAATTCACATGGTCTTAGGGACAAGAAAACGTAAAATTGATAGATATAACTTGGTCGGCCGGTGATCATCGGGACAATTATTTCGGCCTAAAGTATACCATAGTTAATTATACTAGCATCATGTCCAGCTCGTATTATATATTTTTCCAATTTTTCGAGAGCCTCGATGCTATATTTTTATTTCTGATTATGATGTCGCATAGTCTTAGGACAAGAAAACGTAAAATTCATAGATATAAATTGGTCGGCCGGTGGTCATCTAGGCAATTTTTCGGCCTAAGGTATACCATATATTCCTATGCTAGCCTCATGTCCAGCTCGTAGTTATATATTTTTCCAATTTTTCGAGAGCCTCGATGCTATATTTTTATTTCTGATTATGATGTCACATGGTCTTAGGGACAAGAAAACGTAAAATGATAGATATAACTGGTCGGCCGGTGGTCATCGGGGCAATTTTTCGGCCTAAAGCATACCATATATTCCTATACTAGCCTCATGTCCAGCTCGTAGTTATATATTTTTCCAATTTTTCGAGAGCCTCGATGCTATATTTTTATTTCTGATTATGATGTCGAATGGTCTTAGGGACAAGAAAACGTAAAAGTGATAGATATAACTTGGTCGGCCGGTGATCATCGGGGCAATTTTTCGCCTAAAGTATACCATATATTCCTATACTAGCCTCATGTCCAGCTCGTAGTTATATATTTTTCCAATTTTTCGAGAGCCTCGATGCTATATTTTATTTCTGATTATGAATTCGAATGGTCTTGGGACAAGAAAACGTAAAAATGATAGATATAACTTGGTCGGCCGGGTCATCTGCAATTTTTCGGCCTAAGTATACCATATATTCTATACTAGCCTCATGTCCAGCTCGTAGTTATATATTTTTCCAATTTTTAGAGAGCCTCGATGCTATAATTTTTATTTCTGATTATGATTTCCATGGTCTTAGGGACAGAAAACGTAAAATTGATAGATATAACTGGTCGGCCGGTGGTCATCTAGGAATTTTTCGGCCTAAGGTATACCATATATTCCTATGCTAGCCTCATGTCCAGCTCGTAGTTATATATTTTTCCAATTTTTCGAGAGCCTGATGCTATATTTTTATTTCTTATTATGATGTCGCATGGTCTTAGGGACAAGAAAAACGTAAAATGATGATATAACTTGGTCGGCCGGTGGTCATCGGGGCAATTTTTCGGCCTAAAGTATACCATGTATTCCTATACTAGCCTCATGTCCAGCTCGTAGTTTATATATTTTTCGAATTTTTCCAGAGCCTCGATGCTATATTTTTATTTCTGATTATGATGTCACATGGTCTTAGAGACACGAAAACGGAAAATAGATACATATAACTTGGTCGGCCGGTGGTCATCTAGGCAATATTTCGGCCTAAAGTATACCATATGTTCCTATACTAGCATCATGTCCAGCTCGTATTTATATATTTTTTCCAATTTTTCGAGAGCCTCGATGCTATAATTTTATTTCTGATTATAATTCGCATGGTCTTAGGGACAAGAAAACGTAAAAATGATAGATATAACTTGGTCGGCCGGTGGTCATCTAGGCAATTTTTCGGCCTAAGGTATACCATATATTCCTATGCTAGCCTCATGTCCAGCTCGTAGTTATATATTTTTCCAATTTTTCGAGAGCCTCGATGCTATAATTTTATTTCTGATTATAATGTCGCATGGTCTTAGAGACACGAAAACGTAAAATTGATAGATATAACTTGGTCGGCCGGTGGTCATCGGGGTAATTTTTCGACCCAAGGTATACCATATATTCCTATACTAGCCTCATGTCCAGCTCGTAGTTATATATTTTTCCAATTATTCAAGAGCCTCGATGCTATATTTTTATTTCTGATTATGATGTCGCATAGTCTTAGGGACAAAAAAACGTAAAAATGATGGATATAACTTGGTCGGCCGGTGGTCATCGGGGCAATTTTTCGGCCTAAAGTATACCATATATTCCTATACTAGCCTCATGTCCAGCTCGTAGTTATATATTTTTCAATTTTTCGAGAGCCTCGATGCTATATTTTTATTTCTGATTATGATGTCACATGGTCTTAGGACACGAAAACGAAAAATGATAATATAACTTGGTCGGCCGGTGGTCATCTGGGCAATTTTTTCGGCCTAAAGATACCATATTTCCTATACTAGCATCATGTCCAGCTCGTATTTATATATTTTTCCAATTTTTCGAGAGCCTCGATGCTATAATTTTATTTCTGATTATATGTCGCTATGGTCTTGGGACAAGAAAACGTAAAAATGATAGATATAACTTGGTCGGCCGGTGGTCATCTAGGCAATTTTTCGGCCTAAGGTATACCATATATTCCTATGCTAGCCTCATGTCCAGCTCGTAGTTATATATTTTTCCAATTTTTCGAGAGCCTCGATGCTATAATTTTATTTCTGATTATAATGTCGCATGGTCCTAGAGACACGAAAACGTAAAATTGATAGATATAACTTGGTCGGCCGGTGGTCATCGGGGTAATTTTTCGACCCAAGGTATACCATATATTCCTATACTAGCCTCATGTCCAGCTCGTAGTTATATATTTTTCCAATTATTCAAGAGCCTCGATGCTATATTTTTATTTCTGATTATGATGTCGCATAGTCTTAGGAACAAAAAAACGTAAAAATGATGGATATAACTTGGTCGGCCGGTGGTCATCGGGGCAATTTTTCGGCCTAAAGTATACCATATATTCCTATACTAGCCTCATGTCCAGCTCGTAGTTATATATTTTTCCAATTTTTCGAGAGCCTCGATGCTATATTTTTATTTCTGACTATGATGTCGCATAGTTTTAAAAACACGAAAACTTAAAATTCATAGATATAACTTGGTCGGCCGGTGGTCATCTAGGTATTATTTCGGCCTAAAGTATACCATATGTTCCTATACTAGCCTCCTGTCCAGCTCGTAGTTATATATTTTTCCAATTTTTCGAGAGCCTCGATGCTATATTTTTATTTCTGATTATGATGTCGCATAGTCTTAGGAACAAGAAAACGTAAAAATGATCAAACACCTCGGCCGAGGTGTGAAGAACGCCTATACAAAGAAAGAGACAGCCCGGCAGAGTGTAAGGTTACGCAAAACATAGTTCCCATGCATTTCATGTACTTTCAGCCAGCGAAAAGTGCAATATGAATTTCATAAACCGCGATTTTTATTGCAGAAATGGGCTCTACGTTGAAAAATAAGTTGATTTGACTATTTGTTTGACTTCCTAGGCCACCGGGAACCCTATTTTCGAGACCCCCCAACAATCGTGAAAGACATGAAAAGATTCATAATTTTTTTTTTTTTTTCCGTTTTTTTTTTTCATACGGATCCTTTGAGACCCGACTTCGTGTCTTTAACTTGGCACTGAAGATTAAGTGAGGTGTCTAAAGTGATCAAGATATAATGGAGATGAGCGCGGACCAAAAAAAAATTCTAAATTATAAGCGGGCGGCCCATTTGGGCGGCCTCGGGTTTTGGGAGCCCAAATCGGGAATTGAAGGATAATACTAATCTTAAGTGGTATCAAATGAAAGATCTTGATGAGCAGATACCAAATTTATTGATTTTATTCCTTCATCCGGTCCACTGGGTGGCACCTGGTGGCCTTTTCATTTTCTTTGGCGGGTAGGTACCTTCGAATCCTTAGCTTAGTGGTCAGATCTTGGCCAGTATGTATTTTTCGAGATGACCTCGCTCTCTCACTGCAAAATTTTAATGTTTAAGTTTCCAAGTATTAATTTAGTTAGTTTATTTTCCGTCCGTTTCTTTAGAAGATAACTTTGTCTATTGGTAGAATGCTCGACCTGCCACCCAGTCAGCATGGGTTCGAATCCTGGCGGGGACGAAATTTTTTAGCTCTATATTTTCAATTTGGGCTTAACGTTGTTTTGTTTTTCCGATCTTTATATTTGATCTTCATGACGACCCCATTACCCTCGTGAGGAAAATTTTAGTAGTTGCAGAATTGGCCAAATGACCTGTGGCGGCATTACGAGATTGATTTAGGACAATCATGGTTGGATGGAGATAAAATTTGATGAATTAGCTCTCATAATTTCGATGCTACTCACTAAAAGTTGTGACAAAGTAGTGACTTTGGCCAAGTGGGTAGCATACTAGGCTTGCACGCACGATGACTTGGGTTCGATCCCCTTCAGGGAAGTTTTTTTTCTCTGTCCATTATGTGCGGGGTACACTCATACCTCGTGAGGTATTGATAAGGGACGTCACCACCGAGTTCTCTCCTGCTCATGGTTTTATCAACACCAAATTGTCTCCCGTCGCGTCGCTTGCATTTTTACCTGATTTTATACCTACATAGTTTAGGCCTAGCATAAAAATTATAATCGAAATACCTAGGAATCATTGATATAGACCTGAGGCATGGCCTTCTATGTATTTTACCTAACCCTATGATAAACCCAAGGCATGGCCTTCTATATATTTACCTAACCCTACTATAAACCCGAGGCATTGCCTTCTATGTATGATCCCTAACCCTACTATATTCCTGAGGCATGGCCTTCTATGTATTTTACCTAACTCTACTATACACTAAAGGCATTGCCTTTCATTAGTTAGAGATTTTAAAGATTTCTTTATAAAAGGCCGATCCTTATATAAAAATGATAATTTTATAGTTTTCATTTTCTTAAATACCTAACGTAAAAGAGCATGGTCTTATTTCCGGGAGAGGTACTCGTGGTGACCCCTGCAACAAGCCGGAGAGAATTCGGGTAAGAAAAGGTCAACGGGAGAGAACCTCACCTTGATAAGGTCGCCGCTGCAAACACAAACTGTCGTATCTGCAAATTTTCAGGAAGCGCACATAGTGGTTTGAAACTTCCTTTTTTCACGTCACGAACTGTCGTATCTGTATCTCAACTCCTTCCCGAAGTATTCAAGTTTTAAGGTTAGTCGTATATGAGTTTCAAAGATTCTCAGCAAGCACGAACCACTATTTGCGCTTCTTAACTGAAAATGGCAAAATTTGCAGATACGACAGTTTGTGTTTGCAGCGGCGAGGTGATTACAAATTAATGTCTTTGGCATTTGTAAATCCAGGTGTTTTAGTGTCCCTCATAGGAGACTCCGAGGTCTATTTAGCATTGAAAGATAAACCTAATCATGTGGAGTATAGAATCAAAAGGTCTTGCATTGCAAATTTATATATTATTTACTCACTTTGGGGACTCAGGGGGCCAAATCTGTGATCCAAATACATATTGACCTTAGAAAAATTAAATACGTACTGCTAAAATTATATCTTAAAAAAAAGACAACTTGGTACATTTACATTTTCCCAGCTTATTTAGGTACTTTTGTTATTCATAATGTTTCAGTAGTGTATGAACCTATACTTTCGTACAAAAAGAACTGATATCCCCCCAAAAACACCACTTCGTGGTTAAAAAAAAGAAGAACGCCTCACTCAAAAGAATGATTATAATTAGCTAAAAATAAATGATATCAAATTGAGAACACCTTACCACCTTTCTTTCTACATCTCTGCACTCCTCTCTGAATTTATTCCTCTTATGTTTATCTTTCTTTATCTTTTCTAGGGATCATCCCAAACTTGATTTCTCTTTAAATTTACTTGTTGCACGGCAATAAAAAATGGCGGTCGCGGTGTAATTTTCTCGTTTCAAATCAAATAAGTTCAGAAAAATCATATTGCGACCGCCATTTTTTATTGCCGTGCAACAAGTAAATTTAAAGAGAAATCAAGTTTGGGATGATCCCTAGAAAAGATAAAGAAAGATAAACATAAGAGGAATAAATTCAGAGAGGAGTGCAGAGATGTAGAAAGAAAGGTGGTAAGGTGTTCTCAATTTGATATCATTTATTTTTAGCTAATTATAATCATTCTTTTGAGTGAGGCGTTCTTCTTTTTTTTAACCACGAAGTGGTGTTTTTGGGGGGATAGATATAACTTGGTCGGCCGGTGGTCATCGGGGCAATTTTTCGGCCTAAAGTATGCCATATATTCCTATACTAGCATCATGTCAAGCTCGTATTTATATATTTTTCCAATTTTTTGAGAGCCTTGATGCTACAATTTTATTTCTGATTATGATGTCACATGGTCTTAGGGACAAGAAAACGTAAAATTGATCGATATAACTTGGTCGGCCGGTGGTCATCGGGGCAATTTTTCGGCCTAAAGTATACCATATATTCCTATACTAGCATCATGTCCAGCTCGTAGTTATATATTTTTCCAATTTTTCAAGAGCCTCGATGCTATATTTTTATTTCTGATTATGATGTCGCATAGTCTTTGAGACAAGAAAATCTAAAATTCATAGATATAACTTGGTCGGCCGGTGGTCATCGGGGTAATTTTTTGACCCAAGGTATACCATATATTCCTATACTAGCCTCATGTCCAGCTCGTAGTTATATATTTTTCCAATTTTTCGAGAGCCTCGATGCTATAATTTTATTTCTGATTATAATGTCACATGGTCTTAGAGACACGAAAACGTAAAATTGATAGATATAACTTGGTCGGCCGGTGGTCATCGGGGCAATTTTTCGGCCTAAAGTATACCATATATTCCTATACTAGCCTCATGTCCAGCTCGTAGTTATATAGTTTTCCAATTTTTCGAGAGCCTCGATGCTATATTTTTATTTCTGATTATGATGTCACATGGTCTTAGGGACAAGAAAACGTAAAAATGATAGATATAACTTGGTCGGCCGGTGGTCATCGGGGCAATTTTTCGGCCTAAAGCATACCATATATTCCTATACTAGCCTCATGTCCAGCTCGTAGTTATATATTTTTCCAATTTTTCGAGAGCCTCGATGCTATATTTTTATTTCTGATTATGATGTCGTATGATCTTGGGGACAAGAAAACGTAAAAATGATAGATATAACTTGGTCGGCCGGTGGTCATCTAGGCAATTTTTCGGCCTAAGGTATACCATATATTCCTATGCTAGCCTCATGTCCAGCTCGTAGTTATATATTTTTCCAATTTTTCGAGAGCCTCGATGCTATAATTTTATTTCTGATTATAATGTCGCATGGTCTTAGAGACACGAAAACGTAAAATTGATAGATATAACTTGGTCGGCCGGTGGTCATCGGGGTAATTTTTCGACCCAAGGTATACCATATATTCCTATACTAGCCTCATGTCCAGCTCGTAGTTATATATTTTTCCAATTATTCAAGAGCCTCGATGCTATATTTTTATTTCTGATTATGATGTCGCATAGTCTTAGGGACAAAAAAACGTAAAAATGATGGATATAACTTGGTCGGCCGGTGGTCATCGGGGCAATTTTTCGGCCTAAAGTATACCATATATTCCTATACTAGCCTCATGTCCAGCTCGTAGTTATATAGTTTTCCAATTTTTCGAGAGCCTCGATGCTATATTTTTATTTCTGATTATGATGTCACATGGTCTTAGGGACAAGAAAACGTAAAAATGATAGATATAACTTGGTCGGCCGGTGGTCATCGGGGCAATTTTTCGGCCTAAAGCATACCATATATTCCTATACTAGCCTCATGTCCAGCTCGTAGTTATATATTTTTCCAATTTTTCGAGAGCCTCGATGCTATATTTTTATTTCTGATTATGATGTCGTATGATCTTGGGGACAAGAAAACGTAAAAATGATAGATATAACTTGGTCGGCCGGTGATCATCGGGGCAATTTTTCGACCTAAAGTATACCATATATTCCTATACTAGCCTCATGTCCAGCTCGTAGTTATATATTTTTCCAATTTTTCGAGAGCCTCGATGCTATATTTTTATTTCTGATTATGAAATCGAATGGTCTTGGGGACAAGAAAACGTAAAAATGATAGATATAACTTGGTCGGCCGGTGATCATCGGGGCAATTTTTCGGCCTAAAGTATACCATATATTCATATACTAGCCTCATGTCCAGCTCGTAGTTATATATTTTTTCCAATTTTTAGAGAGCCTCGATGCTATAATTTTATTTCTGATTATGATTTCACATGGTCTTAGGGACAAGAAAACGTAAAATTGATAGATATAACTAGGTCGGCCGGTGGTCATCTAGGCAATTTTTCGGCCTAAGGTATACCATATATTCCTATGCTAGCCTCATGTCAAGCTCGTAGTTATATATTTTTCCAATTTTTCGAGAGCCTTGATGCTATATTTTTATTTCTGATTATGATGTCACATGGTCTTAGGGACAAGAAAACGTAAAATTAATAGATATAACTTGGTCGGCCGGTGGTCATCGGGGCAATTTTTCGGCCTAAAGTATACCATGTATTCCTATACTAGCCTCATGTCCAGCTCGTAGTTATATATTTTTCGAATTTTTCCAGAGCCTCGATGCTATATTTTTATTTCTGATTATGATGTCACATGGACTTAGAGACACGAAAACGTAAAATAGATACATATAACTTGGTCGGCCGGTGGTCATCTAGGCAATATTTCGGCCTAAAGTATACCATATGTTCCTATACTAGCATCATGTCCAGCTCGTATTTATATATTTTTCCAATTTTTCGAGAGCCTCGATGCTATAATTTTATTTCTGATTATAATGTCGCATGGTCCTAGAGACACGAAAACGTAAAATTGATAGATATAACTTGGTCGGCCGGTGGTCATCGGGGTAATTTTTCGACCCAAGGTATACCATATATTCCTATACTAGCCTCATGTCCAGCTCGTAGTTATATATTTTTCCAATTATTCAAGAGCCTCGATGCTATATTTTTATTTCTGATTATGATGTCGCATAGTCTTAGGAACAAAAAAACGTAAAAATGATGGATATAACTTGGTCGGCCGGTGGTCATCGGGGCAATTTTTCGGCCTAAAGTATACCATATATTCCTATACTAGCCTCATGTCCAGCTCGTAGTTATATATTTTTCCAATTTTTCGAGAGCCTCGATGCTATATTTTTATTTCTGACTATGATGTCGCATAGTTTTAAAAACACGAAAACTTAAAATTCATAGATATAACTTGGTCGGCCGGTGGTCATCTAGGTATTATTTCGGCCTAAAGTATACCATATGTTCCTATACTAGCCTCCTGTCCAGCTCGTAGTTATATATTTTTCCAATTTTTCGAGAGCCTCGATGCTATATTTTTATTTCTGATTATGATGTCGCATAGTCTTAGGAACAAGAAAACGTAAAAATGATCAAACACCTCGGCCGAGGTGTGAAGAACGCCTATACAAAGAAAGAGACAGCCCGGCAGAGTGTAAGGTTACGCAAAACATAGTTCCCATGCATTTCATGTACTTTCAGCCAGCGAAAAGTGCAATATGAATTTCATAAACCGCGATTTTTATTGCAGAAATGGGCTCTACGTTGAAAAATAAGTTGATTTGACTATTTGTTTGACTTCCTAGGCCACCGGGAACCCTATTTTCGAGACCCCCCAACAATCGTGAAAGACATGAAAAGATTCATAATTTTTTTTTTTTTTTCCGTTTTTTTTTTTCATACGGATCCTTTGAGACCCGACTTCGTGTCTTTAACTTGGCACTGAAGATTAAGTGAGGTGTCTAAAGTGATCAAGATATAATGGAGATGAGCGCGGACCAAAAAAAAATTCTAAATTATAAGCGGGCGGCCCATTTGGGCGGCCTCGGGTTTTGGGAGCCCAAATCGGGAATTGAAGGATAATACTAATCTTAAGTGGTATCAAATGAAAGATCTTGATGAGCAGATACCAAATTTATTGATTTTATTCCTTCATCCGGTCCACTGGGTGGCACCTGGTGGCCTTTTCATTTTCTTTGGCGGGTAGGTACCTTCGAATCCTTAGCTTAGTGGTCAGATCTTGGCCAGTATGTATTTTTCGAGATGACCTCGCTCTCTCACTGCAAAATTTTAATGTTTAAGTTTCCAAGTATTAATTTAGTTAGTTTATTTTCCGTCCGTTTCTTTAGAAGATAACTTTGTCTATTGGTAGAATGCTCGACCTGCCACCCAGTCAGCATGGGTTCGAATCCTGGCGGGGACGAAATTTTTTAGCTCTATATTTTCAATTTGGGCTTAACGTTGTTTTGTTTTTCCGATCTTTATATTTGATCTTCATGACGACCCCATTACCCTCGTGAGGAAAATTTTAGTAGTTGCAGAATTGGCCAAATGACCTGTGGCGGCATTACGAGATTGATTTAGGACAATCATGGTTGGATGGAGATAAAATTTGATGAATTAGCTCTCATAATTTCGATGCTACTCACTAAAAGTTGTGACAAAGTAGTGACTTTGGCCAAGTGGGTAGCATACTAGGCTTGCACGCACGATGACTTGGGTTCGATCCCCTTCAGGGAAGTTTTTTTTCTCTGTCCATTATGTGCGGGGTACACTCATACCTCGTGAGGTATTGATAAGGGACGTCACCACCGAGTTCTCTCCTGCTCATGGTTTTATCAACACCAAATTGTCTCCCGTCGCGTCGCTTGCATTTTTACCTGATTTTATACCTACATAGTTTAGGCCTAGCATAAAAATTATAATCGAAATACCTAGGAATCATTGATATAGACCTGAGGCATGGCCTTCTATGTATTTTACCTAACCCTATGATAAACCCAAGGCATGGCCTTCTATATATTTACCTAACCCTACTATAAACCCGAGGCATTGCCTTCTATGTATGATCCCTAACCCTACTATATTCCTGAGGCATGGCCTTCTATGTATTTTACCTAACTCTACTATACACTAAAGGCATTGCCTTTCATTAGTTAGAGATTTTAAAGATTTCTTTATAAAAGGCCGATCCTTATATAAAAATGATAATTTTATAGTTTTCATTTTCTTAAATACCTAACGTAAAAGAGCATGGTCTTATTTCCGGGAGAGGTACTCGTGGTGACCCCTGCAACAAGCCGGAGAGAATTCGGGTAAGAAAAGGTCAACGGGAGAGAACCTCACCTTGATAAGGTCGCCGCTGCAAACACAAACTGTCGTATCTGCAAATTTTCAGGAAGCGCACATAGTGGTTTGAAACTTCCTTTTTTCACGTCACGAACTGTCGTATCTGTATCTCAACTCCTTCCCGAAGTATTCAAGTTTTAAGGTTAGTCGTATATGAGTTTCAAAGATTCTCAGCAAGCACGAACCACTATTTGCGCTTCTTAACTGAAAATGGCAAAATTTGCAGATACGACAGTTTGTGTTTGCAGCGGCGAGGTGATTACAAATTAATGTCTTTGGCATTTGTAAATCCAGGTGTTTTAGTGTCCCTCATAGGAGACTCCGAGGTCTATTTAGCATTGAAAGATAAACCTAATCATGTGGAGTATAGAATCAAAAGGTCTTGCATTGCAAATTTATATATTATTTACTCACTTTGGGGACTCAGGGGGCCAAATCTGTGATCCAAATACATATTGACCTTAGAAAAATTAAATACGTACTGCTAAAATTATATCTTAAAAAAAAGACAACTTGGTACATTTACATTTTCCCAGCTTATTTAGGTACTTTTGTTATTCATAATGTTTCAGTAGTGTATGAACCTATACTTTCGTACAAAAAGAACTGATATCCCCCCAAAAACACCACTTCGTGGTTAAAAAAAAGAAGAACGCCTCACTCAAAAGAATGATTATAATTAGCTAAAAATAAATGATATCAAATTGAGAACACCTTACCACCTTTCTTTCTACATCTCTGCACTCCTCTCTGAATTTATTCCTCTTATGTTTATCTTTCTTTATCTTTTCTAGGGATCATCCCAAACTTGATTTCTCTTTAAATTTACTTGTTGCACGGCAATAAAAAATGGCGGTCGCGGTGTAATTTTCTCGTTTCAAATCAAATAAGTTCAGAAAAATCATATTGCGACCGCCATTTTTTATTGCCGTGCAACAAGTAAATTTAAAGAGAAATCAAGTTTGGGATGATCCCTAGAAAAGATAAAGAAAGATAAACATAAGAGGAATAAATTCAGAGAGGAGTGCAGAGATGTAGAAAGAAAGGTGGTAAGGTGTTCTCAATTTGATATCATTTATTTTTAGCTAATTATAATCATTCTTTTGAGTGAGGCGTTCTTCTTTTTTTTAACCACGAAGTGGTGTTTTTGGGGGGATAGATATAACTTGGTCGGCCGGTGGTCATCGGGGCAATTTTTCGGCCTAAAGTATGCCATATATTCCTATACTAGCATCATGTCAAGCTCGTATTTATATATTTTTCCAATTTTTTGAGAGCCTTGATGCTACAATTTTATTTCTGATTATGATGTCACATGGTCTTAGGGACAAGAAAACGTAAAATTGATCGATATAACTTGGTCGGCCGGTGGTCATCGGGGCAATTTTTCGGCCTAAAGTATACCATATATTCCTATACTAGCATCATGTCCAGCTCGTAGTTATATATTTTTCCAATTTTTCAAGAGCCTCGATGCTATATTTTTATTTCTGATTATGATGTCGCATAGTCTTTGAGACAAGAAAATCTAAAATTCATAGATATAACTTGGTCGGCCGGTGGTCATCGGGGTAATTTTTTGACCCAAGGTATACCATATATTCCTATACTAGCCTCATGTCCAGCTCGTAGTTATATATTTTTCCAATTTTTCGAGAGCCTCGATGCTATAATTTTATTTCTGATTATAATGTCACATGGTCTTAGAGACACGAAAACGTAAAATTGATAGATATAACTTGGTCGGCCGGTGGTCATCGGGGTAATTTTTCGACCCAAGGTATACCATATATTCCTATACTAGCCTCATGTCCAGCTCGTAGTTATATATTTTTCCAATTATTCAAGAGCCTTGATGCTATATTTTTATTTCTGATTATAATGTCACATGGTCTTAGAGACAAGAAAACGTAAAAATGATAGATATAACTTGGTCGGCCGGTGGTCATCGGGGCAATTTTTCGGCCTAAAGTATACCATATATTCATATACTAGCCTCATGTCCAGCTCGTAGTTATATATTTTTCCAATTTTTCGAGAGCCTCGATGCTATAATTTTATTTCTGATTATAATGTCACATGGTCTTAGAGACACGAAAACGTAAAATTCATAGATATAACTTGGTCGGCCGGTGGTCATCGGGGTAATTTTTCGACCCAAGGTATACCATATATTCCTATACTAGCCTCATGTCCAGCTCGTAGTTATATATTTTTCCAATTTTTCGAGAGCCTCGATGCTATAATTTTATTTCTGATTATAATGTCACATGGTCTTAGAGACACGAAAACGTAAAATTCATAGATATAACTTGGTCGGCAGGCGGTCTTCAGGGCAATTTTTCGGCCTAAATTATACCATACAAGCGGGCTGTCGCCCGCTTTGCGGGCCGAGGCATGGCCGTGAAAGCAAAAAATCCTTTTTTGCCAGTGGCAGGTGTTGTAGTGGGAATTTCGAAAAATCCCTTCTTATTGCACATCTAGACTATAAGACAAAGCTACCTACCAAATTTCAGCTTCCTAGGTATTACGGTTTGGGCTGTAGAGCGATGATCAGTCAGTGGTCAGTCAGTGACTTTGACATTTATATATTAAGATATTCTTATGCTAGTCTCATGCACACATCTTAGTTACTTGATATTCATGATGGTTATGGTTCTGGTCAAATGCAACTAGTAATGTTAAGCACTGTAGATCTGGGTAAGAATAGTTCATGTAATAAAAAACTATGTATCAATCAAACGGTAAGAGCGAGATACTTGAAATTTGGTAAACAAGTGAAGTATTAGAGATGGTTATAAAATTGTTTCCCATGTCGCTTATGTTAGTTAACGTCAAGCTAAGATAGAATATGGATGGATTACATAAAATGAATAGTTTGGGAACTGATATCAGAAATTTAAAACACACAGCTCACATGTCTCTAATGCTAAGTTACACAGACCTAAGATAGATAATGGATGGATTTATGTAAAAAAAAAAAAAAAAAAAAATGAACCCTATTAAGTGAAAAGTACCTACTAGATACTTCAAATTCGGTACACTGGCTTATGCATCGGAGATGTTTTTAGAATGGATTATAAAGGATTTACCGCGTACAGATTCATGTATTTTAAGGGTATGTTAATTCCCTTAAACGTGGACCATCATATAAAATTTTATATGATAGCCCACCGTGGACTATTATAAAAAATAAAGTGACAGTGGGGAATTTTGCTTCGTTAAAGATTATTTTTTTTCTTCTTAAATATTTTCAAACGCATCATTTATGATGCAATTACATGAAAATTTACAAAGGGGGAAAAATATAAATATATATCTATGTTTAAAAAAATAATATAAAAATTATAAAAATCAATAACATTAATGATCAATTAATTAATATATGCCAGTCTATTTATCCCTATATCTAGTTCTTGTGCAAATGTGTTGTATAGGCTAAGAATGCGTGGGACCGTTGAGTGAGAGTAAACAGTTTTATCTGAAGGATTTAGGTGGAAAAGATTTTTTCTCTGCTTGTTGATCTTAGATGTATTTGTGGGACATTATAGGCTATGCCTTCTCTAGCTTTTGGACAGTGCACTAACCCATTACACAGGTCGTATACAAGGGCATTTATATCTCGTCGGTTTTTTAGGAAATGAAGTTGGAGCTGCTCGCAAATGAGTGAAGCAGAGATATTGTTAGGGAAGGTTGGGTAGAACCCATGAAATTTTCTAAATAAGTACCTAACAAATTTGGATTGTTCGTTTTCTATTAGTTTTATGTTTTTAATATTTTGGGGATTCCAGATAGCTGAGCGTATTCCAGTTTACTTCTTACTATAGAACTGTAGTTCTATAATAAGTTCAAATCCCTGTTTTTCACACAAGTCTATAGACCACTTGGATCTATGCACGTTTTTAAAGAAATGATAGGCAGTTGGTAGTTGCAGTGAGGCATTTTGCTTCGTTAAATAGGTATGGCCAAATCCCTGTTCTGCACAGGTCTAGAGGTCACTTGAATCGATGCACGTTTTTAAAAAAACGATAGCCAGTAGTAAATTTTGACTCCGTGCAAGGATAGTCAAGCATATTCAAATGCAGTTGGTTGCATCGAAAAATATTGAAAAACCAGAGAGAGAGAGAGAGAGAGAGAGAGAGAGAGAGAGAGAAAGAGATATTTAATCATGAGTTCAATTTTTTTTTTTTAAAGTCTATTTTTCCCTTTCCTTTATTTCGATACATCTTCAAATTGCAATTTTTCGAATCAATAGTAAAAAATATATCCCAAAATAAAGTTCTGAATCATGATGAAAAATTAAAATTTTGGCTGAATTTTAACAGAAATGGCGCTCAATTCGAGGCATAAATACACTGCCCTGGGATGTTTTTTCCATAGATTTAAAAAATAGATAAACAACTCCCTATGTTCCCTGTGTAAATAAATCTGAAGCCGGGTTTCAGTTGTGTTTACAGCGTTGCCGTAAACCTGTAAGGGCAAAAAAACACAATTCCCTAAGCTTGCAATGTAATTTCAGCGATTTTCTTCTTTGATTACTGATCAAACCATACAATTTTATGAAAACTTCTCGAAACAAATTCGGTTATGTGGTCTTTTCTACGCCTTTTACAGTACCTATTCTTTTTTTTTTCGTTTAATATTTTCACTGTCGAAATATTGCCAAATGTTTAAGCCTCTTTTCGGATATTTTTTTCGCGGGAAAATTTAAATAACAGCAATTGAAACTGATTTTCACGTTTTTTTTTTATCACTATCAGCTATCGTTATCAGTCCACGATATTTTTACGAAGGATTTACTCTATTATTATACTAACTGAGACCTTCACAATGGAAAAAGAGTTTCATACCACTCTAGAGGGTGCTTAAAATCCTCTAACAAGATAAGTTCTGGATATTATTATGCTTATAAATCGTTTTATGACTATTTAATACCCCAAACTATGATTATAATACATTGAAAGGCAAATTAAGTTCAATTTATTGTGTTTCCTTGGGAATAAAAAATATACTAGAATGTTGAGACTACTTACTTGTGGAAGTGTATTTCAGAATTCTTATTATATCGGTTGGTACAGCCATACGCGCAGAAAAAGTTTAAATATATGGTATACTTTAAGCCAAAAAATTGCCTAGATGACCAGCGGCCGACCAAGAAATTTCTTTTGATTTTACGTTTTCTTATTTCTAAGACCATGCGACATCATAATCAGAAATAAAAATATAGCATTGAGGCTCTTGAAAAATTGGAAAAATATATAACTACGAGCTGGACATGAGGCTAGTATAGGAATATATGGTATACTTTAGGCCGAAAAATGGTTTAGATGACCACCGGCCGACCAAGTTATATCTATGAATTTTAGGTTTTCTTGTCTCAAAGACCATGCGACATCATAATCAAAAATAAAAATATAGCATCGAGGCTCTCGAAAAATTGGAAAAATATATAACTACGAGCTGGACATGATGCTACTATAGGAATGTATAGGAATATAACGCAGAAGTGGGATTACAACATTGAGAGAGAAAAAAAATCGTAGTAAAAATTCCCTTAATTGTGGCATAAATCCCTTTTCGTTGCTAACTTCAGCAACGCGAGGTACAAGATTTTTGCGTACCCTGTAGAATTTCAGAAATATTTTTCAGCAACGTTGGTAGCTTCAGGGACATTTAGTTCACTGTATTTTAATAATACACTACTCTTAACTACAAGAAAAGAAAACTAGAAATGTAAAAAATAAAAATTGAGTTAAGCAGTTAAGGTTATTCCATTATTCCACCCTGCAAAATTCCCTATTTCATAAATAAAATTTCTCTATTCTCTTCTGAAGGGAAACTTTTGAGCTCTGGGTGGGGAAATGGAAAGATTTTATGGATTTTAACCATTTCAAACGTTCGTACAACACAATTTCGCAGGACATAATGTTCTTTCAACACAAATTCACTCAGCATAACGGTCGCACAACATAATCGATTTCGATTATTATGCTGTATGAACTTGTGTTGAACGAACGCACACCTAAATCTGTGTAGTCGGGAAAAATAGCCGGATTTCATTAATCGTTTTTTAAAAAAAAAATGGTTATTTTTTTAGAGCGCACTTATGTTAATAAATACGTACGTACGTAAAAAGACTATTTTTTTCAATTTAGATTTTGATGCTTTCCTTTATATTTATTTATGACGTAGTCGTGTTGTGGCTATGCCTGCGGAGCTGGTGAATTTATCGAGGCATAGCTGACGTATTCCAAATCAGAAAAGAACCCTTAACTCTACTTCAAGTGGTTAACGCGCTAGTGTGGTAATCCAAGTAGAGTATGGATCCGTTGGTTCGAATCCCACCCTTTCATTGTACGAGAATTTCATTTTCGAAAAACACTAAAAAATTGTAGTAGACTTTCTGACTGCAAGACATCAAAATTTTTGCTTCTTTTTCATCTGGCAACACCGTAATTGATGATTATCCTTCGTACTTCGTAGATTTCTCAATCCTCTATTCCTTGATCCTGAAATACAAATAAAAAGTCTTTAAATTGGTCGGTGAAAATGGAAAAATCAAGTTAAGCTGTGTAATTTGACACCATTTCCAGTTTTCTTTTTGATTTTACTTACCTGTAAGAATAGTTATCAGTTTCTCTTTAATATGAGGTTTTTCTGACACTCTTACAAGTGATTCGCTAGCTTCAGTCAAGGGAATCTTGGTAAGTACCTATTTAGGAATTTAAGGTGAACCATTTTCTAATCTGACTTGCATTTGTACAATAGTTGAGTGCGTTGTTGTCACTCAATATGATGATAATGATCCTTGATTCCTTCAGAACTCGAACAGTAATATGCTCAAGGCATTGTAAGAGAACCAGAGGGATAAACAGGTTTTGATAATATCTACTTGTCAAGCCATAATAATTGGTCAATTTCCTCTTCTAGGCTAGTAAATTTGTAGAGATTTTCTTGCATCAGTTTGTGCTTATGCTTTTTTAGACCATCAGAACAAGATAGGTAGTCCTCTTTTACTTTCCATGTCTTCAGTGTAATATCATGGAGGTGACAGGATTTGGGTATTAAACCCCTTGAATGCTCAGAATGTTCAGTGTTGGAATTGTACATTTTATACTAAATATTGTGAAATTATTTTACTTGACATTTGGTGTTGAAAAACATATTTCAATAACTAGAGTTAACTACAAATATGTTCCCCTCAATTAATTTTTACTCAGGTACTATGTATTATATTGTTGTGATGGTTCTGTAAATACTTTGCCATGTATTTAAACATCCAGATACTAGGAATACCTAATAATGTTTATATATCAGGCTATTTATAATATTGCTACAGTAAGCTCCTAATGTAATATCAGAAGAAAAAAAAAAGATACATGTGCCATGATTAACACTTTCACTATTCTAAGGTACTTCTGTTACATTATTTTTAGAAAAGAGGGGAAAATGCAGGATCAAAGAAAGCACCTATTGGATAGCAAATGTATTCAAGGAATTGTTTTCTTCATCTTCAAAGGAATTGTTTTATTTTTAACACTCTCATGACTGGTTGTACCACTGGTGGTACAATGGACCGGTTGGGCCACCATTGGTACAAACATGTCTGCACAGAATGAAAGGCTATGTGGGACTGTTTGGCCCAACTACAAAATAAAAGGCTTTTTGAATACTTTATCAAAATTTAGGCCTCACAAGACTAATTTACTATACAAAATATAACAAATTTAATACTAGGAAAAAAATGGGGTCCTACACAGCAATCTACCCCCAGAGTGCCAGTCCTAGGGGTGGAATGCAAAAAAAGTGCCAGTTGCAAGAGTGTTAAAAACTAAGGAGGCCTGTATGGTTTTAATGTGACTAATGTGAGAAATATTTATTTAAGAATGGTTGCAAACATTCAAAGGTGAGAACTCAAAATGTTTTCCTTTTATGGTTATAGTTCTTTGTGTCTGTCAACTGTTTGTTTGATAATTCAAATCTACTTTCACAAATAAAATTTAAAAAAAAAAACAAAAAAAAAGCTTCTATTTTGTTATTGCAACAGTGGAAAAATGTTGTTTTCTTATGTTCAAAAAATGAAAATTGTTGTGTTTGAAAAATGTTGTTTTCTCTCTGATTTGCTGATTCAATCAGACAGTACTAATTAAAATTTAATCAAGTATTTTCTATTGAGAAAAAAAAACAAAAAACTAAGCTTCTATTTTTTGTTTTGTTTTTTTTTGCTCAATTGAAAATACTTGATTAAATTTTAATCAGTACTGTCTGATTGAATCAGCAAATCAGAGAGAAAACAACATTTCTCAAACAACAATTTTCAAATTTGAACATAAGAAAACAACATTTTTTCACTGTAGCAATATTTTTCCAGAACTAAACAATAGTCCACATGCTAGTTAAATAGGCCACAGAAGTACCTAAATAATCTTTTTTACTATATTTCATTTTCAGGTGTACATTTTTCGGATCCTACTTGTCTCAAATGAACTCAAACAATTCCCCACTAGCTGCAACAGCTGGCTTAGCAGCTTCTGTTTCTCCACCTGTAGTTTCCATCAAACTCACTGGAGAGTCCCTTTCAAATATAATAAATAATAATTTAAATATCAAAGCTAAAACAGATGAAGATGCCCAAGCAAATTCTGTTGAAATTCCAAACAATCTGGACAAGATAGAAAAAGAGCCACAAGAAGAAGTTACCATCAAGCATGAACTTAATGATGCCGAAAATATAGAAACAGACAAGACTGAAACAGACAGAAATGCATTAATTCCAGCTGACTCCATAAACCATTCAGATGATATTCCTGTTACAAAGGAAATATCTTCAGAAATTATTAAAATAACAAAGGAAGTTGATGTAATTGATACTTTTAAAAGTGATGCATCAGCTCCTAATTCTAATGACAAAGGAGCTAATATTGATGTGCCTTCTTTGACTGACAAAAATGCCTCTCACAAAATCACAAGCTTAAAAGATAATGACAATCAAGTGAATAGCTCTAATGAAAGTATAACTCATGATGCAGAATCAGTTGAAAATGAAATAAAGAATAACACTCAAACCAATGGAAATAAATATGAACTAGTTGCTACTAGTAGCAATCAAATTAATGAAAGCAATCCTGAACAAGAAAATTCAAAGGCCAAAGATGCTATTAATCACAAAGTAAAAGATGAGGAAAACACAGATAAAAATGCTGTAATTCCCAATGAATTACTTGAGAAACCAAATGAAGATACTGGAGAAGATGATGATGACAAAGGAGATGACACACTATACATTGATGAAGGAAATGATCAAAATGAGAATAAACAAGACAGTGATGTAGAAGTGAAAAGACACAAAGACATACTTGATACAGACACAGAAGAAGAAGTTGAAGAGGAGGAAGACGAAGATGAAAAAGCCTTTGGAGTGAATATCAAAGACAAGAAAAGAAAATCAAAGAAGCAATGGTAGTAAACCAGTGGAAAAGATTGATGTTGAGATGTTCAAGAGTGAATGGAGTGACGAAGATGACAATGATGAGATGAAGAAAAGGATAAACCTGTTAACCAATCAGGTAAAATATAAATATATTTAACTTGATGAAGTAGGTTGGTCATGTTAATGACTTATAAACAATCACCTTTTTTCACCCAAGCAAGCGCTCATTACATATTATACAAAGAAGTGAGTGTTTTTTTTTTTTTTTTTTTTTTTTCTCATAGCAAAGTTACAATTAATTATTGGATTTACCATCCATGAACACAAAAGAAATATACCTATAATATCTTTCTATTTTTCCCCAGATGCCTCAAAAACAACAAAAAAACCAACACCAATGAGAAACTCCAAGCACCAACAACCAAAAAACACACCATCAGACTTGGAAACAGACATCATTGATCAATATGAAAACAATGATACAGCACAAGATGAAGCATCCACAGATAAAGTGGATAGTGAATGTGCATGAAGATATAGATCTAGATGAAAATGGAGAAGACCTAGAAGGTATTGATGATGACAAAGATATTGAGGAAGATGATCATACCCACAATGAGCCTATGGACACAACTGAGGACAATAGAGAACAAGTGGCAGATGTACCCATCACACTAATGAAGACACTAGTACTCTACAAGGTAAAATTTTAGACTTATTATCTATTAAAAAAAAAGTCTCATGTTTATTAATGAAAAAAAGGAAAGAAAAACCTATTTCTTAGAAGCTTTAGCTTAGGAAAAAATACTTTGTATATGTTATCTTGTTACTAAATAAATTTAAAAAAAAATGTATTATGGAGTTTGTTAAATTCTATTAACTATAAACATTGTTACTAAGATATTGAATATGTCAAAAATCTTGTCCTCCCAGGACTGAAACAGATTATATTATACTGTTTGTTAACAAAGGAAATATTTTACATTATTATCAACATCTCTAGCCCTCATCTGCTCACTGGTGGACTCTATTAGATCTCAACAATAAAAAATATCTTAAATGGGCTTGTGATTTTTTTTTTTTTAATTTCCAGGACAACCTCTTGTGTAACATAATTAAACAATCAGTCATGTTTTCTCCTCAGGTGAACATACACAACCCACCTCAACCAATGTGAACTCAGCCCCGCTCGACACATCAGACAACACAGAAAAAACAGACTCCTCACTGCTTGATGAGAGTCTAGAAGAGAATATGCTTATTGAAGAGATAAGTCAAGATGGAGAAATGGATGTGACGGAAGTTGTAAAAGAAACAGACGCAGGAATGATCGAGAGCACAGAAGTTGTGAATATAAAAGAAATGGAGGATACAGAAGGAGAGACGGAGGTTACAGAAGTGAATTTGAAAGCCACAGAAATGAACACGGAAGGTACAGAGGTGGACACGGAGAGTGCAGAGCTGGACACAGAGGTAACAGAAGCGGACACGGAGGCAACAGAAGTGATGAATGTGAAAGAAATTGCTGAGGAAGATCAACTGCTAACTGAAGATGGAGTTGAAGAGTCCTTTGTGGTGATTGAGGCCGCAAATGGAGGTGAGATTTGAGGTTTCAGAATTTATTGTGTTCTATTGATCTTCTACGCAGTTAGAGAAAAAAATGTGAATGGTGTGTATTGCTTTATTCATTATTATTTTTCATGATAATTATCAAATTGTATTTATAAAACAAGAACATAATTATATTGATATTTACAAACAAATTGTTCAGATAAAATTTGAATTATTGGTTGTAGATGTGGTTACGGCATTAGATTTATAATGTAAATCGAGTGCATCAAATCCTCTCGAGTTTCGAGTGGACCCCGAACTTCCAAGTACAGAGCAGAAAAATTGTTTGCCCCGCTGGGAATCGAAGTGATTGATTTATTTTTCTACCCGCAGATAATCTGGCCGACTTTGTCATTGTCAACGAGAACAATGAGGAACAAGAAATATACGAGGAGATAGCTGAAGATGGAACCAAGACCTACTACGTGAAAGTCAAGTCCACAGCGATAGGCCAGGAAGATGGTGTGGCGCTGGCTGAAGATGGTGGCACGGATATTGAAACTCTGAAAGCTGCGATTGATGGTGAGAATATGAAACCAAAAAAAAAAAAAAAAAAAAAAAAAAAAAAAAAACACATCTTAGAAGCCAAATAAAAATGGCTTAGGATGGGTCCTCTGTAAAAAAAAAAAAAAAATATGAAAAATAAAACAAATGATTTATTATTATTATAGCGTGTAGAATTAAGAAGTGAGGAAACGAACCCCAGTTGCATGGAAACGCCACATAGCGCGACACCATTGCAAAGGAGTAGAATATTTCTCACGGTCTATTTATGTTTTGTCACCATTGCAAATGTTCCCGTGACAGTTCCCTGAGGGTTTAATGGCTTATAAAGAAAAGTCCAAGTCCTCATGATGGTTGATCGCACATAGAAATATGTGGTTCAGGACGAGCCAACTTTGAAATAAAGTTGACTGGAGACCATCACTCACCCCTCCAGCTGTAGCCAAGCTTGCTACAACAACAACACCATTGCAAAGGAGTAGAATATTTCTCGCGGTCTATTTATGTTTATATTTACATTTGATGTGTTTATGTTTACATTTGATATGTTTATGTTTACATTTGATACGGGGAAAGAAATTTTGTGAGGAACGAGGATAGGAGACTCGTTTCCAATACTAGCGCTGAGGACGCCACGATGTAGGCCGGCGTAGTTTCCACACTTTTTAATTCTACACGCTATGATGAAATAACTATAAATTGAAGAAAAAAATGATATTAGAGCAAAAATATTTTTTGTTTTTTTTGTTTTTACAAAAACGAACACACCATAATAAAATAGAATAAGGCTACATGTATCAGTTACTTGCCAGTGAAAGTAGCAAAAATTATCTGTGTAAATCACTTTTGTGATATCACAACTACTCAATCTTGCTTTATTTATTTTTGATGCTACTGTCAACACTCTAATCAGAGGCAAAATTCCGAATGAAGCAATACCTGACAGAAATATTGGCGTAAACTATAAAGAGTATAAAGTATGTGGTTTCTTCTTCATGTTATTGTAAGTGTGCATTGCACAAAGTAGTGGGGATTTCAGTAGATGGTTTATATTTGTACAGTTAGGATTATAAAACAGAGGCTTGTTAGATTGTCTTTGTCTATGGTTAGGGACCCTAATTTCGGTTTTTTCAATAAGATATGAGCTGGTAGACCGGGACTTGAACCACCGACCTCCAGGTTACAAGTCCGCCACCTTATCGAGGTTGGTCCTCGTTTTTACTTCTTCACTTGTCAATATTCTAGATGAACCATCTGAGTCAGGTGAGGTCCAGGATGGGGAATCACAGGACCGGATCATACTGGGACCACAACCATTGGCACAGAAGAAGAGAAATGCATTGAACTTGTACATGAGAAAAGGTGTGTATATTATTATTATAATAATAATTATAAAAGATAATAACTAATAAACATGCACAGGTAGTCAAGTGGTTAAACATAAAATGTATTTCTTAGTTGATAAAATTAATAAACGACGTCTAGAAATACCTATCAACTACAAATAATAAAAAAAACATATCGTAGGAACCATCCTTAAATATAGAAATTAAAATGGACCACTTAAATTTGATCTGGGGGGGGGGGGGAGTAGAAAGCTGAAAGTTATATCAAAAGATAGAGGAGGTCAATATGCATCTTTTGACTACCCACAATCGAACCTAGGACCTTTCATTGCGACGCTAGAGCAAAATCTGCCTTATTTAGATAGACCAGACTTTTATTATCTACTAACCATCAATAATAATAACATGTATATTTGTATTTCAGATCAGCTGTCTGAGTCTGGTGAGAACCAGGACGAATCTCCGAGTCGACGCATGCGCGGACCACCTCCCCTCATTCACAAGAAGGGACGGCGTGGATTGAATCTGTATTTGAGAAAAGGAGGTGCGTATAAAAATAGGACACAATAGGCTATCTAGCAGTGGAAACTTTTTGTGCGTTTGGACCCGCAGCAAAAGCACTCATATAAAAAATTTCAAAAATGTTGGTTGATCACACAGGAAACAACAGAGCAGGCACCTTCTTTAGACAAAGGTACCTACAGCTTGATAGATATGATTTTTCGCACCCCGCTGTGGCCGCTTACATAAGGATGCCGGACCAAAAATTCGCCCCACCCTTAATAATTATAACACTCTTTAGTGGAAGGTAACTACCAGGCGAGGTTAAAGCTCAAAGCTTTTTCTACTGCCTAACCCTCTTAGTAGGTTAGAGTCTTAAGTAAGTTAGCGCACTCGGCATGGTGACCTAGGTTCGATCCCCAGCGGGGCAAGGATTTTCTTGAATACTTGATTGTTCGGGGTCCACTGGTTTGTTGTAAGAAGCGACCAGTGTCGAAATTATGAGCAAAACAAGATAAGGTGTATTATTAAATGGTAAAAAGTCGTATGATATTGCGCTACCCACTACAATTGTGACATAATAACACAAAGAAAAAACATTGAAAAATAATATAAAAGTGAGAGATGGGAGGGCCCTATCACGAAATCAGTAGGGTCCTACAGCGCCGCACTTGAAGTAATAGAATAGAATATACATACCTTGTTTATACTGCCGAGGTAAGACTGAAAAGTCCCTTTACTCCAGCAGTCAAACAGGTCTTATATATTTTATAGGATAAATTTTTTACATATTAATAACTAAATAATAACATTTAAAAAACGTGTTTATTAAAAAAAAAGCTAAAAAGGTAAAATTAAAAAAAGGAAAAAATGATATTTTTCGGTTCCACGTGCGGTTAGCTCTTTGAGAAGGTGGGTTTTTAGTGGGTAGAAATCCCACACCCCAAGTCAGGATAAACGATAAACTAGGATGTCTTTAAAATATGTATAAAGCCTTTAAAAATAAAAATAAAATAAAATGAGCCGAAAGGATAAACTAAATGGATGTGTAGATGTATTGTTATACAAGAAAAAATATTTTTCCTGCCTTCAACCAAAATAAAATAAAAATAATAATAAAGTGTGTTATCCTCTCCCTCGCCAGACATCTCCCCAGACCAGGTGGGGCGGCTCATCGCTCTGCAACAGTTGGAGTCCCCGGAGCTACGCCGCCGCAACAGGAATCCGCCACTGCCGCCATCTGGCGTCACGCTGGACCAGGCCCAGGGACCCAAGGTATTATTATAGTTATAGTATGCTTTATTAGGAGGACAGAGTACAATGGTAACAGTATAAAAATTAAGAAAAAACAAACGAATGACAAAATAAATAAGTAAAAAAGAAAATAACACTAATGTCCTACCTAAAGGGTGGGGTTATTGCCTGTGGCAATCTCTTCCACCCAACTCTAAGGTAAGTGCTTCTTAGAAGCCAAATAAAAATGGCTTAGGATAGGTCCTCTGTATATAAAAAAGAAATGAAAAATAAAACAAATGATTTCTTATTATTATTATTTCGAGGTAGATACATTTTTTTTTGCTTCTAAGTTAATAGTGAGGAGACATTTCAGTCTATCTCACTAAAGCTATAAATTATTATTATTATTATTAAAAAAAGAAGAAAAAGAAGCTTCATTTCGAATTATGGAGAGTTTCGAGAAATGTATCACAATTTCGAATGAGGAGCGAAGTTCAAAAGACCCCGAAGATTTTTTTCGAGTTAACGGGATTTTCGTGTTGGCGAGATTCTACTGCACAAGTTATTTTTCTTTTCGGAGATTAATTTGACTTAAAAATAACTCTCATATCTAGGCTCGACTGTAGAATAATGTGTTCCTTTTTACTTTCCTTATCCTATAATAAGGAAAGTATTGTATTCGTCGAAAATTTGACCTACCCAGTTTTTCACATTTCTGGACGAATCATAGCCTCAGGATACCAAAAAAGTTGTTTTCAGCCATTGGTCCGTGCGTCTGTCTGTCTGTGTGTGTGTGTGTGTGTGTAAACAGGATATCTCAAGAACGGTACGAGCTAGAGACTTGAAAATTGGTATGCAAATTAATTTCATACACCAGACGAACCACGAAACTTTTGGTTGAAATCGGCCGCAAGATGCGGCCGCAAGGCCGCAAATATTGGCCGCAACCGCCGCTTCTTAGAATTGGTTAAAGATACAAAAAAAGTTAGAGAACAACATTTTCTCGGATTAAAAAAATAATAGGGGTTTACTCTGATCATTTTTTTTGATATCTTGAACTTTTTGGAACCCGGCCCCAATTTACCGGTATTTTGGGGGGACCCGCTTGGACTAACTTTTTTATTATTCACCCTAGATGAGGGTTGCGACATACCAAATCCGATGATTTTGAGGTGCTTATTACGAATTTGGCACTGAATTTTAACTATCTTATACCGTTGAGTCACCAGTGGCGGATTTTGACTTCTTTTTGGGGGATAAGGAAAGTCGTGTGATGTTTACACCAGATTTTTTCAATTAGTCACTTTAATTTTTTTTTATTTATATATATAAATTATTTTAAAAGGGGCGCAACTTTAGGTTGAGTTATATGCCCCTTTTCAAATGGTATCATTTATTTACAAGTAAGGAATACAGAATAAGGATACAAATAGAGTACATGACATAATATGGATAAAAAGGAAAAAGGGTATAAATAAAAAATATTCAAGTAAAGGATAAATAAATATAAGGATATAACAAGTTAAAGTAATAAGTAGAGGGGAAGAGGTATCAGAATAGACGCTTTGAAAATAATGTGTTTCTTTGTGTTATTATATCACATATAGTGGGTACCACTGGCTGACATTGTTGTTTGTCACACACACTCTTTTCCTTCTCTATGTCTCCATGGAAACCAACTTTGTTGATTTTCTTCTTTCTCGTTGTATTCTTTGTTATTTATCTACCTGGAACTTTTAGTTGTTTGTTATATGCACCGGTAGTCAAGTGGTTAACGCGCTAGTCTGGTAGTCCAGGTAGCATAGGGATCCGTTGGTTCGAACCATCCACTGCATGAATTTTTCCTCATTAATTTGAGTCAGTGACCACATAATAATAAGACTCGGAGGGTAAGGTGGTAGAAAAAGCTTTGAGCACTAACCTCGCCTGGTGGTTACTTTCCACTAAAGAGTATTATTATTATTATCGCATGTCTAGATATAACATTATTATTAATGTTATATCTCTTCCACCCAACAGAAGGGTTGGGTGGAAGAGATTGCCTAAGGCAATAACCCCGCCCTTTAGTTAGGACCAGGCGCGGCCGGTGGGAATTTGGTTTGGGGGTGCTGTCAAAATTTTACGAAAAGAAAAACTATGCAACATTTAATACATGTCTGCAAGGCCTAGTGGTGAAGTGGTTATGTCAGGGAGAGGGAATTCTAACTAGGGGGTCAATAGTTCAAGTCTCACGTATGGTGATTTTCGAGAATTCAGTTAGAGTGGTTAAGTATCATAATAAATTAATTTGTTTTAATTTATAAAAATGATTAGCTGACGCAAATATATTATGATGATAATTTTGGAATAACGTTTATTTTTCACGACCATTGTAGATTTTTTTTCAACATACATAAGAATAAAAAATGTTCAAAAGAAAGAAAATAAGAATTTATAAAGGACTTACTCTTTACTGATTATTTGGAGTAGAATCCATTCGCTGGATTTCGAACAAAACTTGTGAATGGCTTTTTCATTAAAGTCAGAATCAAATATGTACCTATGTTTGAAATCATTTTTTTGTCAAGTAAAAACAAAGAAAACTTATTCTTAATAAGATGTCAACTGAATTAATTTTGTTTTTCCATACCTGCTTTGAAATGTAATTACCTAATTCCTCTGTGATAAAAAAAAAAACAATACTAAAAGTAAAAATATACATTTTTAACTTTAAAGAGAATGAATCGATAATGCTAATTTAATTTTAATATCCTTTATAAGAAGTTTCAAACCCAACTTAAATTGATTGCACAAATTTAATCTTAAAATGAATTCAAAATTAAGGATAAAATAAATGTTATAATCTTATAGACCGATATTATGTTTACAAAACTTTGGGTAAAATAAACTGTTAGGTAAATTCAATGATTAATAAAAGTGTTATTTGTTACACTGTACTTTAAATCATTAAATAAATTGTTATCGATTATTAATTAATTTTCAAAACAAAAACACGTGAAATTATTAACATAAATTTCGCGGAACGAAAGGGCACGGACCGAGTCAGGCGCAAAGGAGACCTTGAACTAATTGTTAGTTCCGGAAGGAACCAGTAAATTAGTTCAGTGGATGAAGGGGAAGCCGGAGGGCTTCCCCTCTTCCTCCTCTGAACGGAAATCTAAAAATAATTCGAATTTTTACCACATCACTCTATTAGCTCTGCAGTCAGTTAGAAATTTTTCAGCGGACACTATTTGCTTCCTTCTCGTCTCCCCCGAGACCAACCCGCTGTGCGGGTAGGTTTGGCTGCTCCATGCCTTCTCTTTCAATAAGGCATGAGCAGAGAAAAGAGAAATGCTCTACGGAGCGCGGCAGCGTTCCGCACGGAGAAGCCAAAAAGTAAGAAGCGCGTTAGATATAGCTCCGTGAAGTTGGCTCGCCCCTAAAGTAAGAAGCGCGTTAGATATAGCTCCGTGAAGTTGGCTCGCCCCTAAAACCAATATGAAAGCTTTATTGGTCAAAAGTTTATATTTATGTTCTCTACAATCTCTACAATCAAGCTTGGCTAAGGTTTATCTAATTATAATTAGATATTTTTTATGAATTTTTGTTCGAAATATGCGTAATGATTTTCATTCACTACAAGCTAGAGAGACATGAAAAAAAATCTTTTCTTTCCTTTTCGTCTGGGGGTGCTGGAGTTCCGCAGCTCCTTAGCACCGGCCGTCCCTGGTTAGGACATATATTATGTATATATTTATTTATTATTTCTTTATTTTTTTCTTCTGTTATATTGTATATTGTATTTTCATTTGTAATTATTTGTATTGTATATGTCCTATTACCTAATAAAGTGTAAATAAATAAAATTATAAATTTATCTCTCTGTCCTCCACTTTCAGGTCCAAATCAAAATTTCCAACCCGAGCGTCCCTCAGAACAAAGCTTTCCTGGAGAAGGTATCGAACCTGTCCAAAGCCAAGCTCGAGAGGACCGTGCAACTGCGCAATGCGGAGAAAGCCCGCGCCTTCAAGCGTCAAACTCCGATGGGGGCGCGCGCCCAAGCCGTGGTGCAGCCGACGGAAAGCGCCGCCAACAGTGCGCCGTCCGTAAAGACCAGTCCAAACAATAAGGGAGGAAGACCAGCGGCGAAAACACCGCTGAAAAACGTCAACAAACCTTTCGGTCAAACGGTCACTCAGCCGACGACCGTCGTTGAACCTGTGGTGAAATCGTTGCCGAAAATTTCCCCGCCGCCGCTGAAATCGGCAACGACTCCCGTGAAGAATCCGACCCCGAAGAAACCTCGTGTGTCGGGCACGCCAAGTAGCGAGGAGCGGGCCGCCGCCGCCGGTGGTGGTGATGCAACGCCCAGTCGCAAGTCCACCCGACTCAAGATAGAGAACCAGACATTGAAGGACTACGCGGTGGACATGCCAGAGAGCTACGCGACTAGCTACACGCAGAGTGCCACCATTGTGATCACCAAGACACCGGGCGGTCCAGGTAGGTGGTTCATTTCTTTTCTTGTCACGTCAAACAGATGCGGTGCCAGCTAACTAGCTTTTTCAAGAGAATAATACAAATCCTTGGTATCCATAACAGGGTAGGCATTGAACACTATAAAGAGGCACTAAAAATACTGTTATATAATTCTTAGTTTTATTTTCTGTTTCTTGTCACTCTTAGTCATTATTTTATGTTTTTTGTACTTTACCTAGCATTAATCTAAACCTACCTATTATATATATTGTATACCCATTGATTTTGTAATTGTCCAACAAGACGTTTTATCAATTATTAAAAACAAAAACAAAAAAAAAAATGTGGAAGTAGATATACCAGAACCAACCAACCTCAACCATACAGAAAAGGTTGACCAATGCCAACCCCAAGTACGTTTGGAACAGGTAAAATGAAAGAAATGGCACGTTGAATTCACCAGTTCTTGTTCTGTCACTCTAGTTCAACAACGTACAGGGACCATTCGAATACGAACCGTTGAGCTGACTATTCCCGGTCCCACTCAGACCGAGTGAGGTTAATTTTTTTTTATTCTATCGAAAACTCAAATATTGCGTTTTTATGTATATGTAAAACAACGTGTCATATCTTTTCATCGGAAGCACTGACAATATGCTTCCAGCATTGCCTCTTTGAATGGCAATGCTGATTTGTTGAATTAGAAATTCACTGGCTCTGCTGTTTCCAGTTTTTTCTATTAGCTTTTTTCCAATTTCCTTGACCCAACGTTTGCCTTCTTCACAGAATATTCCCATGGTTTCTACTGCAAGGGCGATAAATATCAAGCCCCTCAATTTTATATTGCAGTACTTTGCATGTTGTTTTTTGCTTGCCGATTTGAGTTTACAGCGAATGTAATTTAAAATCCCCGTCGTGATATGATTATATGCATTTGAAAGCAACGTTAATCCCAAAAAAAAAGAAAAGTTGTAATGTTGAATATTTTTCTTTCTCACCGACCTCAGTAGCTTGATGGATAAGCCGGCGGACTTGTAACCTGGAGGTCGGTGGTTCAAGTCCCGGTTTCAGCGTACATTTAGTAACGTGAGTTTGAGTAGTTGTGATATCACGAAAGTTATTAACACAAATATGATAACTTTTATTTTTCTTTCTCAATTTTTTCAGGCCGCCCGTCGAAGCGAAAACTGGCGGAGCTCAAAGACTACGAGGGGCTCGGCACGCCCGACACCGCCGCCACCAAGCGGTTCATGATCTCGTACGCCAACACCCGCCGCCGGCCGCCCCCCTACTCCATGGGCGGCGAGGAGGAGGGGGCGGAGGACGGCTCCAACCCCGTGATTCCGCCGCTCATCATAGAGAACGGGAAAGACATTGTGGACCGCCTGCTGTCGGGCGAGCAGAGGTCGAAACGACGCGGTCGAGGTGAGTGCACTAGGGATGTACTGATATATCGAAAACCGATTTATTTTCGGTCGATATATCGATGTATTTTTTTTTTTTTTTGCCAATATATCTCGAAGCACAATTTGATATATCGATATATTTTTGGTTCATATATTGATGCATTTTTTTGGCCGATATATCTCGAAGCACAATTTGATATATCGATATATTTTTGGTTAATGTATCGATATATTTTTGGTTTTTTTTTTTCGTTATTTATTTTGGTATTCACATTTCGCCTCTGACAACACAAAAGGCGTAAACAACATTTTCGAAATTTTACAGGAGAGCCAAAATGAGTTTTCTTGTGCATAAATTTTCTGTTCACGGTAGGAACATTATCACTTCCCTGTACCCGTGAATGACCATACGAACTTTTTCTGTTGCCAAATTTGATTATTTAACTGTGACTATCGATTTACGCCTATTTGATTTGTCTGAAAAAGAGAAAATGAGGGATACGCCTGATTTTAATTTTTGTTGTAATTTTTTTTTTATTATAATATTGGGTTACGTCTATTTGTGAGAACAAAATATAGCACAAGTAGACTCAATCCAAGCAATAAAAACGATTTCAAAAATTTGTGGTTTACGCCTCTTTGTGTTGTCAGAGGCGATATATCGAAAACCGATTTATTTTCGGTCGATATATCGATATATTTTTCGTTGATATATCGATGTATTTTTTTGGCCGGTATATCTCGAAGCACAGTTTGATATATCGATATATTTTTGGTTGATATATCGATATATTATTGGTTGATACATCGATATATTTTTGGTTGATATATCTCGAAGCACAATTTGATATATCGATATATTTTTGGTTGATATATCGATATATTTTTCGTTGATATATCGATGTATTTTTTCGCCGATATATCTCGAAGCACAATTTGATATATCGATATATTTTTGGTTGATATATCGATATATTTTTGGTTGATACATCGATATATTTTTGGTTGATACATCGATATATTTTTGGTTGATATATCGATATATTTTTCGTTGATATATCGATGTATTTTTTCGCCGATATATCTCGAAGCACAAATTGATATATCTTTGTGATATATCACAATTTGATATATCTCAATTTGATTTGATATATTTTTGGTTGATACATCGATATATTTTTGGTTGATATATCGATATATTTTAGGTTGGTATGTCGATGTATTTTTTTGGTCGATATATCTCGAAGCACAATTTGCCCCAAAATATATCGATATATTTTTTTTTACTTGTCTAACCAAGTTCTTATAATGGTTGATTGCACATAGAAATATAAAAAAAATATCTTCTTTTTAATTTTATTGCTGTTAATGTCGCGGTCACATGCACAAATTCCAGAGGTTGCGGGTTCGAAACCCAGGCGCGACATGACAAGTTATCCTCCCATTTGGAATTTTTACCACATAATAATACGTCTTGAGCTTACTGGTAGTATAATGGGACTTAATAGTCCTAATCGGGCAGTAAAGGGATTTCAGTCTTACCTCGGCAGTATACTCAAGGTATATTCTATTCTATTTTATAAATAAGTCAATTTGTAATTTATTTGCATTAATAATTGTACATAATAGGTAAAATAGGTAACATATATGTATTTAATGTGACTACCCCACATTAAGGGGATGCAGTCCTCTTGTTTTGTGGGGTAGTTTCATTTCTTAAAATAGTTTTTTTTAAGTCTAACTCATAGTAGGTAAAAAATGTACAAAAAAAAATGTTTCTACATATTAAAATTACTTTTAACAATAGGAAAACTAAAAAATATAAATTTAAATAGATAGGTAGTAAAATTTTGGAAGCTTGAAAATTATAACTCTTTTTTTATAAAAACACTAGCCGTTTTCCCGTGCTTTGCAACGGGACTTACTGCTGGACAGCAATGCCTTTTTGAACTTTTTATAATTTTTCTGGACAAAGCGATAATGGTTTTGGGGGGGTCAATTCTGAGACATTTTTCGCTATCTCTTAATCTCTTACCGTTTTGGCTAAACAACTCCGGACAAACAAACAAACATAGGTAGTCCTTTTTTCTGTTTTTTATGTGTAGAGATATAATTTTATAAAAATATAACGATATTATTATTATTAATAAGTTTTGGATTTTTTTTTCTTTTTCGGAAAACGAAGGAGAAGATTAGGATAATAATTATGATAAATCCCTCACAGGAGCTCCCAGCGGAGTGCCGGAGGATCTCATCATAGTGGAGGCCTCCAAGAAGAAGAAACTGAGGGAATTCGACGCATCCCTCATTCCCTCAGCCAGTGAAATCGAGGAGAACCACAGACAGGTCGTGCTGGGGACTGAAGACCTACTGAACGGTGAGTGCAATGCACTGGCAGTCAGGTGGTTAACGCGCTAGTCTGGTAAACCAGGTAGCGTAGAGAGATTATTATTGAGAAGAAAAAAAACAATATTTTCTATACCTTTGTAGTAACAGAAAGTAAAAAAAAAAAACGAACACAACAGTAAAAAAAACATTTTCTCGTACTGCACTGGTAGTCAAGTGGTTAACGCTCTAGTCTGGTAATCCAGTTAGCGTAGAGTTCCGTTGGTTCGAATCCCACCCAGTGCATGAATTTTTCCTCATGAATGTGGGTAGCTGGTACGATTTTCAGCGAATGGAGGGTAAAACCCCCGTCCTGTCTACTTCAAGTCAGGACGTTAAAACCAAATACATTCAATGGAACTGAAAAGGGCCTAGACATTGGATCTGGACGTCCATATAGTCCTCTCACCACCGTGATTTAGGTATCTCACAGACACGGAATTATTATGCGTCAAAATGTTCGTAGTGCCTTCAATAATAATGTCTCTGAAGGCTAGGTAGTAGTTGGGTGGAAGAGATTGCCATTGGCAATAACCCCGCCTTTTAGTTAGGATATATGTTTTTATATATTTTTCTATTTTTTTCATTTTTATTGTATACTATTGTTTCCATTTTCTTCATTGTTAAAATAATTATTTGTACTGTACTATACTAATTATTCGTAATGTCCATTTATATCTAACTAGCCGTTTGCCCGTGCTTTGCAACGGGACTAAATTTCAAATTTACTAAGGCATGGCCGTACTGCTGGACAGCAATGCCTTTTTGAACTTTTTATATTTTTTCTGGACAAAGCGATAATGGTTTTGGGGGGGTCAATTCTGAAACATTTTTCGCTATCTCTTACCGTTTTGGCTAAACAACTCCGGACAAACAAACAAACATAGGTAGGTAGGTAGGTAGGTAGGTAGTCCTTTTTTCTGTTTTATATATAGAGATAAAGTGTTGAATACTAATAATAATAGAAAATGCTTTGAGCATTAACCTCGCCTGCTGGTTACCATCCTCTAAAGAGTGTTATTTTTATTATTATAGTTCAATGGTAGTCTCAGTGGTCAATTTATAGTGCAAAGAAGACAAAAGTTATATTAGAATGTGAACGATTGAACCATAGAAACCACAACAGCTGGATGTATCTGGATGGATGTATACTTGTATAGTATCTCCGCCAAAGATTGTCCCTCGCAATCCAGAGGTAGTGCAACAACCTCCATGTTGGGAACCCTCCTAGTTCATGAAAGATTGGAAGAAGAATAGTAATAATATCGCCTTATTTACTCTACCCGATAAGGACTGTTAAAGTCCCATTAATCCAGAAGTAATCCCAAGACGCATTATTATGTGGTGAAATCCCAAATGGGAGAATAACTTCTCATGTGTCGGCTGCGTTTCGAACCCACGACCTCTGAAACCACCGGATTCACAGGATGCCTCATTTACCACTGAGCTACCGGGACAGACTGTTCATCGAATATGTTTTAAATACTTTTTAATAATTTGACCTAAGGCAATTAGGAGTGCTGACCGAGGCATGGCCATAATAATAATAACAATGTGTTTTATTGTACATTTCTTATACATTACATAGTTACATATAAGATATAGCACATAGGAAAAGAAATATTAAAGTGAAACTGTATGTTTTACACAGACTTGTCACACTAAGAGACCCAGTATAGTATGGGTCTCTTGTTTTTGTGACATGTGAGTTGTCATAGGTACATATTTCAATCATAGGTAAGTTTTTTTTGTGATAGGTAGCAATGATAAGTAGAAATACTTTTAACGCATTTTTAAAAAATCCATTGATCTTTCAGAAACTTCTGAACTCTTATCTACGGATGACGCCCTCCCGGCTAGCACCGCGGAACCAAACACACCCGCCGCCGTTGAGCCTACACCCTCGCCCAAGCCAAGTCCGTCAATCAAGCCAAACCAGCCGCCCGTCAAGCCAAATCAACCATCTGTCAAGCCAAATACAACCACAGTGAAGCCAAATCAGCCGTCGGTCAAGCCAAATCAGCCGTCGGTCAAACCAAATCAGCCGTCAGTCAAGCCAAACCAACTGTCAGTCAAGCCAGATCCACCATCGTCCAAGCCAAACCAGGCCGCAGGCAAGCGTCTGGCCCGGGGCCTCAAGGCCGCGGCCCGAGTGGCCAAGACAAGCTCGCCTGCGGCCGGAGGCTCGGCCATCATCCGGGAGGTAATAATAATAATAATAATCGGAAGAGAATGCCGTTGGCATTAGCACCACCCTTGATCAAGTTTTGTTTTGTTAATTTTAATTTCTATGTATGTATAATATGTATATATTCTATGTTATTTGTAAATAAAACTTGATCCAAAATGTTTAATAATAATAATAATAGAAAATCTTGTAAGGGCAAAGTTTTATAAGTAAAGTTATTAAGCTCAGAACAAAATTATGAGGTTATGTTATACAATAATTGATGCACTATTTAACACTTAGACGACCGGGTGTACCACCGGTGGTACACGCACGTTCGTACGGAATTGACCGGTGTAAAACCGGTGGTACACGGGGTCGGTATAGCCGCATTATCGCCGGTCCCACAAGAGAATTCACGAAAAACCATGCCGGTCGTCTAAGTGTTAATAAAGAAAAAATCATCAATTTTAGCTTTGAATGAGTTTGTGGATGGAGCATTAATCATGGTATCAGTAAATGAATTCCAGTTACAGAATACCCTGTTACTAAAAAAAATATTTTCTAACATCTTTTTTATTTCTTTCTTTAAATATTTTTTTAGAATGACCTCTGGTTCTACTTGAATTATTTAATGTGAACATGTGTATTTAAGGTCAACACTGATTTTATCATTTAAAATCTGATTTTATCATTTGTTTTCTTATTTGTATTAATTTAATATTGTTCTATGTAATCAATGTACCTTGGGCTTGGACCCGTCAATAAAGAATAAATTAAAAATTAAAAAAAATCATTTTTAAATTTAATTAATTTAAAATAAAGGTGGTGAAGAGCATTAAGGCGGCCAAGATTCCGGCTAACACATGGAACGTGGAGACTCGGGAGGAGGAGGAGGAGGGGGAGGAGGAGGGGAGGACGAGGCCGGGAGTGAAGAGGAGGCGGAGGAAGCCAGTGAGACAGGTAATACTTCTTGTGTCACTTCTCGCCCATCAGAGGGGAGGCATACTACGGGATGGGCAGGCTACAACACAGACCACAAGCGTCTACAGTAGCTCCTGTTTCATGGCTACGAAACAAAAAAGGCTGTGAAACACTCATCTTTAAAAAAAAAACAAAAAAAAACAGTGAGAACGGTAATACAGTGAGACAGGTAATACAGTGAGACAGGTAATACAGTGAGACAGATAGTACAGTGAGACAGGTAATACAGGTTTTTCTTTTTATGAAGATACCGACCTCAGTGGCTTGATCGATAAGGCAGCGGACTTGTAAAGTCCGCTGCCTTATCGATAGACATGGCATCGGCTTAGACATGGCATGGACATCCAGACTGGGCCATCAGAGTACAGCTCATACCTTGAATTGTTGTCCCATATCTGGCTGAAGAATGTCTCGCTAGAGGACTATAAACAGATTGGCGATAATTTGATCCGTGTCCCTGGCACTAAAAGCGCCAAAGAATTCTTGTTGCAGAGAATATCCATAGGAATTCAACGCGGCAATGCAGCTTGTATGCTTGGAACTCTACCACATGTCAGTGGTATGGACCAAGTATACAACCTTCAATAGCCAACGGAAGTGAAATACATAAGTATATACAGGGTGTCCCACCAAACTTGGACACCTCAAATTACTCGGCCCCTGAAAGAGTTTTTGAAAAATAAAAAATCCTAGGGTACATGGTCTAATTATGCGGTTTCAGTCATGAAATTTTTTTTTATACAGGGTGGTTCAGAAGTCAGAAATTAAGGTGTCAACTTTCGATTTTTAAATGGATCGACCTGAATTTTATTTGATAATTTTACTTCTAAATGGTTTCTGAGTACTTTTTTAAACAAAAATTTTACATACAGGGTGGTTTTTTTTGACCAATTTTTTTCTAAATCTCGAATAACTCAAGTTTGTTTAATTTTTTCGATAACAAGAATAGAAAGTGTTTGTGTAATGAAAACACGCACTTTCAAATGGCATCAATTTTTTTTATACAGGGTGGTTCACAAGTGAAATAATGACTTGATTTTTTTAAAACTGAGTTTTTTTAATTTTTTATTTGGGATTAATAATTCTAACCTAATTTTACACATTTTTTGTTAGTCATATCGAAAAACAAAACTAAAGTGTTGTACAGGGTGAGACATAATTTTTTGTAACACCCTGTATATGGGCAGTCAAAGAGACATAAAATTAAATAGAAAGACTAAATGTGCAAGAAAAACTTCGATTTTTAATTATATAAAAAAGTTATGGTGTTTTAACTAATATTGTCACATGGACCACCCTGTAGATATTTTCTTAAAACATCATATGGGTAGTCGAAATTGTCTAAAATTCAACGAGGAGTCCATGTGAAAGAAAAAAATGAATTCAAAAAGCCATTTTCAATTTTGTTTCTACACCTACCTACTTTTTAATTCTAGTTTTAAAATCATTCAGTGTGTACACCAAATTGAAAATGGCTTCAAAATTCGTGTTTTTTACTTGTTTTTCCCCACGATTCGAAGTCTTCGTTGAATTTTATACAACCTCGAGTACCCACATGATAGTTTAAGAGAATATCTACAGGGTGGTCCATGCGACAATATTAGTTAAAACACCATAACTTTTTGATATCATTAAAAATCAAAGTTTTTCTTGCACATTTAGTTTTTATATTTAATTTTACGTCTCTTTGACTGCCCATATACAGGGTGTCACAAAAAAATTATGTCTCACCCTGCACAACACTTTAGTTTTGTTTTTCGATATGACTAACAAAAAATGTGTAAAATTAGGTTAGAATTATTAATCTAAAATAAAAAATTAAAAAAACTCAGTTTTAAAAAAAATCAAGTCATTATTTCACTTTTGAACCACCCTGTATAAAAAAAATTGATGCCATTTGAAAGTGCGTGTTTTCATTACACAAACACTCTCTATTCTTGTTATCGAAAAAATTAAACAAACTTGAGTTATTCGAGATTTAGAAAAAAAATTGGTCGAAAAAAAACCACCCTGTATGTAAAATTTTTGTTTAAAAAAAAAACTCAGGAACCATTTAAAAGTAAAATTATCAAATAAAATTCAGGTCGATCCATTTAAAAATCGAAAGTTGACACCTCAATTTCTGACTTTTGAACCACCCTGTATAAAAAAAATTCATGACTGAAACCGCATAATTAGACCATGTACCCTAGGATTTTTTATTTTTCAAAAACTCTTTCAGGGGCCGAGTAATTTGAGGTGTCCAAGTTTGGTGGGACACCCTGTATATACACATATGTCCTAACTAAAGGGCGGGGTTATTGCCCATGACAATATCTTCCACCCAACTAAACATTAATGAATACCATCATCTCCCCCAGCTGTAGTCAAGCTGTCTACATCAATCATGTGTTGTTTTCCTCTTCAGTTCTCCTGGACGGTGATAAGAAGCGGCAGAATAAGATGATGAGGGAGATCAACATGCTGCTAGGGGACGAGGGAGCTATCAACATGCTGTACAGCATGACACAGAAGAGGAACAGGAGTGAAAGTGTTGAATCAGCCAATAGTACAAGTGAGTATTGTGTTGTTCAGTAGAGCAGGAGTCAAAGTGTTGAATCAGCCAATAGTACAAGTGAGTATTTTTTTTTAAGCTTTATTAGGTAGAACAAAAAATATATACACAATGAAATATAAAGAAAAACAAAAAGATTAAAAAAATATACAAGAAGGAAAAAAAAAGAGAGAAATGTCCTACCTAAAGGGCGGGTTTATTGCATGTGGTTGTTCAGTATTGTGTTGTTCAGTAGAGCAGGAGTCAAAGTGTTGAATCAGCCGATAGTACAAGTGAGTATTGTGTTGTTCAGTAGAGCAGGAGTGAAAATGTTGAATCAGCCGATAGTACAAGTGAGTATTGTGTTGTTCAGTAGAGCAGGAGTGAAAGTGTTGAATCAGCCGATAGTACAAGTTAGTATTGTGTTGTTCAGTGGAGCAGGAGTCAAAATGTTGAATCAGCCGATAGTACAAGTGAGTATTGTGTTGTTCAGAAGAACAGGAGTCAAAATGTTGAATCAGCCGATAGTACAAGTGAGTATTGTGTTGTTCAGTAGAACAGGAGTCAAAATGTTGAATCAGCCGATAGTACAAGCATAGCGTGTAGAATTAAGAAGTGAGGAAACGAACCCCAGTTGCATGGAAACGCCACATAGCGTGACAACATCGCAAAGGAGTAGAATATTTCTCGCGGTCTATTTATGCTTATGTTTACATTTGATATATTTATGTTTATCTTTACATTTGATACGGGGGAAGATATTTTGTAAGGGACGAGGAGAGGAGACTCCTTTGCGATACTAGCTCTGAGGACGCCACGATGTAGGCCGGCGGGGGATGGTTTCCACAATTCATCTACATTACAATTGTTTTCAGTATAATCAGAAAAGTGAGAAGTAATTACAATTGTTTTGTAATCCGGGGCGAAGTTAAGGCATTAACTTCCCCCCAAAGTTAATGCCTAAGGCATTAGCTTCGCCCTAAACAGGAATTAAAAAAATAAAAAGTTTTTAAGAAAGGCAAAATTCAAGCCGGGCACGCGTCGACATGGCTTAACGAATTTTCATCATCAAAATTTTAATAACAATAATTATAGATAGAAAAAGAAATATACTGATCACAAACGTAAAAACTTACAGCTCCTGTAGATATAGCGTCACGTGATCAATGTCAACCAATCACAGAGCTCCGAATTGATCATGTGACCTAATACCTACCTAGCTAACATTCACATATTTTTTTACTGTATTAATTATTATTGTATGTACTTTTGTTAATTTTAGTATATTATTGATGTCAAATACAACATTGTCCATTATTACAAAATATACATGAGCTGGAACCCAGCATTCGAGTCTCGACCCGGCCATAATTGAATTGAGTAACAAGCTGTATTTTTCTTTCTAACAAAAAAAAATTCCAGGTTAGGTTTTTTCCAATTATTTCCATTTTATTCCAAGGTCATTCGTAAAAGAAAAATGTGTTTCGGTACTTTTATAGATAAACAATGGACTTAACCTATAAAAGAACTGGAAGCAAGAATTTTCTACTTCCATTTTGGTTAACTTTGGAAGTGGAAATTTTTCCTCTTCCAAAAGAAAAATGACTTGCTTCCAGTTTGGTTCATTTTATTCCCGTTTGGTTAACTTTGGTTAGAAGGAAAAATACGGTTTATTACTACAAAATTACAAAATACACATGAGCTGGAACCCAGCATTCGAGTCTCGACCCGGCCATAATTGAATTGAGTAACAATAATCGTCTGGCTGGGGGCTATAAACAGGGAGTAGACCAGCAGTCTGGCTGGTAGACTATAAACAGGGAGTAGACCAGCAGTCTGGCTGGGGGACTATAAACAGAGAGTAGACCAGTATTGACTTGGTTCTGGGGGCCCTTGTAAAGACAGTGGTAGAAGTGCTGAGTCATTCCTCCACTGTCTGGCTACCATCGTTCACGATGACGCCACCCTATGAGTAACAATAACCATGTATTCTCCTGCGCAGGCGCGACCAGCAAGAGCAAGAGGAAGAGTCTGCAGATGCGCACGCGTCTAGTGAAGAGCGCAGTCATGAACCTGAGCTCCAGCTCGGAGGTCGGGGTTCAGTGTCCGCCCGCCCCGCGTCTGCGCAAGAGTGCCTTCAAATCCAACAATCGTAAGTTGTCTTTCTATTATATTTTTTTTTATTATATATGCCCAACAGGTTGGGATTTGTTTATTTTCATTAATTATAAATAATACATATTATAATACTTGTTCCTATAATATAAGATGATTATTTCTACCAAGTAAACTTATTCTACAAAAAAAAAACTTTTGAGTTAATATGCTATTAAAGTGGGAAAAATGTTTAAAAACCTCTTAACTTCTAAAGTGAACACAATATAATAAGGTATAACAATGTTTAATGATTTTTTCCCCCTATCATATGTAACGTATAGAAAGTATGGCAATCGATCTCTTTTTTTTTTGTTTCACATAGCATTATTGTGCACTCGTAGTCAAGTGGTTTACGCGCTAGAGCGTAAAGATCTGTTGGTTCAAATCCCACCCAGTGCATGAATTTTTCCTCATGAATGTGGGTAGCTGGTACGATCCCCAGCGAGAATGGAGGGTAAAACCCCCGTCCTGTCTACCTCAAGTCATGACGTTAAAACCAAATATATTCAATTTAATTCAACTAATTGTACATTGTCTTATTATTGTCTTGTAAATAAATAAAAAAAAAGGAGTCTAGACGTTGGATCTGGGCGTCCATATAATCCTCTCACCACCGTGATTTAGGTATCTCACAGACACGGAATTATTTATTATTATTTTTTTTTTACACTTTATTTTTTTTACAAAACAATCATCAAAAAAAAAAAAAAAATAACAATAAATTAAAAAAAAACTTACAAAAAGAAATAAAGATCAATATTATTTTTTAGTTACAATTGTTTTGTAATCCGGGGCGAAGTTAATGCCTTAGACATTCTCTGTCACTTAACCCCGGATACAAAAAAAAAGAAAAAAAAAAAAAAAAAAAACAAATAGAATTATTATACGTCCAGCTGTCCCGGTATGTTCTGATATTCTTTACGTATAGTAGAACTGTCGGTTGGGTGGAAGAGCTCATTCATGAGAACCCTGCCACAATAGGAAAGCCAAAAAAAAAAAAAAACTTCTCACTTTTCTGTTTATACTGAATACGTCAAAATGTTCGCAGTGCCTTCAATTCCAAAGCCACCTCCCCGCAAGGTGTCAGTGGACTCCATCCGCAGCTCTCTCTCCGAGTCTGCAGCCTCCAAGTCCCCGCGGCCAGCTTCACTCACCCACGCCGAGTCCGTCATCTTCCGGAGACACTCATCGGACAGCTCCTGCTCAGACGAGGAGGAAGCGGCGACCTCAGAAGGTGAGAATTGAGCAGTCTGGCTGGTTCTGGGGGCCCTTGTCAATTATTAGCCTCCTTGTAAAGACAGTGGTAGAAGTGCTGAGTCATTCTTCCACTGTCTGGCTACCATCGTTCACGATGACGCCACTATATGATGATCTCGGAAAATCAGGTAGAAGTATGAACATTATTTATTAATTTCATAGTACTAAGACCACTAAAGTAGAAATAACGAGTCTCTCATCTTCCGGAGACACTCATCGGACAGCTCCTGCTCAGAGGAGGAGGAAGCAGCGACCTCAGAAGGTGAGAATCAATTCCAATAAATTTCTAATATTAGAAAGTATTGTATTAGTTCTTTTTTTTTGGTTGACAAATACAATAATTGCACATAAACCAAAGTCAAAAATAGGAAAAAGGTAAGTTCCTATTTTTGGTAAGGAAAAAGGTCATATTTGTCGACGTTTCATAACCTCCTGTTCTTCATTTGCATCTCGGAAAATCAGGTAGAAATATGAACATTATTTATTAATTTCATGGTAATAAGACCACTGAAGTAGAAAAGTTATCTTCCAGAGACACTCATTGGACAGCTCCTGCTCAGACGAGGAGGAAGCGATGACCTCAGAAGGTGAGAATCAATTCCAATGCATTTCTAATATTAGAAAGTATTATATTAGTTTTTGTAAAAAAAAAAAATTTGCTCCGATTTTTTTTCATATTTCTCGACGTTTTTTCATTTGCATCTCGGAAAATCAGGTAGAAGTATGAAAGTTATTCATTAATTTCTTAGTAATTGTAAAGAAAAAGCCAAAGTTTTCATTTTGGTTATTCGCACATAGAATTATGTGGTTCACAATGAGCCTTCTTTTTAAACTTACGTTGAAAGGAGAATTAAAAGAGGCCATCACTAACCCCAGCTGTAGCCAAGCTGGCAGTCCCCGTGTAAGAGATGACTGAATTTCTTTTTTACTTATTCATTTTGTCATTCGTTTGTTTTTTTTTTTTCTTTCTTTCTTTCTTTCTTAAACTTATACTGTTACCATTGTACTTAGTCCTCCTAATAAAGCTTAAAAAAAAAAAAAAATACTTGATTATGTAAACCTATTTATTTCTGTCTGGCCAGGTGGCGCCACGCCGTCTCGCAAAGCCACCACCCCTCTCAGGTCCCCGCAGACCCCTGGCGACGCCTCCCGCCACCTCAAGAGCATGATCCGTAGCAACCTGACCTCCCTGACCAACAAGCGACGGTCCGTCAAATCCCCCGCTGGTCAGTCGCCCAAAACCCCCTCGACGAACACTCTCAAAACCCCTTCAAACACTCTCAAAACCCCTTCAACGAGCACAGAGGTGACGGGCGCGAAACTCGACGTCCTAGCGGAAGAAAAGCGAACGAGCAAAAGTACAACGAGCGCCGCCATCGCGTCGAGCGTAGCGGGAGAAAGCGAAACTAAAAAATCGACGCTCGCGCCGCCGGTGACAGAAAGTGGAACGAAGAAGACTACTAGCGCCACCCTAGCGGCAGACAGTGGAACGAAGAAGACTATTAGCGCCAACCTAGCGGCAGACAGTGGAACCAAAAAGAAGGCTGTGAAGAGAAGCGCAGGCGTTGCCTTGGAGAAGGCGGCTGGTGAGGGAAATGTGAGTGTGATTGAGGAGGTGGAGCAGGAGTTGGAGACGCTGTTTGGAGGTGACGGAGGTGACACGGCTGCCGAGTCTGTAGAAACTAGCGGAGGTGAGTTGGACTTGCTTTTTTATTTCATATTTAGCACCTTCGAATATAGTAATGAGTAATGAGGTACGGACACATTTGAAGTATTGTGTTCATTTTTTGTGTTTATTTATATAATTTTTAAAGAAGAAAATACTGATATCATTCTTTAAGGAAGTTTTCACGTGTCCTGATTGTAATCCTGGCACTTTTTTTTGACATTTTAATGATTTAAGCCATTATCACCCGTATTTGGAAAGAAAATCAATTTATTTTCTTTCCAAATCGTCTTACCCTTAGACTCAACGCTCCGAGGACCCATGGTTTCCACAGCTACAGGCTTGAAAATTAAATTAATTGTCTACTTAGTAAATCTCTTTTTAGAATAAGAAGAAAATAAATTAACAGCTTGAAGATAGCATAGCGTGTAGAAATAGAAGTGTGGAAACCACCCCGCGCCGGCCTACATCGTGGTGTCCTCAGCGCTAGTATCGCAAAGGAGTCTCCTTTCCTCGTCCCTCACAAAATTTCTTCACCCATATCAAATGTAAAGATAAATAGACCGCGAGAAATGTTCTACCTCTTTGCGATGGTGTCGCGCTATGTGGCGTTTCCATTTAACTGGGTTTCGTTTCCTCACTTCTTACTTCTACACGCTATGGTAATAGTTTAGTATTGCCGGTTTAGACTGTCAGCTCAAGACTGGGATGTCACACTAACAGATCAATATAGTATCTTTTTAAAGTGATTTTTTTAAAAGAATAATAATATCGCCTTATTTATACTGCCCGACTAGGATTAATGAGACCCATTATTATGTGGTAAAAATCCCAAATGGGAAGATAACTCGCCATGTCCCGGCTTGGTTTCGAACCCGCGACCGCTGGAATCTCTGGATTCACAGAGTGCCGCCTTTACCACTGAGTTACCCGGACAGACTTAGATGTTTATAGCCTTCTTTCCTAGCCATTTCTTCATTTGAATTGTTCCGCTGTTCTCAGATGTACCTGAGACTAAAGATGAGTGTTTTATAGTCTTTTTCCCTAGCCATTTCTTCATTTGAATTGTTCCGCTTTTCTCAGTCGTACCTGAGACTAAAGACGAGTGTTTTATAGCTTTTTTTCGTAGCCATTTCTTCATTTGAATTGTTCCGCTGTTCTCAGACGTAACTGAGACTAAAGACGAGTGTTTTATAGCCTTTTTTCGTAGCCCTTCATTTGAATTGTTCCGCTGTTCTCAGACGTACCTGAGACTAGACCAGAGACCCCCACCTCTGTTCCTCAACCAGTGGCGGCGCCCGCCACCTCCAAACCCGCGAAGAAGAAAAGCAGAAGGGCGCCCCAGGCCGATCCCGTGGCGCCGCCACTAGCTGATGCCAGCGAACAAGCTCCTGCCCAGGCTGAGCCTCAAGCAGATGCCGATGCTGGCCAAGTGAATGCTGGCGGGCAGGCGGATGCGGATGAAGTGAATGTGATCAGCGTGAAGATCTGTGACGACCTCGCGTACATTAGTTTCCTCAACCAGAACAAACAGAACTTCTTCACGGTCAATGTGAGTATTATTATTATTAAACTCTTTATTAGAAAAACATATATACAAACAAATAATGGTAAAAGTTAAACTACAAAATTGACAAGATGAATATAAACAGGAAAAAAATTAATAGAATACATACATATGTCCTAACTAAAGGGCGGGGTTATTGCCTATGATAATCTCTACCACCCAACCCTTTGGCTTGAATAACAATAAGTATGAGTACCCTCTTTTTTTTTAAACAACATTTCCATTTATTTCTATAAGATTGAATTATTACAATATAATCGGATGGTATACCCGTCTTCAAAGTTAATAACTGTGAAGAAGACGATGTAAGTCTTAAATCCTCAGTAGCTTGATCGATAAGGCACCGGACTTCTAACCTGGAGGTCGGTGGTTCAAAACCCAGTTTCAGGGTGGATTGAGTAAAGTGGGTTTGAGTAATTGTGATATCGGATTTGTTTCTTGTTTTTTCTCCCCTTCTTTTTTATTAGACTTTCTGGTTAATAGTTTTTTTCGTAGCCATGAAACAGGAGCTACTGTAGACGCTTGTGGTATGTGTTGTAGCTTGCCCATTCCGTAGTATGCCTCCCCTCTGATGGGCGAGAAATGACACAGTACTTCCCATTCAGGTGCTGAGTCAACACGAGCGCACCGGAAGGTATCCTTACAAAAAACTGTAACCAAATTAAGAACACAAATTTTTGTTCGGCGCGGGGAATCGAACCCGGGACTTTTTCCTCATGGCAAGCGAGTGCTTGACCACTGAGCTATTCGTGCGCTTAATTTTCTCTGAATAATATTCTTTTTTTTTCTCTTTTTACTTCTTCTTATATTGTATATTAATTTGTAATTATCTGTGTTGTGTACATATTATGTCCTTATCAATAAAGTGTAAAATAAAATTGATAATAATAATTATATCTGAACTATTCCCAGGCCCTGCACGAACTCACCGCCACTCTCGTGTATCTGGACCGACAGGACGCGTGCAAGACCATCCTGATGATGGGTATTCCATTCCATTCTATTCTATTCCTATTCTATTGTATTCCCAGGTCCTGCATGAGCTCACCGCCACTCTCGTGTATCTGGACCGGCAGGACGCGTGCAAGACCATCCTGATGATGGGTATTCTATTCTATTCTATTCCATTCTATTCTATTCCCAGGTCCTGCACGAACTCACCGCCACTCTCGTGTATCTGGACCGCCAGGACGCGTGCAAGACCATCCTGATGATGGGTATTCTATTCTATTCTATTCTATTCTATTCTATTCCATTCTATTCTATTCCCAGGTCCTGCATGAGCTCACCGCCACTCTCGTGTATCTGGACCGCCAGGACGCGTGCAAGACCATCCTGATGATGGGCACTGGCTTTGCCTCGGGCGTGGACCTCTCCTATCTGCTCTGTGATAATCGGCACAAGCGCCGGCGGAACGCCACCAGCATGGCCAACGCGCTCAAGTGAGTGGTGGAACCCCCCAGCCTCCCCGGCCTCCTCCGTGGTGCCGAGTCCCTACAAGTACCATGTCCCTATAAGTACCATGTCCCTAAAAATACCATGTCCCTAAAAGTACCATGTCGCTATAAGTACCATGTCCCTATAAGTGCCATGTCCCTATAAGTACCATGTACCTATAAGTACCATGTCCCTATAAGTACCATGTACCTATAAGTACCATGTCCCTATAAGTACCATGTACCTATAAGTACCATGTACCTATAACTACCATGTCCCTATAAGTACCATGTCCCTATAAGTACCATGTCCCTATAAGTACCATGTCCCTAAAAATACCATGTCCCTAAAAGTACCATGTCGCTATAAGTACCATGTCCCTATAAGTGCCATGTCCCTATAAGTACCATGTACCTATAAGTACCATGTCCCTATAAGTACCATGTACCTATAAGTACCATGTCCCTATAAGTACCATGTACCTATAAGTACCATGTACCTATAACTACCATGTCCCTATAAGTACCATGTCCCTATAAGTACCATGTCCCTATAAGTACCATGTCCCTATAAGTACCATGTACCTATAAGTACCATGTACCTATAACTACCATGTCCCTATAAGTACCATGTCCCTAAAAGACCATCCTGATGATGGGCTCTGGCTTCACCTCGGGCGTGGACCTCGCCTATCTGCTCTGTGATAATCGGCACAAGCGCCGGCGGAACGCCACCAGCATGGCCAACGCGCTCAAGTGAGTGGTGGAACCCCCCCAGCCTCCGGCCTCCTCCGTGGTGCCGAGTCCCTATTTTTTTTTTTTTTTTTTTTTTTTTAGAAACTCTTTATTAGTAGAACATATACAGGGTGTCCCACCAAAGTTGGACACCTCAAAACACTCGGCCCCTGAAAGAGTTTTTGAAAAATAAAAAATCCTACGGTACATGTCCTAATATGTGGTTTCAGTCATGAATTTTTTTTTTATATATACAGGGTGGTTCAAAAGTCAGAAATTGAGGTGTCAACTTTCGATTTTTAAATGGATCGACCTGAATTTTATTTGATAATTTTACTTCTAAATGTTGTTTGAGTACTTTTTTAAACAAAAATATTACATACAGGGTGGTTTTTTTTTTCGACCAATTTTTTTTCTTAATCTCGAATAACTCAAGTTCGTTTAATTTTTTCGATAACAAGAATAGGGAGTGTTTGTGTAATCTGTACACGCACTTTTAATTGGCATCAATTTTTTTTATACAGGGTGGTTCACAAGTGAAATAATGACTTGATTTTTTTTTAAAACCGAGTTTTTTAATTTTTTAATTGGGATTAATGATTCTCGCCTAATTTTGAACATTTTTTGTTGCTCATATCGAAAAACAAAACTAAAATGATGAACAGGGTGAGACATAATTTTTTTTGTAACACCCTGTATATTGGCAGTCAAAGATACGTAAATTTAAATAGAAAAACTAAATATGCAAGAAAAACTTCGATTTTTCATGAAATTAAAAAGTTATGGTGTTTCAACTAATATTGTCGCATGGACCACCCTGTAGATATTCTCTTAAACTATCATGTGGGTACTCGAAGTTGTATAAAATACAACGAAGACTTTTTGTTGGGATTGTCATCAGAAGAACTGACATCCATATTCTATCTGTAAATTTTAATAAAATATACTTCTTCATATAATTTAGAAGAAACCATAAAAAAACGAAGACTTTGAATCGTGGGAAAGAACGAGTAAAAAACACGAATTTTGAAGCCATTTTGGCATTACTATGATACCAAGATAGGCAGGACGCCTGCAAGACCATCCTGATGATGGGCTCTGGCTTCACCTCGGGCGTGGACCTCGCCTATCTGCTCTGTGATAATCGGCACAAGCGACGACGGAACGCCACCAGCATGGCCAACGCGCTCAAGTGAGTGGTGGAACCCCCCCCCCCCCCCCCCCCCCCCCCCCAGCCTCCGGCCTCCTCGGTGGTGCCGAGTCCCTATAAGTACCATGTCCCTATAAGTACCATGTCCCTATAAGTACCATGTCCCTATAAGTACCATGTTCCTATAAGTACCATGTCCCTATAAGTACCATGTCCCTAAAAGTACCATGTCCCTATAAGTACCATGTCCCTATAAGTTCCATATCCCTATAAGTAACATGTCCCTATAATTACCATGTCCCTATAAGTTCCATGTCCCTATAAGTACCATGTCCCTAAAAGTACCATATCCCTAAAAGTACCATATCCCTAAAAGTACCAAATCCCTAAAAGTACAACAGTTCTTGAAGGGATTTTCATCACTAAGAGAGACTATTTAACACATTCAGCGCCACGTGTAGAGTATAGTGTACACGAGTGTTTCCTACAGTGGACCGCGTGTACACTATGCTGTACACCTCACTCTCTCACTTTCAGAAACCGATGCTCTTTATAGTGTACACGCTACTGTGTTTTTTATGGGGATTCGATTGTTGTGGTCCGTGGAAGTCTTTTGGTTTTTTGTTCGGTCCAGAAAAATATCTATCTGGTGACTTTTTATGGCTGTTCGAGTCTACATACCTCTTAAGTACAAATCTTAAATAAAAAAAGTTGGTCCACTGAACCATATTACCAAAAAAACTCTTGGCGCTGAATGTATTAAAGGGATTTTCATCACTAAGAGAGACTATTAAAAAAATGTTGAAATAAATCTTATTATTATTATTATGCTTGTGACCACTGCCCGTATCTCGCTAGAGAACTAAAAACAGAGAACGGACTGGCCAATCCTATGAAGTCAGCTGTCAGGCTAGCTTGCAGTTTTTTTAAGGGTTTCAGAGCTTGTGAAAAAAAAGCTATTATTATTAAACATGTTGGATCAAGTTTTATTTACAAATAACATAGAATATATACATACATAGAAATTAAAATTAACAAAACAAAACTTGATCAAGGGCGGTGCTAATGCCAACGGCATTCTCTTCCGCACCACCCTAGTTCAAAGCTCAAGTTCTCACGATGGTTGATCGCACATAGAAATAAATATGTGGTTTGACATATTTATTTCTATGTGGGCACCGGGTGGGCAGAATTTTCTATCAAGAAATTCAGTTCCCTGTGTGTCTCGGTAGCTCTGTGATGAAGGCATCAGCCTGGTAATTGAGAGGTCGCGGGCACGAAACCCATCCGGGATATGAGAAGTTATCGTCTCATTTGGGATTTCGATCACATTATAATACGTTTTGGTGTTACTTCTGAAATAATGGGACTCATTAGTCCTAATCGGACTGTATTAATACTATAAATAAGGCTGTATTATTATCGGAAGATAATACCAAAGGCATTATCACCACCCTTGATCAAACTTTGTTTATCTTTCATTAACTATACCTTTTGACTGCACCTGTATATAAAAAATTGTAAATAAAGATGGATCAAAATTGTTGTATAATAATTGTTATTCCCTCCCAACACGTGAGGCTGTCATTTTCGGTCCAACCCAGGCTGGATGAGGTTAATGTTTCTTGCATAATCTTTACCTCTTGCTTCCTCAGAGAATTCATCACCACCCTGTCGCAGCTGGGGAAGCCAATACTCCTGGGCGTACGCGGCCAAGTGGTGGGAGCTGCGGTCACAGTGCTGCCGCTGTTCGACTTCGTGCTGGCCGCAGAGGGGGCCACCTTCGAGACTTTGTACCCGCGGCTCGGCCAGATACCCGAGGCGGCCGCAACTTTCACTTTTCCCACGTTCCTAGGCCGCAATGCCGTGAGTATAATAATAATAATATTCATTTTAGTGATACTAATTTTATAGTTTTAGTGAGATAGACTGAAATGTCTCCTCACTATTAACTTTGAAGCAAAAAAAAAAATGTATCTACCTCGAAACAATTTAACCGACCTCAGTAGCTTGATCGATAAGGCGGCGGACTTGTAACCTGGAGTTCGGTGGTTCAAGTCCGGGTTTCAGTGTAAATTTAGTAAAGCGAGTTTGAGTAGTTGTGACATCACGAAAGTGATCAACACAAATATGATAACTTTTTTTAACTAATAATAATTTAATTATTTTTGATAACATCATTTAAATATTGATCGATAAGGCGGCGGACTTGTAATCTCGAGGTCGAAGGTTCAAGTCTCGAGTTGCAAATATATGGACACTATCAACTGAAGGTTTCAAGTATCAAATAGCATGATTTATTTAATTGTATCTTTATACAACAAACATGTCATCGTTTTTCTCCCGACACATGGTGCCTACCAGGCTCGAGGCATTTCCACGCTGGACTGCCAATGACAGTCGTTGGCGTAAGAATGCCCCGGCCCTGGTATCACCACACGTGTTGTATTGTAATATCATGATTGTGATTAACACTTCATCAAAAAATATTAGTTGAGTTACTCCTCATCACACTTAAAGAGTCCATCGAGAGAAAAAAATATTTATATCACTTATGCTTACTGCTGGAATAATGGGACTCGTAAGTTCTAACATAACATTATATGTCTGGGGGTCTTTTCTAAAAGAAATTCCTTTGTGCTGCGTCCATTATTTAGAACTATTGCACCCCATTCAACTCACTCCTCACTTTCAAACAAGTCTGCTGCACTGAAAAGTTTAGCAGGTGTTATATAAGTTTAGAGTGTTCGTTTCTAGCTCTTGTCCTGAGTATACAAGAGTTTGGATTCTTGTGAGTGACTTGATTAGGATGTATTTGTTTATTTATTATTATTGTTTGATTTGACAGACGAGTGAGCTCCTCTTGAACTGCAAGAAGATTTCGTCCTCGGAAGCAAAGAGTCTGAACCTGGTGACCCGAGTATGTGATGACGAGGCGTTCGAGAAGACTGCAGAGCTGTGGGCCAAAGAAATAAGCAAGTACTCCGCGCAGGTAAGACTCAAAACAAGCTATCTCCCATCAGTGTGCAAACCAGTCATCTCCTATCAGTGACAAAACCAGGTATCTCCCAACAGTGACAAAACCAGGAATCTCCCATCAGTGACAAAACCAGGTATCTCCTATCAGTGACAAAACCAGGTATCTCCCAACAGTGACAAAACCAAGTATCTCCTATCAATGACAGAACAAGCTATCTCCCATCAGTGACAAAACCAGGTATCTCCTATCAGTGACAAAACCAGGTATCTCCTATCAGTGACAAAACCAGGTTAATCCTATAAGTGGCAAAACCAGCTATCTCTTGTCATTGACAAAACTAGTTATCTCCAATCAGTTACAAAACTAGCTATCTCCTATTAGAAACAAAACTATTTATCTTCATTAAGAAAAACCAGTATCTCCTATCAATGAAGAACCAGCTATCTCCTATTAAGCATCAATGACAAAACCAGGTATCTTCTCTTAATAAAAAAACCCCCGCATCCCCTTTCAATGAAGGGGATGCGGGCATCCCCTTCATTGAAAGGCATCTCCTATTAATGACAAAAAGAAACAGCTCCCAATAGTGACAAAATCGACCTCTCTGCTAGAACAGTCAGAGATTTTAATTGTTGCAATTTTATATTATTTTTAAATATATATTTATTTTTAAAACTTCAGTTGTAAAATTATTCAATGTATTTTTTTCATCCAAGAAAGATTCATTTTTTTATGATTTTATTTATATTTATTTTTTAACAACTTTCAAATATCAACAACATTCCCGCCCCGTCTTCACTTTCATCCTCATACCCCTCATTCTTATTGACACAGCTCTGATAATATCACTGAGATCATATAACATAGAGGAAACCCGATGTATCGAGATCTACGTCCAAGAGGGACCATCAGCTGATTTCAAAATCAGTGCCGGAGTTGTAGTAATTTTTCTCTCGCGAAAGAGTGGGTACCTAAACTACCTAATTCTTCTAAAATAATATCTTTACTTTTTTCATACTTACATATTAGTTATTTTTGTCTTTGCTTCCTCTTTTACTTTCCTTATTTTCTACTTATTATGTAGTAATATAAGATTTGGTATCTGACGTGAAAATTAAGGATGTTTAGATATGTTTACCTCAGGCAGTGGCTGCCTGAGGTAAACAAAAAATTAAAATAAATTGAACCAATCAGAAGCCGGGATTTGTTGAAAGAAGGACCATCAGCTGTTCAAAGTTGGACGCATAAATTTGTACAACTCGAGATGGGTAAGGTTATATGATCTCAGTGGATAATATTGACACAGTCCCTGGGACAAGTTTTTTTTTTATATTTAATAAAAAAAAAACATGAATTATACTTCTTAATAAAAAAAATTGATGTTGTGTGTTTGAATTGCAGAGTATGCAAACCACGAAGCTACTGCTACGCAAGGACCAATATTCCCAGCTGAATGAAACTCTGAGCACTGAAACAGACTTCCTCATCGAACATTGGAACAGCGAGGAGGTGCAGAAGAACCTGAAGAAACACCTGGCCACGTTCCATTGATGAAACACTGGCGTCTGTTGCACTGAAACAGGAAGTCTAGAAGAACCTGAAGAAACACCTCGCCACGTTGCATTGATGAAAAACTGGTATCTGTTGCACTGAAACAGGAAGTCTAGAAGAACCTGAAGAATCACCTGTCCACGTTGCATTGATGAAACACTGGCGTCTGTTGCACTGAAACAGACATCCTCATCGAACATTGGAACAGCGAGGAGGTACAGAAGAACCTGAAGAAACACCTGTCCACGTTGCATTGATGAAACACTGGCGTCTGTTGCACTTATACAGGAAGTCTAGAAGAACCTCAAGACACACCTGGCTAGTCTACATTGATGAAAGACTGGCGTTTGTTGCACTGAAACAGGAATTGATGCTAATGAATTTTCTGAACAATGAAGCAATGATCAAGTAAACTACGTCAAAAAAAACCCTCAAGAAACACCTGGCCATGTTGCTTTGATGAAACACTGGCGTCTGTTGCACTGAAACAGGAAGTCTAGAAGAACCTCAAGAAACACCTGGCTAGTCTACATTGATGAAACACTGGCGTCTGGTGCACTGAAACAGGAAGTCTAGAAGAACCTTAAGAAACACCTGTCCACGTTGCATTGATGAAACACTGACGTCTGTTGCACTGAAACAGACTTCCTCATCGAACATTGGAACAGCAAGGAAGTCTAGAAGAACCTGAAGAAACACCTAGCCACGTTGCATTGATGAAACACCGGCGTCTGTTGCACTGAAACAGACTTCCTCATCGAGCATTGGAACAGCGAGGAGGTACAGAAGAACCTGAAGAAACACCTAGCCACGTTGCATTGATGAAACACTGGCGTCTGTTGCACTGAAACAGGAAGTCTAGAAGAACCTCAAGACACACCTAGCCACGTTGCATTGATGAAACACTGACGTATGTTGCACTGAAACAGGAAATCTAGAAGAACCTCAAGAAACACCTGGCTGCATTGATGAAACACTGGTATCTGTTGCACTGAAACAGATTAATTGAACACTGGTTTCTCACTCAAGCAGCTAGCAACCCCTAGGCGATCAATTGATTGCCTAGCTAGGGGCTGTTTGAAACCGTTTCTTCATATTTATTTCTGTTATTAACTGTAGAATAATTTAATATTCACTTGTTTATTTTTAATGGTTTTATGAAACATACTATTATTGTTGTAACCGACCTCAGTAGCTTGATCGATAAGGCGGCGGACTTCTAACCTGGAGGTCGGTGGAGCAAGTACCGGTTTTAGCGTAGATTTAGTAAAGCAAGTTTGAGTAGTTGTGATATCACGAAAGTGATCAACACAAATAATATGATAACTTTTTTTTAACTATTATTGTTGTAATGATTACTAACTACAATTTGCTTGGTCTACAAGGAAAACCTCTGCCTGAAAACGTGTCAACGAGGGATCATCATCATCAATTACTTACATCTGAAATTTCTTATCTATTGTATAAACAGGGAGGAGACCAGCAGTCTGGCTAGGGGACTATAAACAGGGAGTAAACCAGCATTGGCTTGGTTCTGGGGGCCCTCGTCAATTATTAGCCTCCTTGTAAAGACAGTGGTAGAGGTGATGAGTCATTCCTCCATTGTCTGGCTACCATCGTTCACGATGACGCCACCCTATGATGATGATGATTGTATGATCTATCCAAGTCCCAAGTTTTAGGGTCCAATTAAAACAAATAGTTGAATAATTAAATCCGAGTATGAGAGGTTTACTAAAAAAATGTTGTAAAGCATTCATTAATTTTATGGTTTTGACTGTCAATTATAGATGAAAAATAATCTTCGCAGAAAATTCACTAGTGGTTTTTAGTTTTTTATCTCAGAAAAATGAAGTTTTTTCTATGTGACTGATCTTTCCCATACTTGACGAATATGGTTTTTCATTCATAAAATATAAATTCAACAAATTTTGTGTCTTTGATGTAATTTTTATAAAAAAAAATTTAACCACAGAATAACAAAAATGACCTTCTTGTATTTTTCATTTATTTTAGACATCATTTAGTTCTCATTTTTTTTTTTTTTTTAATTTTAGTTGTCACAATCATCCCTACTCTGTTATTCCTTATATAATTTAATATTGTTTTTGATTCTAAAGTATATTTATTTACATGAATTTTTATTTAAGTTTATTCATAAATTACTTTTTACTATTAATATTTTTTAATGACTCGCGAAACCTGGACCAAAATTGACATTGCTAATTACTATAAAAAATATCTGTTTAAACTAATATCGATTAAATTGTAATAATGACTCAATATTATAGCCGATATGGGTCTTACTGTGAATCAATCTCAATATTTTTGATAAAGAAACCACCTCATACAAAAATGTACAAGTAAGAAGTCGTGGAAACAATACTTATTGTTTAGTATTGTTTCTTTAGTAATTCTTTAGTTACTAAAAAAAAATGTGTTAGTAGACGTTAGTGCGCGAACACAACGGAGGCCTATACCCTGGACCCTGAGCCAGTACCACGTAAAATAATATAGCCAACTAAAAGTGGCTTAGGATGGGTCCTTAGCAAAGCGAGTTTGAGTAGTTGTAATAACACTTTAGTTGATTGACACAAACATGATAACTTTAACTATAAGCTTAGTCCAGGTTTCTGTTGTGGTTTTCTTTATGATTATTTTCTTTATTAATTTCACCAAGTTATTTGTTTCAGTTTATGTAACAATTATTTTTTAACAAAGTTATTTGTTTGTAACAAAGAAATTATTTGTTACACATCAACGTTTTTGTTTCAGCCTTGTAAGAAGATTTTTTTATTAGAAAATTGTTTGTTACAATTGATTTTTTGTTTTCAACTTGATAACAGGAAAACTACATTGTGTTTTTGTTTTCAGCCTAGTAACAGAAAAGTTTTTTTTGTTACATTTCAGGTAAAGTCCTACGTGTGAGCTAATTATTCTAAACAAAAAAGAAGATTTTAACTGTATATTTAATTTTCTTACTATAGATATTGTTAAGGAATTATACACTTTGTCTAGGAATGTAATGGAACTAATATTAATAAATATCAGATGTGTCTTACTATCGGAAAAAAAACAGAAATATTTTTATTAGCCCAGGCAAATTAGTGCTAAAATGGGGTCTAGCGGCAAAAAATTGCTCAATAGCTGGAAATCGTTTTAAAACCCTTAAAGGGGTCCTGAATAATGGGTATATGAGTTTGCGACGGATTTTAGGTTGTGCTTCCGAGTTTAGGGCCTAAATAGTGCAAATTTTTTGCACTTTTTTTAAAATTGCGCTTATAACTCAAAATGTATTTATTCTACAGAAAATTTTACTCAGTTCTTATCTAAGGAGCATAAAATTATGCGTCTAATGACGTTTGAGTCATTAAAATAAAATAAGCCGTTCAGCCACAATCGCTCCTCAAAGATGTGTCATTTTTTCAAGCATAGCTCAAATTTTGAAAATTCTCAACTTTTAACGCCTGTAAGTCAAAAAGGACTGCACCAATTGAAAAATTTAATAGAATTGAACTTGTAGAAAATGTAATTTTAAGTAAAATACTGTTTGAAATTTGAAATTTTCTCACTCCAGTGCTGAGATATGATTTTTCGTCCCTAGCGCCAAATTTCCGCTAAGGCAGTGCAACGCAAGAAACTTCATCTGAACTCTAAAATTATCATATTCTTACAACTTTTCAAGCAAAACTGAACGTAATCTATTGAATTCAGTCGAATAGGTAATTTAAAAAATTTGAGAAACTTGCATTGAATTTTACTAAGATCTTTACTGAACATGTGATTTCAAGACAGCAGGCACACTATGGAGGATGTAACTTGTTTAATATGCGGGAACATTGTGCAAGAAGGAATATTAATAATATAATAATAAAAATGCATTTTCTTTGTGTTGTTATGTCACAATTTCAGTGGGTAGCGCAGAATCATAAAACTTTGCCAGTTTACTTCACAATATCTTGTATTATTTGTGTGCCTATGATTCAGCCACTGGTCGCTGCTTCATATCAAAGCAGCTACTCTTTTTTCCTCACGACTCACGAAGTATGAGTGGACCCCGAACATCCAAGTACAGAGCAGAAAAAATCCCATCCCGCTGGGAATTGAACCCAGGTCACCATGCGTGCAATACCTAGCGCGCTAAGTCACTCGGCTATAGTGACTACAACATATTAAAGGAAAAGATAGAGGAATATTAAAGGAAAAGTCACTTCGAATGTTCATTGAGGACAGCAGGAGGAGAAATGATGGGCATCACACGTGGGTTACAGACTCAGAAATCTGTTATTCTTCACGAGAAGTGTCGCAAAGGTGTCTACACGAAGGAGTCAAACACTGTAAAGGCCGAAAAAGAAGCAAGAAACGGAAGCCGTGTGACAAGAGGCCGTGAGGAAATACCAAAATTCAACTTCAAGGAGCTCTGATTCTACTCTGATTCTGGAGGTTCTGGGTACTAACGACTTCTTAGGAGTGAACCACTTTTTAGTCTCACCTCGGCAGTATAAACAAGGTAATTTCTATTCTATTCTATTCTACCCCCCCATGGCATAGAACGTATCATGGCCATCAATGGTATCCATGTTTATATCGGCGTTGTCATATACGAATTGAATTAATGATTTTTTAGTCATGATACGTTCCATGCTACGGGGGGGTATTCAGTGCTTCACTCCTAAGAAGTCGTTAGTACCTAGAACCTCCATACTGAAGGTGAAATCAATCCCACTAGTGACCAGTTTGAGCGAACTCTCCATGTTCACGCCATGTGACTCCAGTTTGAATTGCCTCCAAACTTACCCCGCGCATATCACTCGATCTCTACGCCCCTAACTGTTAGAGGTTAGAGATAACACTTCGATATCAGATGATATTCATCTTAATATATAAATGTCAAAGTCACTGACTGACTGACCACTGACTGATCATCGCTCTATAGCCCAAACCGTAAGTCCTAGGAAGCTGAAATTTGGTAGGTAGCTTTGTCTTATAGTCTAGATGTGCAATAAGACGGGATTTTTCGAAATTCCTACTACAACACCTGCCAATGGCGAAAAAGGATTTTTTGCTTTCACGGCCATGCCTCGGCCCGCAAAGCGGGCGACAGCCCGCTAGTATCATATGATCTTACAAAGAAAGCCAGAGATTCGGTACAATAGATTGGGAACGACGATGCCTCGTTCAGATTGTAACAACCAGTGGTCAGGGTACGTCTTCTCTCCTTCCTCGATCTACCACCTTTGATCCCCTTCTAAAGGCGTTACTCAAGGTAAGACCATCCAATCTCATTTCATAGTAGTAGTTTATTTCTTCCTTTTATCTTTCCGTGTAAATTTAATACTCTTTAATACCTACACCTTTCGTAGTAGCGTTATTGAAGCAGCGGCCTTTTCTTCGTTAAACCCCAGTAACTGGGAAACTTAGGTCTTCCGGCTTCAAAGCCCCAGTTACTACATTAATTCACTCCCCTCGTCCAGATCTACCTTGAGCTGCATCAGGATCCATAGATGGGCGTGAATTAAAGAACATACCACGACAAGAATCGTACTTGCCTTCAGCGGCTACGAGGTCTGATTCAGTTGCCATCCTACGCAATACCACCGACCCCATTTCATCTTCTCTGGCAATTGCAGAACCTTTAATTTTTTGCATTATTTCTTGTGTCTGAATTTCACGCACTGTTTCACGTCTATGAAGAGGAAGCTTTTTCTGTTTAGCCTTGAAGCTTTCAGAGGCATCTTTTCCACAGTAGAAGCAGAGCTTCTTAAAGTTGAATTTTGTTATTTCCTCACGGCCTCTTGTCACACGGCTTCCGTTTCGGCCTTTACAATGTTTGACTCCTTCGTGAAGACACCTTTGCGACACTTCTCGTGAAGTATAACAGATTTCTGAGTCTGTAACCACGTGTGATGCCCATCATTCCTCCTCCTGCTGGCCTCAATGAACGTTCGAAGTGACTTTTCCTTTAATATTCCTCTATCAGCTCCTTATTGCACAATGTTCCCGCATATAAAACAAGTTACATCCTCCATAGTGTGCCTGCTGTCTTGAAATCACATGTTCAGTAAAGATCTTAGTAAAATTCAGTGCAAGTTTCTCAAAATTTTAAACTACCTATTCGACTGAATTCAGTATATAACGTTCAGTTTTGCTTGAAAAGTTGTAAGAATGTGATAATTTTAGAGTTCAGACGAAGTTTTTTGCGTTGCACTGCCTTAGCGAAAATTTGGCGCTAGGAACTCTTTCGGTTTAAAATTCATATCTCAGCACTGGAGTGAGCAAATTTCAAACAGTATTTTACTAAAAATTACATTTTCTACAAATTCGATTCTATTAAATTTTTCAATTGGTGCAGTCCTTTTTGACTTACAGGCGTTAAAAGTTGAGAATTTTCAAAATTTGAGCTGTGCTTGAAAAAATGACACATCTTTGAGGAGCGATTGTGGCTGAACGGCTTATTTTATTTTAATGATTCAAACGTCATTGGACGCATAATTTTATGCTCCTTAGATAAGAACTGAGTAAAATTTTCTGTAGAATAAATACATTTTGAGTTATAAGCGCAATTTTAAAAAAAGTGCAAAAAATTTGCACTATTTAGGCCCTAAACTCGGAAGCACAACCTAAAATCCGTCGCAAACTCATATACCCATTATTCAGGACCCCTTTAAGGGTTTAAAACGATTTCCAGCTATTGAGCAATTTTTTGCCGCTAGAGCACTAATTTGCCTGGGCTATATGTAGGTATTTATAATATTTATTTTCCAACCATACAAAACACTTTTCTGCCTATGAGTCCTATGATAACATACATTTTGTTTTTTTAATGTGGGTTTTATTATTATAATTATTGAATACTTTATTAGAAGGACAAAATACAAAAAAAATAAAAACAAATAAATTACAGAATAAAAATGGAAAAGAAAATACAATATAATACATACAGATGTCCGAGCTAAAGGTCAGGGTTATTGCCTATGGCAATCTCTTCCACCCAACCCTTAAATGGGGTTAATAGGGGTTATGCTGAGTCATGACTTAAGTTCTTGATTTTGTCTGTTAATTTCGCCCTTGAACTCAGCATTTCGCCTACGGTTACAGCAAATTCTTGCTTATGGAAACTGACAAGAAATTTATTATCTACTCATATCAACTTCTAAAAGGAAAGAATATAGGCGTGTTTGCCTTGCCTCTGTTTACAATTCACATATCTACCTACCAGCACTTTTTCCAACTGATTTCAGTTTGATTATGTACATTTTTCAGTTCAAATGATGTTATATAGTGAGAAAAACCGGAAGAGATTTTAGAAAAACTTCTTAAGCCTAAAAAAAAAGAGAAACCGACCTCAGTAGCTGGATCGATAAGGTTGTGGACTCATAACGTGGAGGTTGGTGGTTCGAGTGAGTACGGTAAATATCAGCTAGGCCAGTTTGAGTAATTGTGGCATCACCCTTGTGAATAACACAAATATTTAGTCTGTCCGGTGGCTCAGTGGTAAAGGCGGCACTTTGTCAATCCAGAGATTCCAGAGGTCGTGGGTTCGAAACCCAGCCGGGACATGACAAGTTACTCTCCCATTTGAGATTTTTATACGTCTTGGGCTTACTGCTGGAATAATGGGACTTAATAGTCCTAATCGGACATTATAAAGAAGATATTATTATGTTTGAACCTCTGAATTTTCTATAGTAAAGGCCATTTTATTAACCATGTAAAAAAATTGGAGATTTTTTTTTCTCTTCACAGATGGTTGGTTGTTTTTAAGACTACGGGATGCATAGCTTGATACCTTGATACATAGCTTGAACGGCAAAAGGCTAGCTTGAAATCAGTTTGAACTAGTTAATTTGTTGTATTTATTGTTTCACTTTGTACAGACTTTATGTTAGTTTTAATATGTCAGTACGGTGGTAGTCAACATGAGGGCATTCATTTTTTTTTTTTTTTTTTTTTTTTTTTTTTTTTTTTTTTTGAGACATCAGCTTGATTGATAAGACGGCAGACTCGTAACCTGGAGTTCAATGGTTTGAATCCCTACTATAGCAAATATTTCTTTTTCTTCAAACATTGGCATGTTTCGTAAAACCAAATTTTGGATGTATTAAATTTACTGTATTTTAAATAAAAAAATGAATTTCGCCTTGTGTAGACAAACCCCGCTACCGGTTGTTATCATAGGGGCAATATTGTATTTCTACACGTACTATTTCATCTAGTTGTATATTATTGTTTATGAAATAATATTATATTGGAGGGTTTTGCTCTGTGAATTTTATTGAATATGCAAAACATCCTTTGTAACTTGATGAAACTATCCAACCCAGGCTAAGTGAGTTTATTGTGGGTAGCAGGTTTGTGATTTTCCTGCGAATGGAGAAAAATCACAAACACGTATGTAATAATATTATTATAGACCAGCGTATTATAGACCCTAAATAATGCGAAAGCGGTTCCAGGGCACAATTACCTTTTTTTCTTTGTTTTTTAAAGTAGCCAAAACTCTCCAATACCCGATTAGTGTTTGTTGGGGCTTTATTTTGTTTCACATTCAGGAAAACCTTTTCTTTCCTGAATTGAAAAGTTTTTACTAGATTTTTTTATTTAGTTGAATGTATCATTGTGTATGTATATGTTTTGTATATTAACATTTTATAGTTTGGATACCAGTCCGTAGCATTGAGAGCGGAATGAATAGACTTTTTTTAATACCTCTGTGACGCTGTGTGAAGTCTAGATTTTGCGTATTGGTTTTAAATGGAGAAACTATTGCTTGAGTCATGACTTGAGATCTCGATTTTGTCTATTGATTTCGTCCTGAGTTTCGATTTGGAGCGAGTAGGAAAGAAAATGTTCTCGGAAGTAAGAAAGTGCATTTTTAGTCAAGTGGTTAACGCGCTAGTATGGTAATCCAGGTAGCGGAGGGATCCGTTGGTTAGAATCCCACACAGTGCATGAATTTTTCCTCATTAACTTGAGTTTGTGACCACATAATAATAAGACTCTGAGCGTTAGGTGGTTACCTTCCAATAAAGAGTGATATTATTAAATTTTAAAGTAACAACTTTTCAAATAGAAATGTTTAACTGTTTGCATCATGGTTGACGTTGGTTGGTTTTGGCACATTTTTGCGGCTGCATGCCCTTCCTAACGCCAACGATTCTATTTGATTTAACGTCCTGGATTAGGACGGGGGTTTTACCTTCCATTCGCTGGGAATCGTACCAGCTACCAACATTAACCTCACCCAGCCTGGGTAGGGCCGGAAATGTCAGCTGCACATGTACGGAGGGAACAGAATTTTCTGTAAAAAATCTGCTCCGACCGGGGATCGAACTCAGGATCTCTAGACTACGGGCAGTAGACCACGATATATATAATTATTATTTATTTATTTTGCACCTGACAGGTGTCGAGCACACCTTTGTTTCTAAGATTAAATAATAATTAAAATAATGTTTGTTTTAAAAGTTGAATTAAGTTTGCTTGTTCTTTTAAATTAGATACAATTCACGCTAGAATTAAGAGTTAAATGAATTTATATTATAGACTTTTCTTATCATAGATGTTAATTTTATATTTACTGAATTAAATGAGAAAAAAATTGTTGATAAAAGAATGGTGTTTTTTTTTCTCCTTTCTTAGTTAAACCAAGAGAATTTAAATATTACTTAACCAAGAAAGTAAGTAATATATATTTTTTTAAAAGTATTATATATATATTTATTTATTTAATTTGAGGTGTTACCCTCCATGCGCAGGAAACTCACAAACCTGCTACCCACTCACATTAACCTCACCCAGCCTGGGTTAGGCCGGAATGCCAGCATCACGAAGTCTTCAACTCGCTGGACGTTGCTTAACTTCCGTGATCCTATGAGAACCGCCATCGACGCTGGCTTAGATACTACTATCGCAACGCATATACTTATTTTTAATATTCATTTATTTTTATAGGCAATAATATGAACGTGTAATAGTATCTGTATCGCATATATATAATACTACTTACCATTTATAGTAATAATTCCTAGTAGAGGCACAGTTAATTGTCTCTTATACCTAGAGAGGCCTCCCAGCTGATGCATACTTCATTTAATTGTGACGATCAGTTCTCAAGGCTTTATTATTATTATTAATAGTGTAATAAATAAATAAATCTTTATTTGGAATAAGTTGGGTACTATAAATTAAATTATTACAACTAATTAAAAAAAAAAGAAAATACAACATGGTGATAAAAAATAATTAAATAATACTCTTTCCATTAAAAACTTTTTTTGTTCCTATTTACAAATAAAATTTAGGATTTTTATGGTAGTGTGTTTCTAAATTTGTTTATAAATAGTAAAATAAATAAATAATACTAACTGAACTTCCTAGTGTGACTGTCTTGTCCATGTGTACATACTATATTCGAAGTATAAAAACAAATAAACAACTTCTTTTTTTCTGTCTTATCTCGCTTAAGCAGGGTCGACGTTGTTCAACCTCATGGTTGACGGGGGTTTTACCCTCCATTCGCTGGGAATCGTACCATCTACCCACATTATCCTCACCCAGCCTGGGTAGGGCCGGAAATGCCAGCCTCACGTGTTTGGAGGGAACAGAATTTTCTTCGAAAAGTCTGCTCCAACCGGGGATAGAACTCAGGATCTCTGGACTACGAGCAGTAGTCACAACCGTTACGCCACAAATAAACATTCGAATAAATGAAAAAATTCAATAAAATTGTGATCATTTTTTTCATCACCCTTTTTTTTATTTAGAAATATCTATGAAGTAAAATGAAAAATAACTACAAGGCATAAACAAGAGAAGTGAAGAATGATTGAGCCCTCTATTCAAACCACTATAACTCACGTAAGATAATTATTACTCTCAAGAGCTGAGTAGGAATTGATTGCTTCTACTTTTTATAACAATAGCAAATCCTTAAATTATAGCATGGACAACGGACATAAAATGTGATATAACAGCTGTTTTTGTGTCCTAATTATTTGGTTAAATCCACAAATAGAAAAGAAATATAGGGTGGAATCAACACTAATTATCAATTCCCATGGTTTTTTTTTTTCATCAAATTATGTTTATATTTATTTTTTGAACTAACGGCGTTATTGGCGCATGATTGTTGGGAATGTTGGGGTACTGCTGTATGAGCGCTGTATGCAAATATTGTTTAGATCTGGCCCAAAAAAAACAAGCCTTCAATCAGATTTTTTCGATTTAAGGTAAAAAATGATTATTTTATTTATTTAATCCTCGTTCATAATTTATTATGTATGCATAGTTCTCGTTATCATCTAGATGTAAGTTAGTAAAGTGAGACGGTTCTTTTTCGTCAGATAAAATTGTATGCGCGCCTGTAAACTCTACAGTTATGCAATACGCTACATTTAAAACAAAAAGCTTTAATCGTTGATTTTTGTAAAATAAATGAGGTATACCTTTTCAGTTGTACATTATTCTAAAAAAATATGAGTGAGGTTCAGAGTTTTTTAATATCCATAATAGCTATGCCAAATTGATAATAATTTTTTTAGATGAGCGTTTTATAGCCTAGCCATTTTTATTTCGTAGCCATGAAACAAGAGCTACTGTAGACGATTGTGGTTTGTGTTGTAGCTTGCCCATTCCGTAGTGTGCCTCCCCTCTGATTGACCAGAAGTGACACAATACTTCACATTGCAACACGAGTGCACCGGGAGGTATCCCTTACAAATAACTGTAACTAAATTTTGAATACAATTTTGTCGGCGCGGGGGATCGAACCCGGGACCTTCCGCATGGCAAGCGAGTGCTTAACCACCGAGCTAATCGCGCGCTGTAAATTAATGAGAGTGCCTAAACACTCTAATCAGGGATGGCAAGTCGAAAAAAAAATGTCTTCGGAATTAACTATCAATATGTAGTTCCGTTTTCAAAATTTATGATCAAAAAGATAATAATAATAATGTATTTTTTATTTTGGAAAAATTACAAAATTTGTAAGTACACAACGTCAATCTTATTCTACCTTAACTACTTACATTTATCTTAATTGCTACTTATTATTTAAAATGTACATACACTAGCCAAAACAAAATAGGGCCCACCCAACTTTTTCTAAATAACAAAGCATAAGTATTATTTTTTTAAACAGAAAGTTAAGGAATGTATTTATTTAGGGCATACTCATTTTATTTAAGTAAAGGTGACAATATTTTAAGGGAAAAAAAGGTTATTTCAACCATTTAAAAGAATTTTGACAAAACTGTCATGTTTACCTTAGTTATTCAGGTTGTGTTTAAAGTCTTCTGAGTCGCTGTAAAGTGGTGATGATCAATTCTCAGTAATGAGTGTGTGTACCTCTTTTCCTTGCACACTCTTCTATTCTGTTTGGCATGCTTTGAATGAGATTGACAAGGTTTTCTTGAGGAATTTCGTCCCAACACACTTTCAAGGCCCGTATGAGTTCTTCTTGAGATCCTATGGCCAAAATCTGTAGTTTAAGTCTCCTTTTGAGTTGATCCGATATGTGTCCGATCGGATTTAGGTCGAGGCTTATTGCAGGCCAGTTCATTACTTCGATATTCGCCTCCTGAAGAGCTAGCCTGGTAGCGCGCGCGACATGAGGGCGAGCATTGTCATGCATCAGAACAAAATTCGGGCCCAAACGATGTGCAAATGGTATCACCTGAGGTTCGATGACTTGCTCAATGTAACTCTCCGAGGTTACTCTGCTGTCACGGAAAATTACAAGCTCTGTTCTACCGGTTAAATTTATCTCTCCCCATACCATGACACTTGGGCCACCATACCGATCAGTTTCGTGAATGCAGGGCTCAGAAAATCTTTCTCCTTCACGTCTCCATACTCTAATGGTCTAATCAGTCTATTATCACTATGAAACTTAGTCTTGCACTCATCCGAAAAGAGCACCCACTGCCAGTTGTCCATACCCCATTGGATGTGCTCTCGCGCGAATCTTAATCTTGCCGCGCGGTGAGCTGCTGTCATTTTTGGCTACACCAAACGTCTTCTTGACATCACCTGAGATTCTCTGAGCCTGTTCCTAATGAGTTGGTCGCTTACTTGAACGTTTGATTATGCTTCCGGTTGATTTTGTATCGCAGGAGCTGAGACGAAGCTCTGTTGTAGGGCAATTCTTCGAATAAAACGGTCCTCCCGCTCCGAACTAATGCGATGTCGTCCAGAGCCAGGTCTTCTGTCACCACTACCCGTCTCTTGAAAACGGTTCCATAAGTTTCTAATGGCTCTTCGGGACACACGAAGCCGATTGGCGACCAATCTCTGGGAGGCTCCATTTTCCAGCAAGGTTATGGCACGAGAACGAGAATCTGCATTTAAATATAGACGAATACCCGGCATAGGGTCACAAAAAAGATACAAAACACCCGAAAAGACTTTTTTATTGAAAATTATTGGTCTAAGAATAAATTAAAAACAACCATTAAAAATTAACTTTATGTCACAAAAGAGCACTATCTCTAGAAAAGGTAAATAAAGACTAATTACCCAGTGATATCCGTTAATAAAACCATACCAATTGTCTCAGAGTATCAATAAACAAGATTAGGACATGTTAATATCCTAAAGTTTAACTTTAAGGTGTCCTATACACGATGTCGTGAAAATTTTCAGGTGGGCCCTATTTTGTTTTGGCTAGTGTATGTGGTTTGAAAACAGGTATATAACAACTTTTTGCTATAATTTTATTATTTATTTTTCGACAGCAGAAATCCTACAGTCCCATCTTCGCAGATATAACAGAAAATCTTCTGCTCATGCTTGTCAATGCTAAGCGCCTGCCTTGTGAACTTCTTTTTCTCACACGCCAAATTTCCAATATTTCTCTTCTCTTTCCTCTCTCACCATTCATTTCTTCTCTACTACACAACAGATTCGTCAACGTGAATACCAGCACTATTTAGATGGTTAATATTATAATTATAGTTAATATTACATAATTATTTTTACCATACCTTTGTTAAAAATTCTCAAAATATCAATGTTAATTTGTGAGTAAAATTGTGAAAATCTCTCACGGAGTTGCATTTGTTTTTTTTAGTTCGCGAAGTTTTTTGTACAGTGCAGTTGAATATTTGTTTATTTTTTTTCTCCGTGTTTTTTTTACCATCTGTGATAAGGTGATAAGAGAGATTTGTGTGTGCCAAATGTTTTTATTGAAAAATTGAGGGATTATTGAAGATTCAATGTTTGATTGATCTTTCTTTGCTTTACCTATGATCTACATACGTATGTAATTCTGAAAGGGTTAGTAAATAATTATTGAGGTTTAGTGATAGTATGGTAAAAATAAAGTTAGTAAAGATTTAATGTACATGTTATGTATTTTATTTTTTTATTATCTTGTGTTATTTTTAAAATAAAGACCTAAAGGTATATTCACCTCAATAGCAAGTCCATTATTACCAATCAATTAAAGAAAAAATATTGAGGTAATAATTTATCTTCACATAGATGCATTGGTAGTCGAGTGGTTAAGGCGCTAGTCTGGAAATCCAGGTAGTGTAGGGATCCGTTGGTTCGAATCTCACCCAATACAAAAATTGATTTGAGTAGATGGTTTGTTTGACCATCGAATAGTGCGTAAAAGATCCGTCGCGCGGATCCGATCCACAGATCACGGATCCAGGGATCCATGCGCTAGATTGTTTACATCACAAATCCAGCACCGTAACCACATCGTCTACCAACGCTTGGATAACCTACCAGTGTACGGCCCGACTCTGGATAAAGTTAAAATTATAGTTCATATTAAAATAACCGACCTCAGAAGCTTTATCGATAAGGCAGTGGACTAGTAACCTGGAGGTTGGTGGTTCAAGTCCCGGTTTCAGTGTAGATTTAGTAAAGCGAGTTTGAGTAGTTGTGATATCACAAAAGTGATGAACACAAATATATTATGATAACTTCATGTTAAAATAAAACATAATTTTAAGGACATATTGCCATCGTCGATGGCGCGTTGAATGCACCGGTTCTCGTAGGATCACCCAAGTTAAGCAACGTCCAGCGAGGTGCAGACTTCGTGATGCTGGCACTCCGGCCCAACCTAGGCTGGGTGAGTTTTATGTGGGTAGCAGGTTTGTGAGTTTCCTGCGAATAGAGTGTAACACCCGTGTCGTTATATGACCATGCAGTTGAAAGCGACGTTAAACCCAAATTAATAAAAGGACATATTTGTGAGAAAAAAGTTGGCTTTCTTCAGCACACGTTAACGAAAGAAAGTAAAGAAAACGTTAATCTAAATCTAAATGATTTTCTCTTTTATTTTAGGCCAAAAAATATGTAATGAAAAAGAGACAATGTTAAAGAAACATTAATCAAAAACAACAAATACATTACTTCCGAATTCTAATATTAGAAATTTATCGGAAGTAAAAAGGATCTTGTTATGGAAATGACCGATGACCATATCAACAATTTCTTGCAATAGACGCATGCGCACATGATAAAAGTTGATGGTAAGTCGAAGCGATCTGTACCTACCGGCCAATCTCTGGATAATTTAAAAAGTAAGTAAGTTCGATATGATATTTCATCTCGTGTTAAAATTCTAAACAAACGAAGACTTGTGTTTAAATTCTAAACAAACCAAGACTCGTGTTAAAATTCTAAACAAACGAAGACTCGTGTTAAAGCTCTAAACAAAACCAAGACTCTTGTTAAAGTTCTAAACAAGCCAAGACTCGTGTTAAAATTCTAAACAAACGAAGACTCGTGTTAAAATTTTAAGCAAGCCAAGACTCGTGTTGAAATCTAAACAAACCAAGACTCGTGTTAAAATTCTGAACAAAACCCAGACTCGTGTTAAAATAAACAAACCAAGACTCGTGTTAAAATAAACAAACCAAGACTCGTGTTGAAATTCTAAACAAACGACGACTCGTGTTGAAATCTAAACAAACCAAGACTCGTGTTGAAATCTAAACAAACCAAGACTCGTGTTAAAATTCTGAACAAAACCCAGACTCGTGTTAAAATAAACAAACCAAGACTCGTGTTGAAATCTAAACAAACCAAGACTCGTGTTGAAATTCTAAACAAACGACGACTCGTGTTGAAATCTAAACAAACCAAGACTCGTGTTAAAATTCTGAACAAAACCCAGACTCGTGTTAAAATAAACAAACCAAGACTCGTGTTAAAATTCTAAACCAACCAAGACTCGTGTAAAAATTCTAAACCTGAATAAAAAAGTGAGTCTTTTGTTATGAATCGAGAATACTGTAAAACACCGTAAAAAATCTATATCTAGTGATAAGAAAAAGCTTCCAATTTTCTCCAATTTACACACAAATAAAATAAAATCAATCAATCATTTAACAACAACACACGTGTTTTCAGAGCTTATCATTTTTTTTTTTTTTTTTTTTTTCGAAAAATTTGAGAAAGGAACTGAGCTTTTTTGTTTAACAGTGTCGCTAATCAAAAGTCGGTCAACTTTTTCAAGCCAGATAATGAATGAATTCTTCAATAGTTGTGTCTGTTTATGAACTTTGTAAATTTCATATTGTCGATTGATAAACAATAAAAACTGTAGGATGTGATCCAAATTCCGAAGATTTTTAAGTTTTTTTTAAGTAATAAAAAAAATTAACACGAAAATTAAGTAATTAAAACTAGCGGAATCAGCGCGAACGACTTGAAACACAAGTTAAAGCGTATTAAGAAAAAAAAGTAAAGATTTTTTTTTTAAAGTAATTTTAACAAAGTTTCTCCTTATAAGTAAAAAAAAAAATATTGAAATTAACCAATTTATTTATTTTTTAAGAAAATAAACACTGTAAATAGAATAAAATAGATAATAATCTAGGTAGACAATAAATCAAATAATTGAATCAATAGTTTTAAAAAATCGTTATTGCTCAAAAATATTAAAACAAATCCGAACGAAAATGAACGAAACAATCCCCACAGTTGGAACAACGGAAGTGAAAATCACTCCTTTGTCTTCTGGGAACCATAGAAATGAATTCTAGTTCCAACAGCTTACCTTACTTCTCACCCTAACGGAAATCGAGGTTAAGAAAAAAAAAAATCCCCTAAAGAGTGGAAAAAGAAAAAACTCATCTCATTCATAAAGGGGAGTCAAAGTAAAGGGAAACCCCCGCCCCAGTAGGCCCCTTACACAGGAGAAGCGAAAAGAATCCCCAAACAAAATCGAAATAGAAAAGAATAGAATATACCTTGTTTATACTGCCGTGGTAAGACTGAAAAGTCCTTTTACTCCAGCAGACAAACAGGTCTTATATATTTTATAAATATTTTACTGGTGAACGGAAAGTGAACCGAAACCCCTCTGTCGTCGTCGTCCCACCCAGCATGCAAAGGTTCGTCCGCACCATCTTCTCCCAGCGCTTCCTCTTCTACACCAACAGCCTCGGCAGTGGTCTCCTCATGTGTCTGGGCGACACGATCCAGCAATCCGTCGAGCTGTATACGCGCCCTGACAAGCGCGGCTACGATCTGAAAAGAATCGCTCACATGGGCACGATCGGTCTCTTCATGGGTCCTCCGCAGCATTTCTTCTACAAGTACCTCGACAAGTATCTGCCGAGGAGATCGCTCAAGTCGATCGCGTACAAGATCTGTCTCGACCAAGCGATCATTTCGCCGACATGTATCGTGATTTTCCTCGGCGGGCTAGGACTGCTAGAAGCGAAGCCACATGACGGAATCGTGCGAGAGATACGTGAGAAGTTCTTCATCATCTACACAACGGACTGGTTGCTGTGGCCTCCCTGTCAGTACGTGAACTTCACGTACGTGAAAGCCAAGTATCGGGTCATGTACGTGAACGCGATTACCGTGATCTACGACATCCTTCTGTCCTATATTAAGTACACAGACGATATGTTCGGCACGCGTGCGAGTGAGAAGGGTAAGGTGGAACAGAGTAGAGATAAAGAGGTGGTGAGTAGCGATAGAGAGGTGGTGAGTAGCGATAGAGAGATGGTGAGTAGCGATACAGAGATGTTGAGTAGCGATAGAGGGATGTTGAGTAGCGATAGAGGGATGTTGAGTAGCGATAGAGGGATGTTAAGTAGCGATAGAGAGGTGGTGAGTAGCGACAGAGGGATGTTGAGTAGAGATAGAGAGGTGGTGAGTAGCGATAGAGAGGTGGTGAGTAACGATAGAGGGATGTTGAGTAGCGATAATTTGAGAAATGAGGGAGGCAGATAGAAATGAATGGTGATATAAGCTGTGATGGACAATAAACAGAGAATGTGATATAGTGAAATGGGGTGATAGAAGAGCTTTTTTTTATTTCTATAATGGACAGTGACAAAAAATAGTGATAGAATGAGCGAAAAGTGATAGAATAAAAGATTCTGGTAGCATATGAGTGATGAATTGAGAGGGAAGCGCAAAAAAATCAATACTGGTGAGAATATCAAATACTTTTAGATTATATACATGTAAAGAGCCTTAAACGATTACTTTTTTATAAATTTTATATAGAGTACCTAGCTAGGTTAATCTGAGTAGCTAGTTAAGTTTCCAGGGAATGGAGGGTGAATACCCCTTCGTGATATGACCATGCCGTTGAAAGCGACGTTAAAAAAAACATCAGTTCTTTCAATCAGAAACAAAATTTTGAATCTGGGCTTCACGGCACTGAAATTCGATTGTCAATATGCCCGGACAGTTTGACATGTCAGATTTCCCGGAGGTTGCAGGTTCGAATCCCAGCCGGAGCGGAAAATTCTGACCGATTTTTTGGGTGTCCAGAATGGCATGGATGTAAAAGTAAAGTGCCCTGAAGTAATGCGAAAGCGGTTCCGGGGCACAATTACCTTCTTTTTTAAAAAAAAATCTGATCATCAGATATGCCAGGACAGTTGCTGTTGGGGCATCGTCAGATGTATTTCAAAGCCTCTGTACCATCCGGTGCGAACGTGTCAAAAATCACAACTCTCAATTTGTAAGTTTTCTTTATCTGTAAATAAAAAATGATAAGACGGAGAGATAAAAGCGTGATTGTTTGATATAAATATTTTTTTTTTTTCGGCTTACTGCTTTTTTTTTCCTTTTTAATAGTTTATATTTTATTTATTTTCTTTATAAAAAAACATTTATACAAAGGTACTTCTCCTAAGCTTTGAAGAGCTTAGGAGAAGTACCTTTGTGTTCTTATATCACAATTTATTTGGATAGCGCCGAATTATAGGACTTTTCCGTATCTTTAATATCCTAATATCTCATGTTTGCCTATTATTTCGCCACTGGTCGCCGCTCTCATTAAAGCAGCTACTCATTTTTCCTCACGAGGCATGAGTGGTTCGCGAACATCCAAGTACAGAGCAGAAAAACCTAAAGCGACGTTTTACGCTTTCAACTGCATGGTCACATCAAAACGCGAGTGTTACCCTCCATTCGCAAAAATTGCTACCCACATTAACCTCACCCAGCCTGGGTTAGACCGGAATGCCCAGCATCACGAAGTCTTCACCTCGCTGGACGTTGCTTAACTTCGGTGATCCTACGAGAAACGGTGTATTCAACGCACCATCGATGCTGGCAAAAAAAAACTTATGATTGATTCGAGTTCTACAGGGTGGTCCAGAAAGTTTGCACCAAAATGATAGGGGTAATAAAAGAGACCATTTCCAACAAAAATATTCCCGGACATTTTCCTTTATTTTTTGTCGTTTTCAAAATGGCGGCCGAAACGTGTGTTTTTCAAATATGTGCGTTCAGAACCTTGACAGTCTAAATGAGCATTATCATTAAAACATTGAATGGGTTAATTTAACTTATTTTAATTAAAATTTTATTCTCAATTCAAAAATGCAATCCGTTTTTTTCTAGGTGGTACAGAAAAAATTAAAAAAATCAAAAGCCAAACCAAAGTCGGAATATTTGAAAACACACGTTTTGGCCGCCATTTTGAAAACGACAAAAAATAAAGGAAAATGTCCGGGAATATTTTTGTTGGAAATGGTCTCTTTTATTACCCCTATCATTTTGGTGCAAACTTTCTGGACCACCCTGTATACAGACGTTATAATTTACATTTTTATACTTACGTATTTATTTATGTAAAAGTACATATTTATACTTACATAGATATACGAGTATACGTGCTTATATAATTAAATGTGTTTAGTATTATGATGTATACTTACATATTTCTTTATACACACGTGGTAGAATCGCGACCTTGTTTTATTTGTAGGTAACTCATACCACGTGACTGAATCGTGACTAGACTGTTTAAACACTCATTTTTATCAAATAAACAATATAGTTTATTTATTTTTTATCACAAAAAAATGGATCAAATACCATTATTTTATCTAAGTAATAGACAAAAATACAGTCGAACCTGGATATAAGAGCACTCAAGGGACCGGAATTTTTTTTCTCCTATATTCAAGGTTTTCTTATAAAGAGGCTACTTTAAAAATAATATCAAATCTATTATTATTATGTTACACTTTATTAATAAGAACATAATTATGTATATAAACGGATAATAACAAATTAATAATATTCAATTAAAGGAAAAAGAAAAGAGAAAAAAATAAATATATAGATTTTCATGTCTTTATTAAAGGGCGGGGTTATTGCCTTTGGCAATCTCTTCCACCCAACAGGGGCAGAGCACAAATTAATTAAGGCCAGAACTTTTTCCCCCCTTAAGGAGACATAAATTGGGCATGGAAATTGTTCTCTTATATCAAGTTTTCGACGGTATAAAGAATATATTTTATTTTAATAAGAGCGTTGTATGAAGTCACTCATTACAAATAGTATTGCCATCAATCATGACGTCATTTATAAACACAAAAACTGTACTAATCAGCTGATTATCGCTAGTCAGATATTAATCACCAAGTTTAATGGTAACTGGTGAACGCACACTCACATTACGAAATATTTGCCATACTACGAACTCGAATACCGACCTCTAGATTACAAGATCGAGCTACAGGGTAGAAAAGTGCACTGGTAGTCGAGTGGTTAACGCGCTAGTCTGGTAATCCAGGTAGCGCAGGGATCCGTTGGTTCGAATCCCAACCAGTGCATGAATTTTTCCTCATTAACTTGAGTTTGTGACCACATAACAATAAGAATCTGAGGGTTAGGTGGCAGAAAATGCTTTGAGCATTAACCTCGCCTTGGATTTACCTTCCACTAAAGAGTGGTGTTGTTATTATTAATAGATGTTTTATTAGCACATAATTGAAAATAAATTCCACAACCAAATTTTTTTTAGTCTCAGGCATTAGTTGAATAATTAGGTATTATTAAAAAAATAATAAGATATTGAAAATATTTGAGATTTTTTTTGCAATCATTTCCCCCAATTTTTGTTTTTTTTTTAAATTTTGTTTTTTTTTTATTGTTAAAAAAATAATTTTTTTATTGAACAATCTCTATTTTTATTGCAATTTTTTTTTTAATTCATTTTTTAAATATTAATTTTAACCCCTTGGTACCCTGGTATCATTTGTTTGAACCTTATTTAAATGGTCCAGGTTAAAAATTAGAAAGGGTTTTAATTTTTAAGGCGGGTTTTCAAATTGTGAATTAAACAAAATTTTTTGTTATGGGTTCATTTTTTTGGGTTAATTAAACACGACCCCTTTAAAAAATTTTTTAAAAAAAAGGAAATCTTTTTATTAATTTTTGTTCATGGGAATCGTTTAAAGCCCCCCTTCCGGGGGGAAAAGGTTAAAAATTAATGGGGTTAAAAAATTTTTTGGGTTGGCCCTTCCCAACCAAAATTCAACCCCCTATTCAAAACCTTTTCCCCAAACCCCAAAACCCCCTTAAAAAAAGATTTTTCTAAATATTTTTTTGGGCCCCATTTAAAAAGGGGGTCGGAAACCGGGCTGGGTTTTCCAAAACCCCCCCCAAAAATTTTTCCCCCAATTTTGGGGTTTTTTCCCAAAAAAAGCTTTGGGTTATGGGAAAATGGGACTTTTAATCTAAAAAAAATTTAAAAAAAAACCCTAATAAAAAAAAATTACAACATAAAAAGGTAATCCCCCTTTTTCAATAGATCCCAAAAATTTTTTATTTCGTTTAAATTAACGGGGTATTTTATTTCCTACACTGGAAAATTTTCCCAAAATGTTTTTAAAAAATGTAAAAAATTTCTTGGGGCCCCCCAAAAAGTTGAAAAGTTTGATTGGGGGAAAGTTTAAAAGGGGGGGATTAAAAATTATGCTTTTGGGGGAAAATTCCAAAAATTTTTACCCTCCCCGGGGGGGTGCCCCCTTTCCATGGCACAACTAAACCCCCTTAATGGAGTTTTCCCGAGGCGAAGGGTTTGAGAAAAGTTTTCCCCCATCCCATGGGGGGAAGCCCCGGGGTTTTTTAGGTAGAAGTGCAACGCCCCGGGGGGATTGTTGCTGGTTCCCCCCCGGGGGTAAATTTTTAAACATTTTGAGTTGCGAAAAACCAAAGGGAAAAAAACCTTTTGTTAAAAAAAACGTTAAAAAATGAAAAAAAAAAATTTCCCGTTTAAATTAAAGCCATTTTTGGGCTTAAAAAAGGGGGCTTTTTTTAAAACCCCTTAGGGGTTAAAAAAAATTTTTTAAGTATAAAAAAGTTAAAAAGGCCTAATTTTTTGTGTTTAAAATTTTTGCAAAAAAGGCCCGTCGGTTCCCCCCGCCCCGGGGGCCCCGTTTTCCCCTTCCGCCAAAAAAAAAGACAATTTTTTTTAATTTTTTGTAAATCCCCTTTGGGGCTCTTTGAACCCCAAAAGGGGGTTTTGGGGACTTCTGTTTTTAAGGAGGAAAAAAGGTGGAAAAAAAAAAAAGGGAAAATAACCCCCTTCTGGCTAGAAAAAAAAGGTTGGGAAAAACCCTTTTTTAAAAAAAAATTGTTTATTGTAAAAAGCATTTTTCTAAAAATTGAAATTTGAACCCCAAGATTTTTTCTTTCCCAAAGGCATTTGGGTTGAAGGTAGGTTCGAACCCCCCAAAGCGAAAATTCGACCAAAATTTTTTTTTTCCCAATTAAAAAGGGGAAAAAAAATGTCCTGAATAAGGAAATTGAGGCAAATTACCTTTTAAAAAAAAAAAAAAATTGAAATATTAAATTTAGTTTAAAAAATGGAAAAATTTAAAAAATCCCTTTTGTTTTTAAAAAAAAAATTTAAATTTTTTTTTAATTTTTTTTTTTAATTTTTTTTTTTGTTTTTTTTTTTTTTTAAATTATTTTTTTTACAAATTTCTTTCTTAAAAAAAATGGTAAACTTAAAAACTTTAATTTTTTTTAAAAAATTTTTTTGTTTTTAAGGGGGTGGATCAATTTTTTCCCCCCTTTTATGAATTTTTCAGGGGGGTTTTGGTAATTTTAAACGGGCTTGTCTTTTTTTTTCTGAGGGTTTTTCCCTTTTTTTTTGGGAAAGGGGTTTTCTTCCCCCCCCCAAAAGGGAGTTTTTAATTTTTTTATGAAGAGGGGTTAAAACCCCATTTAAAATTTTTTTTTTTTAATTTATCGAAAAAATAAATAGTTAAAAAAAAAACAAAGTTTTGAAAAAAAAAATCTAGTTTTTGGTAAACCCCCCAAAATCCCTTTAGGAGAAAAAAAAATTTTAATGGATTAAAAAAAAAAAAAAATAAAAAGTTTTTTTAAACGTTTTTTAAAAAAACCCAAAAAAAGGGGAAAAAAATTAATTTTTCCATTCGGGCTTTTTGAAAAATTTATTTTTTTGAAAAGGGGTTTTCCCCAAAAGTTTTAAAATTTAAAAAACCCTGTGGGGGAAGAAAAGGGCCCCGGAAAAGAGTACGGGTCATGACCTTTAAATTTTTTCCCACCCCCCGGATAGTTTTTAAAAAAAAATACATGGTGGGTTTTATGTAAAATAAAAGAGTGATTGAATCATAAGATTAATTTTTTAGAAAAAGTTTAATAAGATTTTCCCAAAAAACAAAAATTTTCAAAAGAAAGATTTTAATGTAAAAATTCTAAGGGGAACCAAAATTTCAATGAAATTGTCAAAAAAAAGATTTCAAGAAAATTTTTAAACAATGCTAAAATCTTAAAAAAAAGGGGAAAAATGAAAAACTTAAAAAAAAAATTTTTTCAAAAAATTTTAAAAAAAGGAATTTTCCCAAATTTTTACATCTGTGAAAAAAAAGGGGGGGGGGGGGGAAAAAGGGGGGTTTTGGGGAAAGGGTTTGGGGGGGGGGGGGGGGGGGGGGGGGGGGGGGGAGGGGGGGGGGGGCGGCGGGGGGCTCGGGGGGGGGCCCGGGGGGGGGCGCCCGGGGGAAAAGGGGGGGGGGGTTTTTTGGGGTTTTTGCGGGGGGGGGGGGGGCTGGGGGGGGGGGGGGGGGGGGGTTGGCCCTTTTTTTTTTTTTTCCGGGGGGGGGGGGGGGGGGGGGGGGCCCCCCTGTGCGCGGGTTTTTTGGGGGGGGGGGGGGGGGGGGGGGGAAAAAGCCCCCCTAAAAGGGGGGTTTTTTTTGGCGGGTTTTGGGGGGGGGGTTTTTTTGGGGGGGGGGGGTTGGGGGGGCGGGCCCGGCCCCGCCCCTGGGGACGGGGGGGGGTTTTTGGGGGCCCCCGGGGGGGGGGGGGGGGGCCCCCGGGGGGGGGGGGGGGGGGGGGGGGGCCGGGGGGAGGCCCCTTTGGGGGGGGGGGGGGGGTTTTTTGGGGGGGGGTTTTTTTTTGGGGGGGGGGCCCCGGGGGGGGGGCCCCCGGGGGGGGGGGCCCCGGGGGGTTTTGGGCGGGGGCCCCGGGGGGAAAGGGGGGGGGGGCACCGGCCCGGGGGAGGGTTTTTTTGGGGCCTTTGGTTGAAAGGGGGCCGGGGGGGGGGGCCCCCGGGGAGGGGGGAAAGGGGGGGGGGGGGGGGCCCCCGGGGGGGGGTTTTGGGGGGGGGGGGTTTTTGGGGGGGGGGGGGGGGGGGGGTTTTTTTGGGGGGGGCGGGGGGGGGGGGGGGGGGGGGGGGGGCCCCCGGGGGGGGGGGGGGGGGGGGGCCCGGGGGGGGGGCCCCGGGGGGGGGGGGGGGGGGGGGGAGGGCCCCGGTTTGGGGGGGGCGGGGGGGGCAGTAATTTTTGGGGGGGGCCCGGGGGGGGTGGGCCCCGGGGGGGGGGGGGGGGGGGGGGGGGGGGGGGGGGGGGGGGGGGGTTGGGGGGGGGGGGGGGGGGGGGGGGGGGGGGGGGGGCCCGGGGGGGGCGGGGGGGGGGGGGGGGGGGGAAAGGGGGGGGGCGGGGGGGGGGGGGGGGGGGGGGGGGGTTTTTTCGGGGGGGGGGGGGGGGAAAACCCCTTTTGTTTGGGGGGGGGGTTTTTGGAAAAGGGGGGGGGGGTTTTTTGGAAACCCGGAGGGGGGGGGGGGGGGGGGGGGGGGGGGGGGGGCGCCCCCCGGGAAAAAAAACCCCGGGGTTTTCCCGAAAAGGGCCCGGGGGGGGGGGGGCCCGGGGGGGGCCCGGGGGCCCCCCCGGTGGAAAGGGGGGTTTTCGGGGGGCGCCCCGGGGGGGGGGGGGGGGGGGGCGGAAAGGGGGCAAAAAAAAGGGGGGGGGGGGGCGCCCCGGGGGGGGGGGGGGGGGGGGGGGGGGGAAAAAAAAAAAGGGTTTTTTGGGGGGCCCCGGGGGGGGCCCCAAAAGGGGGGGGGCTTTTTTTTGGGGGGGGGGAAAAAAAGGGGGAAAGGGGGGGGAAAAGGGGGGGGGAAAAGAAAAAAAGAAATTTTTTGGGGGGGGGGTCGGGGGGGGGGGGGGCGAAAAAAGGGGGGGGGGGGGGGGTCCGGGGGGGGTTTTTTTCCTTTTTTTTTTTTTTTTGGGCCCCGGGAAAAAGGGGGAAAAAAAAAGGGGGGGGGGGCCCCCCGCCCGGCCCGTTGAAAGGGGGGGGCCCCCGGGGCCCGAGGGGCCGGGGGAGGGGGGGGGGGGTTTTTTTTTTTTTGGGGGGGGGGGGGTTTTCCCCCCCCGGGGGGGGGGGGTTGGGGGGGGGGGGGCCCGGGGGGGGGGGTTTTTGGGGGGGTTTTGGGGGGGGGGGGGGGGGGGGGGGGGGGGGGGAAAACCCCCCCCGGGGCCCTTTTCGGGCCCGGGTGGGGGGGGGCCCCCCAAAAAAAAAGGTTTTTTTGGGGGGGGGGGGGGGGGGGGGGGGGGCCCCGGGGGGCCCCGGGGGGGGGGGGGGGGGGGTTTTGGTTTTTGGGGGGGGGGGTTTTTTTGGGGTTTTCCCCCCGGGAAAGGGGGCCCGGGGTTTCCCGGGGGGGGGGGGGCCTTTTGGGGGTTTTTTGGGCCCAAAAGGCTTTTTTTTTTTTTGGGGGGGGGGGCCCCCCGGGGGGCGGGGGGGGGGGGGGGGGGGAGTTTTTCAGAAAAAAAAAAGGCGGGGGGTTTGGGGGGCCCGGGGGGGGGGGAGGGTGGGGGGGGGGGGCCCCCGTTTTGCCCGGGGGCCCCGAAAAGGGGGGGGGGGGGGGGCGCCCCCGGGGGGGGGGGGGGGGGTTTTTGGGGGGGGGGGGGTTTTTTTGGCCGGGGGGGTTTTGGGGGGGGGGGTGTTTGGTTTCCGGGGGGGGGGGAAAAAGGTTTTTTTTTGGGGGGGGGGGGGGGGGAAAGGGGGGGGGGGGGGGGGGGGGGGGGGGGGGGGGGCCCGGGGCCTGAAAAAGTTTTTTTTGGGGGGGGGGGGGGGGGGGGGGGGTTTTTTGCCCCCCCAAAAAAAGGTTTTTTTTTTTGGGGGAAAGGGGGGGGGGGGGCCCGGGGGGGGGGGGGGAAAAAAAAAAAAAGGAACGCCGGTTTGGGGGGGGTCTTGTCATAAGGAGTTATTATTAACAAGAAAAATTAAATCTCCATAATTTACGGTTAACGAGTTATAGGTCAAAATATATGGATATTACGCAGGACGTCCGACCCTGTATCTCGAGAACGGTAGGTCTTAGCACACTGAAATTTATTGTAATGAACTTCTCTCAATAAGACCCATTAAACAATATGCCACAAGACATACCATTCTATTTAAGATTTTAAAGTTGGTCCATGCCCAGCCTGACTGGGGCCGTGTAGGCAAAAAATTTTTGGCTGAAAATCAATCCCCCTAGATATAAAGGAATACGGGTTTTTGCGTTTTATGATATTCTGAGTCGTTTTCGAGAAACCTAGGCCTGGGTGAGACTTTATGAAGACCCTGTATACAGGGTGTCCCACCAAACTTGGACACCTCAAATTACTCGGCCCCTGAAAGAGTTTTTGAAAAACAAAAAATCCTAGGGTACATGGTCTAATTATGCGGTTTCAGTCATGAAATTTTTTTTATACAGGGTGGTTCAAAAGTCAGAAATTGAGGTGTCAACTTTCGATTTTTAAATGGATCGACCTGAATTTTATTTGATAATTTTACTTCTAAATGGTTCTTGAGTACTTTTTTAAACAAAAATTTTACATACAGGGTGGTTTTTTTTCGACCAATTTTTTTTCTAAATCTCGAATAACTCAAGTTTGTTTAATTTTTTCGATAATATTCTTAGAGAGTGTTTGTGTAATGAAAACACGCACTTTCAAGTGGCATCAATTTTTTTTATACAGGGTGGTTCACAAGTGAAATAATGACTTGTTTTTTTTTAAACTGAGTTTTTTTTAATTTTTTATTTGGGATTAATAATTCTAACCTAATTTTACACATTTTTTGTTAGTCATATCGAAAAACAAAACTAAAGTGTTGTACAGGGTGAGACATAATTTTTTTGTGACACCCTGTATATGGGCAGTCAAAGAGACGTAAAATTAAATATAAAAACTAATTGTGCAAGAAAAACTTTGATTTTTAATGATATCAAAAAGTTATGGTGTTTTAACTAATATTGTCGCATGGACCACCCTGTAGATATTATCTTAAACTATCATGCGGGTACTCGAGATTGTATAAAATTCAACGAAGACTTCGAATCGTGGGGAAAAAACAAGTAAAAAACACGAATTTTGAAGCCATTTTCAATTTGGTGTACACACAGAATGATTTTATAACTAGAAATAAAAAGTAGGTAGGTGTAGACACAAAATTGAAAATGGCTTTTTGAATTCATTTTTCTCTTTCAGATTTGGACTCCTCGTTGAATTTTAGACAATTTCGACTACCCATATGATGTTTTAAGAAAATATCTACAGGGTGGTCCATGTGACAATATTAGTTAAAACACCATAACTTTTTTATATAATTAAAAATCTAAGTTTTTCTTGCACATTTAGTTTTTATATTTAATTTTACGTCTCTTTGATTGCCCATATACAGGGTGTCACAAAAAAATTATGTCTCACCCTGTACAACACTTTAGTTTTGTTTTTCGATATGACTAACAAAAAATGTGTAAAATTAGGTTAGAATTATTAATCCCAAATAAAAAATTAAAAAAACTGAGTTTTAAAAAAAAATCAAGTAATTATTTCACTTGTGAACCACCCTGTATAAAAAAATTTGATGCCAATTGAAAGTGCGTGTTTTCATTACACAAACACTCTCTATTCTTGTTATCGAAAAAATTAAACAAACTTGAGTTATTCGAGATTTAGAAAAAAAATTGGTCGAAAAAAAACCACCCTGTATGTAAAATTTTTGTTTAAAAAAATACTCAGGAACCATTTAGAAGTAGAATTATCAAATAAAATTCAGGTCAGTCCATTTAAAAATCGAAAGTTGACACCTCAATTTCTGACTTTTGAACCACCCTGTATAAAAAAAATTTCATGACTGAAACCGCATAATTAGACCATGTACCCTAGGATTTTTTATTTTTCAAAAACTCTTTCAGGGGCCGAGTAATTTGAGGTGTCCAAGTTTGGTGGGACACCCTGTATTTTGTTTATTTTTTTTCTTGTTTATTTTATTATTATTGTCAAACTTTTATATTTAATTTTTACCATTATTTGTCTGTATATATGTTCTACTAATAAAGAGTTTCTAGATAAATAAATAAAAAATAAATCTCTGGATTCACAGAGTGCCTTTACCACTGAGCTACTGGGACAGTCACAACTAAAGGGCGGGGTTATTGCATTTGTCAATCTCTTCCACCCAACCCTTAATTATTTTCATTAGTAAAAACACCTAAGAGATTGCCTAAGGCAATAACCCCGTCATTTAGTTAGGACATATATTATGTATATATTTTTTTTTTTCTTCTATTATATTGTATTTTCATTTGTAATTATTTGTATTGTATATAATATGTCCAATTACCTAATAAAGTGTTAAAAAAAAAAACACCCCCTCACCTGCTCATAGTCCTCGTTGATAAGCTTGGGCTCCTCGTGCCTCTGGAACCACATCATGTACTTGGTGTGGAACCGCCACGACTGCTTCTTCAGTGCCTTGGCAATCTCTTCCACCCAACCCTTCACTTAAAACTAAAGTAGGTAGTGAGAGAAAACACCCCCCGCCCCTCACCTGCTCGTAGTCCTCGTTGATAAGCTTGGGCTCCTCGTGCCTCTGGAACCACATCATGTACTTGGTGTGGAACCGCCACGATTGCTTCTTCAGCGCCTTGGCGGCCAGGTATTGCGCCTTGGTGCCCTCCATGTAGTAGAACACGAAGAACAGAGACTCGGTGGAGAGGCGCTGGAAGAAGTCGAGTGTGTCCGAGTGGGGCAACGGGACCTGAGAGGGAGAAGAATAATAATAATAATAATAAGACATACGTATTACTCCAAAAAGCTGTCATACTGAATGAGAGAAACAATTAAGGGTTGGTTGGAACAGATTACCACAAGCAATAACCCCGCCCTTTAGGTAGGACATTATTGTTCTTTTGATTTTTACCTATTTATTTTGTCATTTGTTTGTTTGTTTTTTTTTTTTTTCTTTTTTTCTTAATTTTATACTGTTACCTGTACTTTGTCCTCCTAATAAAGCTTAAATAAAAAAAAAATTAAATTTATTATTCTTAGAAGCTTTAGCCTAGGAAAAATACCTTTGTATATGTTATCCTGTTATTAAATAATAAAAAAAAAAAAAATTTAACAGACTGCTACAAAATTGTAGTTGCCTTTCGGCACAGCATGAAATCAATCAAAGACATTGTATCATAGATTTTACACAGACACACAACACAACACACCTCTCTATACCCACACACCCTCTCCTCACACACCCACTGAGGATAGTAGTTGGGCGTGAGCACGGGTCAGTGATTAGTGCACACACACACCCTCTCTCACACCATACACAACCCTCTCTCACACCCCCACCCACCCACCTGAGGATAGTAGTTGGCGTGAGCACGGGGTCCGGTGATGTAGTGCCTCTTCTCCTCCTCTCTCTCCTCATCTCTCTCTCCTCCTCTCCTCTCTCTCTCTCTCTCTCTCTCTCTCTCTCTCCCCACACCCACCCACCTCTCTCACACCCACACACGCCCTCTCACCCCCCCACACACATGTAGTGCCTCTCTCTCATCCTCATCCCTCTCTCTCTCTCTCTCCTCTCTCACACACACACACACACCACCCTCTCTCTCACTCTCTCCCTCACCCCCACCTGAGGGTATTAGTTGGGCGTGGAGCACGGGGTCCGGGTGATGTAGTGCTCTCTCTCTCTCTCTCCTCTCTCTCTCTCTCTCTCTCTCTCCTCTCTCTCTCTCCTCTCCACACACACCCTCTCTCACACCCACACACACCCTCTCTCTCACACCCCCACACACCTACCTAAGGGTAGTCACACACACACACACACACACACACCTCACTCATCTCTTTCTTTCACACCCCCTCTCTCATACCCCCACACACCCACCTGAGGGTAGTATATTACACACACCACACCCTCTCACCCCCCTACACCCCACCTGAGGGTAGTAGTTGGGCGTGGAGCACGGCGTGCCGGGTGATGTAGTGTCGGAGCCGCTCCGAGTCCGCCGTTCGGGAGCCGTGGTACCCTGCTCCACGTTGATGTACTGGGTGCGGTGGTGGTGGAGGAGGGGCTGGGGACCTAGGGGGACCACCCCGAGCATGTAGGGGATGTGGGCTTCACTGGGGGCCAGGGACTTGTCGTACACGTCTGAGGGGGCGGGGAAGATTTGATTATAGAATAGAATAGATTGTTTTATTGTGCAATTAATACAAAGAGTATGTTCACAACGTCATGGTAAAATAGAACAGTATTTATAAAATATATAAAAAAAAAAAAAAATATATATAAAAAATTTAAAGTAGAATAAAAATATATAATCAAAAATGAAAAATGATTTGATTTCATTTTATTGATGACAATACATTGAAAATACATTTCACAATAGATACGTAAGATTAACTTAAATACTAAATAGATAACATAATAACTCACATAACATGTCCTAAACTACCCACACTAAGAAAATCAGTGATTTTCTTGTTTTGTGGGATAGTGCTATTTTTCTCACTTGATTTAACTTTAATTTCTCTCTTTCTCTCTCTTTCTTTTTCTTTCTCTTCTTTCTTTCTTTCCCCTTTCTTTTTTTCTCTTTCTTCTCTTCTCTTCTTTCTTTCTTTCTTCTTCTTTCTTCTCTTTCTTTCTTCTCTTCTTTCTTTCTTCTCTCTTCTTCTCTCTCTCTTTCTTTCTCTCTCTTTCTTTCTCTTTCTTTCTCTCTCTTTCTTTCTCTCTCTTTCTTTCCTCTCTTTCTCTCTCTCTTCTCTTTTCTTCTCTCTCTTTCTTTCTCTCTTTCTTTCTCTTCTTTCTCTCTCTTTGCGGTGATGTGGAGGGGCTGGGACCCAGGGGGACCACCCCGAGCAGTAGGGGATGTGGGCTTCACTGGGGGCCAGGGACTTGTCCGTACACGTCGGGGGGGCGGGGAGAATATGGTGGAATAAGTTCCGTGGAATTTCGTTAATTATTAAAAAAAAAAAAATAGTTGTCTGTCTAGAAGAATATGTGAAAATTTTGATTTTTTTTTTTTTTTTTTTTTCAGAAATGGAACCTATACGTAAGTCTTGAATCACTAGAGAAGTCAGCGTACAAAAATTTTGTTTCTACTATTTTTTATACGTATTTTTTTCGTCAAAACAGAGCAGAAGAAATCTCATGTAAAACCACCTATGTGCACTTGTTGAACTAAAAACAGTCTCGCCACGTTGGGGCATAGGATAAGAAGGTAGGGGGGTGCGGTGGTGGTGGAGGAGGGGCTGGGGATGTGGGCTTCACTGGGGGCCAGGGACTTGTCGTACACGTCTGGGGGGGGGGCGGGGAATATTTGATTATAGAATAGAATAGATTGTTTTATTGTGCAATTAATACAAAGAGTATGTTCACAACGTCATGGTAAAATAGAACAGTATTTATAAAATATAAAAAAAAAAAAATATATAAAAAATTTAAAGTAGAATAAAAATATATAATAGAAATCAAATCAAAAATGATTTGATTTCATTTTATTGATGACAATACATTGAAAATACATTTTTACAATAGATACGTAAGATTAACTTAAATACTAAATAGATAACATAATAACTCACATAACATGTCCTAAACTACCCACACTAAGAAAATCAGTGATTTTCTTGTTTTGTGGGATAGTGCTATTTTTCTCACTTGATTTAATTTTAATTTCTCTCTTTCTCTCTCTTTCTTTCTCTCTCTTTCTTTCTTTCTCTTTCTTTCTTTCTTTCTCTCTCTCTCTCTCTCTCTCTCTCTCTCTCTCTCTCTCTCTCTCTCTCTCTCTCTCTCTCTCTCTCTCTCTCTCTCTCTCTCTTCTCTCTCTTTCTTTCTTTCTCTCTCTTTGCGGTGGTGGTGGAGGAGGGGCTGAGGACCCAGGGGGACCACCCCGAGCATGTAGGGGATGTGGGCTTCACTGGGGGCCAGGGACTTGTCGTACACGTCTGGGGGGGCGGGGAGAATATGGTGGAGTAAGTTCCTTGGAATTTGGTCAATTATTATTACAGGGGAACCTGGATATATTGAAACTTTTTGAGACAGTGGAAAATATGTTGGAATAAGTTCCGTGAAATTTGGTCAATTATTATAACAGTAGCGGAAAATATGTTGGAATAAGTTTTTTGCATTTTCGTCAATTATTATAACAGTAGCGGAAAATATGTTGGCATAAGTTCCTTGAAATAATAATTGCTTTATTTTACCACTGATATTTAACAAATGCTATTTGACAAGGGATTTTTTTTTTTTCACACATGTAATTTTTTTTATATATATTTGTAATATCTATAGCTGTTCTAGTCAACTTGATTCTCTACGTTTTAACTGTAATATTTTACTTATCTTCTGAAACCTTCTTATTTTGTTTTCTCTTTTGTATTAATTTAATATTGCTCTTTAGTAATCAATGTACATTGGGCTTGACCCGTCAAGAAAGAATAAATTAAATGAAATAAGTTATCATATTTGTGTTAATCACTTTCGTGATATCACAACTACTCAAACTCGCTCTACTAAATCTACGCTGAAACCGGGACTTGAACCACCGACCTCCAGGTTACAAGTCCGCCGCCTTATCGATCAAGCTACTGAGGTCGGTTGGATATTAAATTAAATATATCAACTTGAAAAAAAAAAAATCTTCATCTCACCCATCTGCTGCTGCTGATGCCCCTCGAGGGGCGGAGCCACGGCCGTAAGCCCCGCCCCGCTCGCGTCCAGGCCCGCCTTGTCCAGGGCGTCCCGCGCGATGACCTTGAGCGAGGAGAGGGGAGGGGTGTGGTGGCCGGGGGGGGCGGGGTCCTGCGGGTGCTGCTGCTGCGCCTGCGCCGAGGAGGAGGAGGGGGGAGGGGAGGGCGGCAGAGGGGAGGGCGAGGGGGCGGAGCTGATCGAGGAGGGGGGACTCGACGAGGAGCGCCCGTTGCCTGGGAAACGGAATCACAAGGTCATTGTTTATCTTCAATATTTTTTACGATGAATAAAACCGTTGCCTGGGAAACGAAATCACAAGGTCATTGTTTATCTTCAATATTTTTTACGATGAATAAAACCGTTGCTTAGGAAACGGAATTATGACGTCATTGTTTATCTTGAATATTTACAATAAATAAAACCGTTGCCTGGGAAACGGAATCATGACGTCATTGTTTATCTTCAATAAGTACAACCAAAAAAATTATACATTTTTTGTAGGTGATAAAAAAATATAAAAAATTATATGCGATATTCTCCGTCAACTGTCGTCAAGCATTCATGGCTCATGTGGTTCCCTTGATCCATGAGTCTCAGGTTCAAATCCTGGGCTTGACAATAAAATAATAATCAGCTATGCCTATGCCTAACTGACGAGTTCAAATAAGAACTCTGCCATTTCCTGCGTATATCTCAGAGCTTTTGTGTATTTCCTTGCTGACACAAACAGTTTCAGCACTAGGTCAGCCACAAGTAGGTTACTGACGGATCCACTACACCGCACCTCTGCATATGAGAAATCTTTCCACATCATAGCAGTCCGGTTGTGGAATACAATACCGATGGAGGCAAGAAATGCACAAACATTAGAAATGTTTAAGTCCTGTGTAGTCAAATTCCTTTAAAACCTTTAGAATAAGACTACGCAAATATTGTGGTTGGATGGAAAAGCTCAAAAATTGAGCATCCTGCCACATTAAATAAATCCAAAAAAGGAGAAGAAAAAAGTAGTTACCCCCACCCCTGGTCTTATTATGTATGTCTAAACAATATGGAGTAATTACCTCCCACCCCTGGTCCCGAGTCGAGATCGTTGGAATGAGGTGTCTGCAGGGAGGGGGGTAGCACCCCCCCGCCTCCGTTCTCCAGAATGTGATGATGCGACAGTGCTGCGGAGAAAGAACAAGAAGAGTAACAATATTTTTATTTTTATAATAAATCATTTCTTAAAAAAAAAACAATATTTTTTGCTTCAATTTCATATTTCTGTACTTTTTCTGAGCAACTATGGTTTTGAGTCTGTCTGTCCAACGGTGTCATACCTTGTAACGTGCAAATCTCAGAAACTATTGAACGGTTTTTTCGACGAAATTTTGGAACACATATTTTTCTTAGTTTTTTTAAACTAAAGAGCATACTAGAGAGCACTGCACTGGTAGTCAAATGGTTAACGCGATATCCTGGTAATCCAGGTAGCGTAGGGATCCGTTGGTTCGAATCCCACCCAGTGCATGAATATTTCTTCGTTATTTTGAGTTTGTGGCCACATAATAAAGCCTGGGAGTTAGGTGGTAGAAAATCCTTCGAGTATTAACCTCGCCTGGTTACCTTCCACTTTTTTTCCGTGTCCATGATGGTTGTGTCATGGTAGTGGAAGGATAAATGGGGGTATTAAACCCCCTGGACGCCCAGAAGCAATGTTCTGGGCTCCTTCCATGTTCTGTGTGTGTAATATTGTTTAAAATACTATGAATTTCGTTTGATTTGTATGTCTAAAATGTGTTCCAACCTTATTCCATATTTTTAACATGTCTACGTATTTTTACACTATCAAAGGACTAAAGGACTTTAATCCGTATCTAACTCAATTGTCGAAATTTTGGACCTTCATCCTTCTTCCCCTGTGTTCTTCAAATAGTATCAACTGGTCCCAAATAGAATCAAATCGTCACTAATATTATTTTCCCTGCTCTACTCACAGTTGAGATGTTTGTGGCTGGCGGACTGTTGTGAGGAGGGGAGGACAGCGTTGCCCAAACTGTGGGCGGGGGGCGTGCTGGCCACAGACGCGAAGTTGGACTGAGGGGGACTCATGAGGGGATGATGGTTGGAGCCGGGGGTGCTAGGGGGGGCTATCGAACCCTTACTCGTGGGTGTTCTAGAATGTAAAAAAAAATGTACAAGTATAGGTAATAATAATTATTAATAAAGATATCACCTATTAATAATAATAGGTGATATCTTACTTAACCTCTTCGCGCCCAGTGTACACATATGTGCACAAACTTTTCGTGTTAAGGAATGCCCAGCTAAATATATAGACTTGTGATCATTGTGACCAAATGTGCACATATGTGAACAACATTTTTGTAGCCATGAATGCCCGATCAATATTACTTCCGAGAAATTTCTAAGATTAGAAATCGGAAGTATTGTGTTCGTTTTTGTAAAAAAAAATATTTTTTTGCTCCGATTTCAATTTTTTTCATATTTCTGGACGTTTCATAACCTACTGAGTAAATTTGGTTTTGTGTCCGTCTGTCGGTCTGTCTGTCTGTCTGTCTGTCTGTCTGTCTGTCTGTCTGTCTGTTAAAACGATTCCTTGTAACGCGCAAATCTCGAAAACTACTCGACCGATTTTGATGAAATTTTGCACACATCTAGAAGACATTCTGCAGATGGTCCCATTTTAAATTCATTGAATTCATACTAGCGGTTCTGGGTGAAAGAGACCATGCGCCTGACCACTAACTTTTTACTTAAACGCTTATATCTCGTGAACGGTACACCCGATTTCGATGAAATTTTGTATGTATATGCATGTTATTGTTTTACATAGACTATTTATATTTATTTTTTAATTAATTAAAATTTGACTCTGATATTTCAGAAAATCCGAAATTTTGGACAAAAAAGTAAAAAAATAAGGACCACGACTTGCCGATACAGAATTTTTTGTTAAATTTAGAATGTATAAAAAACGATATTCTACCATATAAAACAAATTTGAAGAAAATCGGTTGAGCCGTTTTGGAGATACAAGTAATTTTCGATAAAATCTCAAAATTGGCACGTGTTTACAATGTGAAGCAATCACGAGGAAGTATTGTGTCTATAATTGGCAGTGTTTTTTTCACTGTACTATGTTTTTCTTATTCTCAAAGGTGTTTTTAACACAAGAAAAAAATAATTTTCGGCCTAACTGTATGTGCATATTTGAATACAGTGGATATTTATGACTACAGAGCACATTCTAGCATCGGGCACGAAGAGGATATGTCTAGATTTTGTATATTGTTTTAAATGGGGTAATATAATAATAATATCGCCTAATTTATACTGCCCGACTAGGATTATGATCATAGAGTTGTAAACAACTTTTCAGACATTGATACTCGGCCAAAATTTCCTCTAGTTTCTCCATATTCCTGTCACCCTTTGAAGCATGACACCTGAATGTCGTTGTATGTGCGTGAACACAAAGGAGCCCTGGACCCTAGATCCCTAGGCTAGCCCCAGTAACACGTATAATAATCTAAGGGTTGGGTGGAAGAGATTGCCATAGGCAATAACCCCGCCCTTTAGGTAGGACCCATAAAACATTTGTTTATAAATATTTTTCTATCCTTTTTCCTTTTTATTGTATTGTATATTGTTTCCATTTTTTCATTGTTATAATAATTATTGGTATTGTAGGTACATATGTCTTCATATCTAATAAAGTGTTTCATAATAATAACCATGTTATAAAATGTAAGCGGCCTAAATTGAAGAGACTAGGGTCTAGGCCCAGGGTCCTCGCTGTGGACGCCTACTAAGGAGCATGGAACACGAAGGACACGCACAGTCGACCTTATAAGGGCGATACATATACTAAAGTGTTAAAAAGAAGAGATTGCCACAGGCAATAACCCCGCCCTGTAGGTAGGACATTAAACATATTTGATCAAGTTTTATTTACAAATAACATAGAATATATACAAACATAGAAATTAAAATTAACAAAACAAAACTTGATCAAGGGCGGTGCTAATGCCAACGGCATTCTCACTCTTTTTTTTTTCTTGTATATTTGCTTAATCTTTTTGTTTTTCTTTCATTGTATTCTACTGTATATATTTTTTGTTCTACCTAATAAAGCTTACCCAGGCTGGGTGACGTTAATGTGGGTAGCTGGTACAATTCCCAGCGAATGGAGGGTAAAACCCCCGTCCTAATCCAGGACGTTAAATCAAATAGAATCGTTGGCGTTAGGAAGGGCATCCAGCTTGAGCGGGATAAGACCGAGTAAAAGAAGAAGAAGATTTGCTTAATCTTTTTGTTTTTCTTTCATTGTATTCTACTGTATATACATTTTCTTCTACCTAATAAAGCTTACTATGATAATAATAATAAAAAAACCACGCTACTCACGTCGGTATACTGTAGGCCCCACTCAGGCTGGTGGGAGGCGGCAGCGTGGGGGTCGGGCCTCGGTTGAACAGCGCGGCGCCCGGGGTCTGGGCTGGAGGCAGCTGGGGCGAGGTTCACCCGGGCGGCTCCGCTGGTGGTGGCTGCGGGGGGGCGGGGTGGTTGGGGGGCCAGGCAGCGACGGGCGCGGCCTGGGGGGTGGGGCCGGCTCAGCAGCGGAGGTGGCTGGGGGCCGCAGGGCTGTGGGCTGTGCAGGCCGGTGCCCTGCAGGGGGGATTGTTATCATGTTATCTTTCCGTTTTATTTCTCATATTTATAGATATTATGGTAATAAAGATTATTCTATGGGATAGCAGTAGCAAACATAGAAGTATTAAAGTGTTGATAAGGAGATGTTGATATTATGATGAGTAGGACAGAAATTTTCTGAGCAGGCGACAATTTTCGAGCAGGACAGCTTTTTGCATTTCACGTACAAGTGATAGAGGCAGGTTGATTTTCTTAGTGTGGGTGTAGAAACTGCGATGAATGACTCCGTTTGTGGATTATTATTAAATACTTTATTAGAAGGACAAACACAAACAACAACGAATTAACAATGTAGGTATAATGTTGGTATATTTATTTTAGTTTTTTTTACAATTTTTGTGGCTCTCTTCCTAAGGAATACTTTTAAGGAGAATAATAATAATGCATCCATACTTTACCACTTGTTTGTCTTTTGTATTATTACATCACAATTTTACGGCGTAGTTGAGCATTTGTCCACTGGACATCCAAGTACAGAGCAGAAATATTCTATCTTACGGAGGATCGAACCAAGATTACCGTGCCTGGTACGCTACACCTCTCGGCTACGGAGACTACATAATTGTGTTATTCAGAATCTTGGGGTTTGCAGGAGCGGCCGGTGCTAAGGAGCTGCAGCACCCCCAGATAAAAAAAAGAGAGGATATTCTCAAGTCCTAGCTCGTACACAATGAAAATGATGACACATTTTTAGAATAATTAATGCATTATTAACATGATTGACATGGTAAACAAACTCAAACTCTTTAGATACTGAAAGAGCTACTTTATAAATCCCATTTTAGTCTGGTTTTTCTCGCCGGTCGCGTCTGATTCGTACCAACGGATCCCTACGCTACCTGGATTACCAGACTAGCGCCTTAACCACTTCACAACCAGACCACAGATTCTATTCCTTACCTTGCTTATCTCGTCTCGCTTCGCTTTCTTCTCACTAGAGGACGCTGTGGCTACCAGAGCACAGATTCTATTCCTTACCTAGTGCACTGGTAGTCAAGTGGTTAACGCGCTAGTCTGGTAATCCAGGTAGCGTAGAGATCCGTTGGTTCGAATCCCACCCAGTGCACGAATTTTTCCTCATTAATTTGAGTTTGTGACCACATAATAATAAGACTCTAACGGTTAGGTGGTAGAAAATGCTTTGAGCATTAACCTCGCCTGGTGGTTACCTTCCACTAAAGAGTATTATTATTATATTATTATTACCTTGCTGGCAGCGCTGATCTCGTCTCGCTTCGCTTTCTTCTCACTAGAGGGCGCGGTGGGCTCCACACTGGACGAGGTCAGGGCCGGATCCGTGGGGAGGCCAGAGTGGGTGTGGTTCAGGGCCGGACTGTGCGGCGAGGTGGAGGTGAGGGAGTTGGGCGTGCCGTTGCTGTCCGTGGTGGCGGAGGACTGGACCACGCCTGCTAGCTCCAGCTCGTCCAGGCCTGGCGAGAAATGCGATTCATTGGATAAGGACACTTCAGAATAATATCGCCTTATTTATAGAATAGAATAGGATAGAATAGAATATAATAGAATATACCTTGTTTATACTGCCGAGGTAAGACTGAAAAGTCCCTTTACTCCAGCAGTCAAACAGATTATAACTATTAAAGTCCCATTATTCCAGCAGTAAGCCCAAGACATATTATTATGTGGTAAAAATCCCAATTGGGAGGATAACACGTCATGTCCCAGCTGGGTTTCGAACCCACGACCTCTGGAGTCTTTGGATTCACAGAGTGCCGCCTTTACCACTGAGCTACCGGGACAGAATAAACAGGCAAGGTTACTTTTTCTTTTTTAAACACGGAGAAGACCCGTGTCTCTCTAGAGTACTATAAACAGAGAACAGACTAGCCAACCCTTACAAGCCAGGCTAGCTTGCCGTTTCCTAAGGGTTTAATGGCTTGTACAGAAAAGTCCAAGTCCTCATGATGGTTGATCGCACATAGAAATATGTGGTTCAGGAAAGCACTATCAGAGACCCAATATGGATACATTTTTTTCCATTATACTGTCTAGTACATAATTTATCTACCGCATCATATCCATATTACACTGGGGACCACAATTAGGGGAACGCTCAGATGATTTCGAATTTAATGTACTGTGTTCACTTTAGGAACCCCTATTTAACTTTATATTATTACATATACGATGGTCTATCAATGTATGCTACATTTATACAGATGTATCCCACTAAGGGACAAATTCTACAAGTTTAGTGAGAGTACCTCTAAAACCCATGATTTCATGGATACCTGACGAACATGGAAGTTTCATTATTCTCTTACCTAAGATCAAATGCTAATGTTTGGTGACTTTATGAAGCTTTTAATTGTCAAATAAAGTGATTTTATTACAATATGTCCGATTTGAGTGAAGTAGAGGTTGCCCGGGCGGTTGCGTTGATTGAAGCCGGACAAACCTACAGAACAGTGGCAAATTCCCTTCGCGTGTCAAAATCAGTGATTCATTGAGTTGTTAAACGCTACAGGCAGACTGGTGAATACAGAAGGCGACGTGGATAGGGTCCCAAAAGGGTCACAAACCAAAGAGAAGACCGCTACATAACGCTCACTGCACTGAGAACCCGCGCGGTTTATGCCCGCGACTGCTGTCCATGGGGATCTGATACGAAGCCACAATGTGAATTTTTCTGTTAAAACAATAAGAAGAAGACTCAGAGAGCGTTCTGTGACGTCCCACAGAGCCAAGCGATCGCCTCTTCTCAATCACCAGCACAAAGTTGAAAGGGTCGTGTACTCAAACAACTACCGAAGATGGTCGGTCAATGCGTGAATGGGGAAGGGTATGTTTACAGACGAATGTAAATTTAGCTTGAAGTCAGATGACAACCGTATCCGAGTACTTAGACGCCCAAATGAACGGTCCTCACAGTGCAATATTGTTGGAAAAGTCCAATTTGGTGGCGGTTCCATCATGGTCTGGGGGGGCATAAGTTTTAACGGCCGTACAACCCTGTATATCCTGGAGGGAGGGGCACTGACTGCTGAGCGGTACAGGAGAGAGGTTCTTGAAGGTATTGTCCTTCCTTTTAAGCCCTTCATTGGGGAGGCGATGATCCTGATGCACGACAATGCTCGTCCACACGTGGCAAACCAGGAGCAGCGCTTCCTTCAGGAAGTGAACTTGGAGGTCCTCCGACACCCTGCTCGCTCTCCCGATATGAATCCCATAGAACATGTATGAGACCATATGAAAAGGGCCATCCGGAACAGGAATCCACCCGCGGACACCATAGCGCAGCTCAAGAAGGCAGTTGTTGAAGAATGGGATCGGATGCCCCAATAATTTGTCCAGAAGCATGCCGAGGCGATTAAACACCCTACTTGGTGTTAGGGGAGGCAATACAAGGTATTGAGACCAGGTATTCCAGAGATTTTTCAAAATCTCGAAATTTCAAATCTTTTTTTTTTGTGTCACTTTTTCGACATTGTTTGATTATTGTCAAAAAATAAAATTTTCCATTTGAAATAGCCCAAAAAAATGACTTGTTTCATGTTCCCAACAAAAATACCTATCTTTTAGATCATGTTTCATCACAACAATTTATACAATTCAAGGTGAAATATGGGGTTAAAAAAGCGTTCCCCTAATTGTGGTCCCCAGTGTATTTAGCAAGAATATTTAGTCATTTCACCCAGCTCAAGCTCTAAATTTATTGGGTGTAAGGGATTAACCAGATATCAGATCTATAATAAATTTCTTACAACACAAATAATATGTGTAAATTACTCAGTTCATAATAATGTAAAACTATACTTACTTTAATTACCTTTCTTGTTATTATCATATTCATCTTTGAAGTGTGACTTGTAAAAAAAGTTTATAATAAAACAAAATTGAAATTAATAAATAAATAAAAATAATACCTTCAATATCATCGTAGATGTACTCGTTCTCTTCAAAGTCGGGTTCTTGAGATGACTCTATGTAGTACTCCACATCGTCTTTGATCCTTCGTATCTGAAAATGAAAGGAATCAATTCACATTATGCTGACAAAATTATTCAATTGGTTAACCATAAGTGAATTTACATATATGATCTTCTGTTTTTTTTTCTATTACTGTTGCAATTTGGTTTATAATATTAAAGCCCAAGTGCATGGTCATTAATGAATAGATTAAACAATTAACTCTATACACAATCAAATGGCTAATGGTCTATAAGACTATTTCTGACAATGCACTCCACAGTAAAACTTCAAAAAATTATCAACCATTTTATAATAATAATAATAATAATATCACCTTATTTATACTGCCCGATTAAGACTATTAAAGTCCCATTATTCTAGCAGTAAGCCTAAGACATATTATTATGTGGTAAAAATCCCACATAGGAGGATAACTTGTCATGTCCTGGCTGGGTTTCGAACCCACGACATCTGGATTATCTGGATTCACAGAGTGCCACCTTTACCACTGAGCTACCAGGACAGACTACTTTATAAGAATAATACCTTCTCTTTAGTGGAAGGTAACCACCAGACAAGATGAATCTCAAAATATTTTTTACCACCTAACCATCAGATTCTTATTATTATGTGGTCACAAACTCAAATTAATGAGGAAAAATTCATGTTCTGGGTGGGATTCTAATCAATGTATGCTACCTGGATTACTAGACTAGACTAGGGCAACATTTTAATAGTATTGTTAATTTAACTAATTATTAGAGTTCTCAAATCAACTTACTTTGGAGCAGAGATGGATGGAGTTGAGCTTGAGTACCTGATCCACCTCCACGGACATGTTGTCCAACATCCGCAGCAGCGTCTCCAGCTTGCGGATGTGATGCCGATGCCTGTCCACCTGCGCACAACATAAACAATAAAAATTAAAGTATTATTCGTGGAGGGCTCTTATTTATTGACCCGGTTAAAAAATATCAACCCCATCAGCATTACTTTTCTCTTGCTACAACAACAACATAAAGTATTATATTGTAAAGTAATAATAGTCTCTCTAGTGGAAGATAACCACTATTATTATTATTATTAGTAGGATATATTTGTTTCAGTTCAATTGGATACAAGGTACAAAGATAGAATATAATAATGCTTTTTCTTTGTGTTATTATGTCACAATTTTAGTGGGTAGCGCAGAATCATAGGACTTTACCACTTTAATTAACAATATCTTGTATTATTTCTTTGCCTATGATTCTGCCACTGGTCGCTGCTTCACATCAAAGCAGCTACTCATTTTTCCGCACGAGGTATGAGTGGACCCTGAACATCCAAGTACAGAGCAGAAAAAATTCTCCCCCGCTGGGAATCAAACCCAGGTCACCATGTGTGCAATGCTTAGCGCGCTAACTCACTCTGCCACAGTGACTACCAAACATAGAATATAATTACATGTAGGAGGGTACATTAATAATTTTAATTAACAGACACTTACCTTGGCTTTGAGTTCGTCCATTCTATCCTGCTTCTCCTTATCCAGTCGCTTCTTCTTCCCGACCAGCAGGGACTCAATCTCTGACTCAAACTGGTCCAGCTAAGAACAAGAAAAACAATTGAGGATCATTGTAAAAATAACAGATAATAAGGGTCTGCCCTTTAATAGAAGTTTTTATATTACCTCTGTGGTCCTGAGTCTCAATTTGCTTTCTATATTTTTTTAGTTTGTGTTTTTTTAATAGTCATACTGCAACTAAAAAAATCCATTAAATGGCAATAGTTACGTCAGATGCATTTTTACCTGAATGTTGAGAGCATCAATTGACGTCACAAGCCACGTACTGATCTCTTCCTTCTCTTTCTGTGCTGGATCCATCTTCTGTGCCGCACCTAACCCTTCTTTAGAGTAGGCTTTTGTCTTGGTTTCTCTTTCAACCACCTTGAATCTCTCCATTTGCTGTGAATGAGAAGAAGTAGAGAATGTTGCAATTATTGTCTACATTAGGATGAAAATTCTCCTTCTTTTTTGACAATGAACTGCCTTTAATTTAATTTTTTTATATAATAAAATATATATATTTAAATAAACATTTTCTTTTTTTAAACTTCATTCTCCACAGCCAACAATTTTTCTGCCAAACATCTTAAATAATTATGTGTAGGTAAAGTTATTCTGATCAAGAAGTTTCACTATGCTTAGAAAAAACAAGGTACCTTGCTACCTTTCGAAAAATATAAGTATGTACCTTTATTAATGAAATACTGATTTACTATTGTATATTACCTTAACATCAATTACTTCATTAATATATGATACACAAATACATAATACATATTGGACACAGATACATAATTAATATGTGACACACAAATACATAATTAATATGGGATACACAAATACATATAAGTGTACAAATACATATTCAAATAAAAATATAAGTGACTTTACTATATAGTTTCTTAATATACCAAATGATCTCTAACAGATTTTCTTGGTTTAGAGGTTGATTTAACAAGACATGTTTAGTAGTGTTATGTCTGTGACTGCCTCAATAAACAGACACATGTCCACCAGGGGTAAAACAAAAAGATTCCTGCAACAACCAAAATAGGAAGAAAAAAACTCACTGTTTCAATAAGTTTCCTGTAATCAAGGAGCGTGCTTTTGTCCTTGATCTCTGCGGAGGCAATCCAACTCTTGATCTGATCTCGTAGCCTCTGCAGTTTCTTAATTTCTTTCTTAAGGTCTGCCTCATACTTTTCTTTCTGATTACTGTTGGTGGCATTGTGCACTTTCTGCCAGATGTCTTCAAAAGTTTCAACTCCTTCTGACACTTTCTTCAGACACCTGTCAATTTCACCTGAAAATGAAAAATGAATAGCAACATATTTTAAAAGCACTTCTAGAAGGGTCAAATTTACTTCCTAACAACATAACCTAATACAAATTAGAAAATATGTATTCATAATTCCAAAAATTGCATGAAGCAGACTTTAAATGCTAATTCCAGATTCTTAGTACATTATATATTAGGTACCTGCATTTGAAATATGTCTAATAGCATAACACTCTTGTGTTTTTTTATAGAGGTTTAACCTCATGGGAAATATACAGGATTGCCAAATGAGCAAGCAATTTTTTTAAGCAAATTAAAGGGTCCAACCCTTTAATTTGTGTATACAAAGATGGGGTATACATAGGGTGACCAGATTTTTTTGACGGCCCGTTACAGGGGGAGGGGGGGGGGGGGTTGGAGTTTCTGGTGTTAAAAGTTATAAATATTACAAATAGTCTATTTAACAGTGTAGACTAGCTCCCATGGCTTAATGGTCACTGCACTAGTCTTGTACGCGGGAGACCTGGGTTCAAATCCTGGCGGGGGCAATAACTTGTGCGGGGGCAATAACATGTCACCGTGTATTGGATGTTTTCGGGGGTCACTCAGCCTCGTGAGGACATAGAGTAGCTATAGAGGCATTGTCTATAGCGATCCAGTCACCCTGTGTCAGTGTGTAGGTAAAAATGGGATTAATGAGATTTGAAACTTTTAATAAAAAAATAAGAAGAAAAAAACCATTTTTTTTTTGTTAGTTTTTTCCGAAACGGTCGAAAAGTAAGCTTTCTGGTACCTAACACAAAAATTAATAGACGAAATTGCGCGAAATGTGTATGTGTGTTTGACCCTACATTGAAAAAAGAAGAAAAAATACTAGCTTACGAAGTATGCTCGATCTTCGTTTTATAATAAGATAAGGAAAGTAAAAAGCGGGACATTTTACTGATTTTGGTCAAAAGCGGGACATTTTAGCGTCCCGAAGAGATCGCTCGGGACAGCGGCACAAATGGCTCCAAAGCGGGACTGTCCCGCCAAAAGCGGGACGTATGGTCACCCTAGGTATACACCCATTAAATTGTAAAAAAAAAAAAAAAAAAAAAAAAAAAAAAAAACCTTTCACACAGATTAAAATACTTTGACTGAAATGCATATTTATTAAATTAATTGTGATTTTTCAGTGAGATTGGAACACTGTGCAGCATTTCAGAAACACTCTCCATTCTTGAAATTTCCATTTCAACCATCACACAACACAATCTTTGCTTATTGTGTTCAATTTAACCAATTAGATTTTTTTTTTAAAGCTTTATTAGGAGGACAAACAGGCAACAGTATAAAATTAAGAGTGTTGTGTGACAGTTGAAAGGGATATTTGAGGATTATGAGAGTGAGAGTGCTTTCTAGAATGATGACCTGGTCACTATGTGTGTGCAAACTTAGAGCAAAATTAATAGATGTTTATGTAATACCTCTGTGGCGCTAGGTCACAGATTGCGTACTGTGTAAGATAGGGAAAACAGATGCTAAGCAATGACTTACGTTATCACTGTTGTCTATTAATTTTGCCCTTAGTGCACTACAGTTACTACACCAGGGTGACTATCTACATGCATAATCAATGGTCATCAAGATTTCAATTTTTCATTACTTTGTCAATATTTATAAAAACATAGGTGTTGTTGACACATATAAATGTTGTTTAGGACATGAAGGATCTTTAGTGTGCCAATTAATTGATTAGAAAAAAAAAAATTAACGCTTTAGTGGTCAATGCACAAGGTGAACCACTGATCATCAACTTGTACCCATAACTAAGCTTAAAATCAAAGTTAATTTTTCCTAATCTTTCACAGACATGGAAAGTCTATAGAAAACAACAAGTTTGGAGAAGGGTTGGATTGTTAATAACAATCTATGTTCCAGAGGCTTTTTACTACAAAAAATATCAATCACCATTCAACATGAAAATGCTGTGAGTAAAATGAGGACAATGCCAGATAGTGCTGATTCAAGATTTACATACTAACACAAACACTAAATTTATTAATATTGAGTTATCTCACAACTTCACCGCAGGTAAAATTTTGGTAGATCCAATGCATTTTAAAATCTGATGTGAATTTAAGCCTAACAATAAGGTTTTTGTGAGGATGTTTTTTTAGGTCATTAATAAACTTCCATTCTCAAGATTATTAACTCAATATTAACAGTTTCACAAAGACGCTCAGCCTTCAGTGTACAGAGGAGCATACATGTACAGGCAGAATTAGTGAGGACACAATAAATCTATCCTAGATTTTAATTTCCTTCACCTATCTATCCTAAAGCCTAAACAAAAGCTAATGGATAGGTGTTTTGGACTCATGATAGGGACATTCTCTCAAAGCATAGAAACCTCAAGGTTCTCAGTGTACGATTTGCAGGAAAGTCTGTAGAGTTGAGATGCAGGGACAGTTGACCAAACAGTACTCGGAAAAGAAGACAGGAAACTCTTGTGGAAAACAGGTCGGTAGGAGGTCACAGTGCAATTTACCTTGTAACTTTCGGGTTGCTGCCATAGCTATGAAACTCGAGATGCGAAGGATCCTGTCATTATCTACATAAAAACGTTTCAAATTCAGTCTGCGACTTGGCTATCACACTTTCAAGACTTCTTTTAAGTTTAGAATGGAATTTTCAAAGCTTTTGTTACAATTTTGATCAAATCGCTTTCATTCAAGATATATCCGTCTCAACTTCTGGCAAATTTTACAAATCACTGAATTTTCAAGATGTCTGCCAGTTTCGAGCAGTCACGTTAGAAGGAAGCAGGTTAACCAACTGTGATTGCATGTTACTAAATTATTTAAAAATTGGTGAATTTGCTGTGCTGAGACGCAATAGGAGCCGCGTTGGGTCCGATCACTTCTCTGATTTGATGTTTAAACCGGAAAACCGGTTCAAGTCACCGATGAGGCTCAGAAAGAGGAACTTTGATAGAATTTTTTTGAGCATCGAAGGTAAGTGTTAGTTATTGTGCATTGTGTGCCGGGTCCGCAGTCCGCACTTGGTGTGAGTTATCTCACAACGTAATTCACACCCTTAATCCTCACTGTAAATAATATGCTCACTGAGTTCTCGCATTACGGTATTATGCAGAATAATCCAACCATGTTATTAAATCTAAGCAACCTCAACGGAGTCCCGAAAATAGTCTATATCGAGGTAGGCGACCACAATGAGGACCTTGACCTAGGCTGTATACCTTAATAGACCCTAGTCTCTACACCTATGCATTATCTATACTTATATAAGAGAGTTTCACTCACTGACTGACTGACTGACTGACTGACTCACTCACTCACTGATTCATCACTGTTTCTCCGAACTGGTAAGTCTAGGAAGCTGAAATTTCATAGGTAGCTTTGTCTTATAGTCTAGATGTGCAATAAGACGGGATTTTTCGAAATTCCCACTACAACACCTGCCACTGGCGAAAAAGGATTTTTTGCTTTCACGGCCATGCCTCAGCCGCAAAGCGGGCGACAGCCCGCTAGTACCTAATATAGACGATTTTCGGAACTCCGTTGAGGCCGCTCACATTTAGTAACATGAAGAAAAAAAATAAAAAGTTTTGTCTAAGCAGGTCAAAATTACAAAAGAAAATACATACGAACTAGGTTTAGCGTAAGTATAGCACGCTCGTTTTGTTTTTTCTTGGCGTTGCAAAACTAGCGTTTTGCTTGATATGTTAGTTAGATTATTCTACGTAATCTACGTGGCTGCCTTAGGGTCTAGAGTCTCTAGAGCTCCGTTGTATTTGGGACTAGGGTATATTAGGGTCTAGGTTCAGGGTCCTTCTTGTGGCTGCCTACTAACTAGAGGCTTTCAATTTAACTTTGTATTACCTAATAGGATTAGCTACGTACATCAGTAACACCTGATGAGTTGATGACCGTGAGTCAAGTATTGTGGGTTCGATTCCTAGTCGTGACGTCAAAAATGTAGAAGTGTTCTAAATGCTCTATTAATATCTAAGGGTGAAATTAATAGACTTTTTTGTAATATCTCTGTGGCGCTAAGTCACGGATTGCGTTCTGTGTAAGATAGGGAATAATAGTAATAATAATACTAATAATAATATCGCCTTATTTATACTGCCCAATTAGGACTATTAGGTTCCATTATTCCAGCAGTAAGCCCAAGACGTATTATTATGTGGTAAAAATCCCAAATAGGAGGATAACTTTTCATGTCGCGGCTGCGTTTCGAACCCGCGACCACTGAAATTTCTGGATTCACAGAGTGCCGCCTTTACCACTGAGCTACCGGAACAGACTTGGGACAGGGAAACGAGACAGGGAAAACCGACGCTTAGCAATGACTTGAGTTATATAGATTTTGTGTATTAATTTCGCCCTAACTATTAATCCAAATTTTGGTGTTATGATAGTGAGTGAGTGCATCTAGACAAAAATGTAAGTATCTACCTACAGTACTCAGTACCTAAAGGAAATTATATTTGATCAGACCGAAAAGTATTTATAAGAACCAAGTAACCATGGAGGAATTTCTCAAATGTAGTAACCTCGTTTTTCAATGTTGGTATACACGAACGTTGTATATTTTGAAAAATAACATAAACAAACCTCCAAAATAGAAATGTTTTGGCATGTACGAAATTTGCAAATATATCAGCAATTTTACAACAAACAGGGTTTCCTTAACCACTTTTTGAATAGAGAAAAATCGTCTCTTTCTATAAATTTTCAATTCCAAAAATCTTTCTCTACAAATAGGTAAGTTTACCGCATTTCTTTACCTTCCGAGTTTCACAGTTCCAATTATGGCAATCAGCTGATTTTATCAGGGTCATCTAAATCAGCTGTTTGATTGATAAATATTTATTATGAAATTTTTGAAACTTGAACTCAAATTTTGAATTTGGTGGAAATGTGTGCAAAGCCAAGAAAGTTCGGTTCAAACATATAAGAAATAAATTAAATCAAATAGAAATTACAATAATTTCCTTCTTTTGCTGTGATCTTAAATAATCCTTTATCTATCTTGTAAACACAATAGTTATAAGGAGCCCAGAAAATAGGTTACCGAAGTGCCAGACACAGGTACTCTTGTGTTACCCGATATCTTTCTAAAACACTTTCCAAGTTCTTCAGTATTCACTAATAATTAAATATCTTTAATTCTCAAGACATTGATCATCAAAAAAAATATCTTGACAAAGAAAAAACCCTTATACAGCAAGTCTGATCCTAGATCCTGAAAAATACCTCAATACTAATCAAGCAACTTCTCATATTTTACAAACCCAAAACTTTCCTTTGAAGCACTTATCATTATGAGTGAAAAAAACAATTCTGCAGAGCTGACACGAGATCTTGTGAAGGCTCAAAGAGAAGCCAAAAAACAAGCCAAACTAGCCGCCAAGCAGAAATCCAAAGAAAAGGCTGCACAGAATTCTGATGTTCCAAAAGACAATACAACTAAAGAAGAGAAAACACCTGCTAAGAATGAATCAAGCTCAGAACTTCCCGATCTGTCAAAATTAGCAATTGATAAATCTAAGCCAACCCCTGATAAATCTAAGCCAAAACCTGATAAATCTAAACCAACCCCTGATAAATCTAAACCAACCCCTGATAAATCTAAACCAACCCCTGATAATTCTAAGCCACCTTCTAAAAAAAAATCTGCTGAAAATGCTCTCAAACCTTCTGATAACAAAGAAAATATCAAAACCAAAGCTGGTGAAACCAAATCAAAAGCTCAACCCAAACCTAAACAAGTACAAGACCAAATCATGAAATCAACTTCCAAAACAACCATGAAAGGAAAACCTGCCTCAGCTGCACCCATAGTTCACAAAGTTAAACTGTTCAACCACTTGTACAGAGACAATCTCAGTATTACACAACCGAGTGATGTTCATCCAGCAATATTCAGACTGGGTGTGCAGTACTCCACAGGTGTTGTGAGAGGATCCAATGCAAGATGTGTAGCACTTCTGAATGCTATCAAACAAATGGTGTGTGACTACACAACCCCAAATGAGAAGCAATACTCCCGAGGGTTTGAGGAACGATTAGGACTGGCTTTGGCTTATCTAAATAAATGCCGTCCACACTCAGTATCCATGCTAAATGCTGTCAAGCACTTCAAATCACACCTGACACAATTACCCAATGATATCACAGATACCCAAGCTTGTCTAAAATTGAAAGAAGTCATTGCAACTTATATTCATGAGCAAATAGACATGGCAGGCCATGCCATTTGTATGTTCTTTCACAATAAACTGGCAAACGGTGACATTATTCTTACATATGGTTGTTCATCATTAATTGAGAAAATCATTCTCACAGCACATCAAAAAGGCACCAAGCTAAGAGTAATCATTGTTGATGGAAGTCCATGGTATGAGGGTAAGGAAATGTTAAGGAGATTAGTCAAATATGGTGTAGACTGCTCTTATGTGTTGCTCTCAGCTGTTAGTTATATTATGAGAGAAGTTAGTAAAGTTATCATAGGAGCACATGCCTTGCTATCTAATGGTGCTGTCATGTCCAGAGCTGGTACTGCTCACGTGTCTCTTGTAGCTCGCACATTCAATGTTCCAGTGCTGGCTGCATGTGAAACACACAAGTTCTGCGAGAGAGTGCAAACAGATGCTCTTGTGTTTAATGAGCTGGGTGATCCAGATGAACTCATCTCGGACAAAAGCCCTGCCAAGGTCTGGAAAACTCAGGCTTACCTGACTCCTCTTAGTTTAACTTATGACATTACCCCATCACATCTAGTGACAGCTGTGATAACAGAACTGGCCATCGTACCATGCACTAGTGTTCCTGTTGTACTAAGGGTGAAGCCCACTGAATCTCAGTGACATCAGTATTAAAAAAAATGTATTTTTTCAACTAAATATTTAGAAAAATAAAGATAAATCTATTTATTTTTCTAAATATTAAAAAAATAAAGATAAATCTATTTATTTTTCTGTATATTTAATGGCTGTGGTACTCATATAGAGAAACTAAAATCTTACTATATATCTGTTTGGAATGACCTTGCCTACCAATGTCAAAAAAAAGAGTCCCAGTAAATAACCGCCCTAATTTCTTGTACCATTATTGATAGCTTAAAATCTTTGCCCTGAAGAGACCTACTATTATCTGTTCAGAAATTAAAGTTGTAAGTAGAACTCAAGTTCTTTACATGAGAAAATTTTATTCATAAAATCAAAAATACCAATATCTTGGATTTTTTTTTCCATTCAACTTTCAGTAGGTTTGTAAGTACAATGGATTTTGGATGTGCCCTTGTGAATAATTATTAAATTGAATATTTGTGTAATATAGCACTTTAACTGTTGGTGAAATTACAACTGACTATGGTATGGTACCTTCATCAGTTTAAAGTCAAAGTTTTTGTTTTTAGTCAGCCAATTTCCTTAATATTTTTTTTGTAGGTTCACCTATTTCAGATGTAAGTAAATCCAATATTTTTCTATTGAGATAAATTCACATTGTTATTTCTGTGTTTTAAAAATGTATAATACCTAAAATATTTAATATAAAATTGATGGGGTTATTATCCTCTTCTTTTTTTGACTTTTCCCCCTCTTAAATAGAAGATTAAATGGATTAAAGCATCAAGATTATCTTTGGTCTTAGCTATATTTTTTCATGTTTGATGTCAGATATTTTGGAAAACTGTATACTGTTGCTATACCTTCCTATTTAACTGTGATCTTACTCCTTGAATCACACACAGATTGACTGAGTTGAGAATAAATCAAAAATAATAAATTAAATGTGTTTCTTTGTGTTATTATTTCATAATTATAGTAGTTCCGAATTACTGGAATTTTTCTTTGAATATCCTGTCAGTGGAAGTTCCGTTCATTTACTCAGGAAACACAGTGCCAACTGCTCATTTGAATATCCTAAAAGCTCATTTTTGCCCATAATTCCAGCATGTAAGCAGCTACTCATTTTTCCTTCATGAGGTATGTGTATCCCACAACATCCTTACTATAGAACCAATACATTCCGATTCTGCTGATAGTGAACATCATGCGCTACCCACTCAGCCATGGTTCTAAAATAAATCAAAATACATAATTTAGAATTTTGCTTGCACCAGCAATTGGATTATTCTGCCATCTCAACAACAACAAAAAATCTCATCATTCTCAAATCCCAATGGATAGTTTGAGGAAAATGGCCATGACAATGGGGTTAAGCCATAAGTCTAATGCTGTGAGTGTTATAGTGTCATGGGCTCTGATTCAGATAGGTAGTTCAGTTGATGCGAGGAATTGTGGAGATGGAGATCCACTCATCCACTGCATTTTGAACATTATTTAGATATGGTTCATACCCCTGATCCCTATTTGTACGTTAGGCAATGTGCATTGCATTCTTTTTTAGAGTACAATTAAAGAAGGCGCAACTTATATATATTATTGTAATATTATTTCGCAAACATTTTTGCCTTTTATTTAAATAAAAAAAAATCAGTTTTCTCCACTCATCTCATTATTGAGCTTGTCTCCTTGAAACGCCTTCTTTGGATGTCATGCCTTCCTAGAATTTTGACTTGAAATTTTGGTGCTTAAATTTTTAAAATTCTAGCAGGACTTTATGCTGCCATACCGGCGCGTGCCTGGCTAGATTATCTTATATGTATAATAACTTTATAACACTGTTGATGTAACGGCCGGCGCGCGTAGCTAACACCGAAGATGATGGTCTCTCGCCAGGATTTACCTGGCTTGTCCTCCTAGCCCACAGAACCAATGATCCACGGAACTAACCATCGTGCGGACATTTAAGGCTTTTAATTCAAAGCGTGTTGAACCCTTTGAGAACTGCCAGCTAGTGTGGCCGGTTAGGGCTTTTCTCTGGGCTACTCGCTTTTTATAGTCCCCCAGTCAAACTACTGGTCTGTTTCCTGTTTATAACCCTTAACTAATCTAGATTTCTAAGGGCGAATTCATAGAGTTTTTGTAATACCTCATCTGTGGCGCTGAGTCACGGATTGCTAACTGTGTAAAATAGGGAAAACCGACGCTTAGCAATGACTTGTGATGTAGAATTTGTCTATTAATTTCGCCCTAAGAGTCGATTATCTAGTGAGTGATGAGTCCAGTCTTGTCATCATCAGATGCATCAGCTAAAGTCATTCACTCCAAGTGTGTTGATGTAAGCGAACGATATGTTTGTTTATATCACACAGTCACACACAATTCACATTTGTCTTATGGTAATCTGATAAAACGTTTATCTGAAATTACTAGAGTTATATGCTTACTTATACTTCCGAGGTTCACGACTTGCCGATACAGAATTTGTGTAATCTAGAGTATCTAGACTGTAGGAAAAACGGTATTCTACCATATGAAACAAATTTGAAGAGATATTCGGTTGAGAACTTTTGTAAATACAAGTGATTCAGTAAAAAAAAACTCTCTGTTTCTAGCGATAATAAAAGTTGAAAATTTTGATTACCATTCACGAGGAAGTATTGTGTCCATTATTGGCACTGTGTTTTTTGTTGATAATAAGATTAATAAGTAAGTAGGTAGATAGTTATACATATTTTTTTTTTTAAACATATGTAAGTAAAACACTTATTGTTTTGTTTGCAATGAGTTCCATGTCAAAAGAATTTGCTTCTTAACTGTAAACAAACACGCAAATTCGAGATAAAAAAATCTGTTTCTTTATCAAAATATACTTGAGAAATTCTTGTCCTTCCTAGGTTGCCTTGATAATATGAGCCAGCTCAATCAACGACACTGTACGAATTACCAAGTCCATCCACGGGAAAAAAATTATCATATTCCTAAAAAGTACAACAGTACTTATAAAGGAACACGCAAAAGAAAGAAACATGTATTGATAGTAAACATTATTATTATATAATAATAATACTCTTTAGTGGAAGGTGACCAGCAGGCGAGGTTAATGCTCAAAGCATTTTCTACCACAAAACCCTCAGAGTCTTATTATTATGTGGTCACAAACTCAAATTAATGAGGAAAAATTCATGCACTGGGTGGGATTCGAACCAACGGATCCCTATGCTACCAGGATTACTAGACTAGCGCGTTCATAGTACATAGCGCGAAAAGACACATAATAATAATAAGACTCTGAGTGTTCGGTGGTAGAAAATGCCTTGAGCATTAACATCGCCTGGTGGTTACATTCCACTAAACAATGTTATTATTACTATTTTTTGAGAGTGAGAGTGCTTTCTGGAATATGGCCGGCGTGGCAAGTCCGCCGTCTTATCGATCACTCTTTTGAGGTCAGTAACAGAAATATGTACCAGGCGGGCACTGAACCCACGACCTGGGACTCAGGAAGCGGGATCATACGATATGACTATCTCATCTGACTTATCCGCCATAGCCAGGTAACTATTGAGTACTGACTACTATTTTATTATAGGTAGTATTTTTTATAGGTACTATTTTTGGTAGATGCCATCTCAATTCATTTTTCAATTCAATTATTTATTTATTGTACAAAATGTTACATGGACATGTGGTACAAAATCAACAATAAAGTAAAAAGTAAAAATACATAATTATTAAGTTTAAATGATAAAATTAGAAAAACTAAAATTAAATATAATATAATATAATATAAATATAACTAAAACTAAAACGACTAGTAATTGTAAACTTGTACCTACCTGAAAGAAGGAAAATGAAATTGTAAATTCCTCTCTCTCTCTCTCTCTCTCTCTCCCCTCCCCCCCTCCCTCTCTCTCCCTCTCTCAAAAAATTCTCCGTGGTATTGGTATTGGTGGTTTTGGTTGCTGACCCGGATGTTGCGGGTTCAAATTGGCCCCTTGGCTCACTAATGATTGGCCTTTTAATTCAGAAACGATTGGCCCCGTAGATAACAACAATAACAACAACAGGTACCTAGGTACTTATTTACCTAGTGCAGGGGTGCCCAACCTTTACAGAAGAAGATCTACTATTAAGTCTCAAATAATCAAAGCGATCGACCCCCTCCCCCCCCTACAAATTCAATGGGCATTCTGGGCTTGAATGGGTTAGTGAAGAATTCAACCAAAATTTCAAGAAGTCACGAAACCTCCTTTTAATTCTCATGAGTTAAGGAAGGAGATATCGGATTTTCACTTGTGTGAGATGCCAGAAAACCTCGTTCACAATCATTTTGTACTTTTTTTTTTTTTAAGTGGGGTTTTAACGTCGCTTTCAACTGCCATGGTCATATCACGACGGGGTTTTACCCTCCATTCGCAGGAAACTCACAAACCTGCTACTCACATTGACCTCACCCAGCCTGAGTGGGGCCGGGAAAAGCCAGCGTCACGAGAATTAGAATTTGAATGGTCACCCATCCAAGTCTTAACCTCGCTGGATGTCGCTTAACTTCGGTGTTCTGAAGGGAACCGGTGTATTCAACATGCCATCGACGCTGGCATTTTTTTTGTACTTTAGATATCTAGAATTTTAGAACGTCATCTCACCTCTCTGGACGTGATCGACCCAAAATCACTCCGCGATTGACCGGTCGATCGCGATCGACTGGTTGGACAGCCCTGACCTAGTGTTTATAACAACAATATCTAATATTATACATAACAATTAGGTACAAAATCTAGTTAAAGTTATCATATTAGTGTTAATCACTTTCCTGATATCACAACTACTCAAACTCAGTTTACGAAATTTACGCTGAAACCGGGACTTGAACCACCACGACCTCCAGATTACAAGTCCGCCGCCTTATCGATCAAGTTACTGAGGTCGGTTAACAACATTTACAATCTAAATAACAACAAGAACTATTATGTAATTTAACAACAACAATAGGTACGTATTAACGGTATTAATATAACAACAACAAAACGCATGGCAGACGAGGAATTAAAAGGAAAAGAAAGAAAAAAAAGGTTACAAAGTCTTTTGTTCCGTTTCTATAGGACCTTGCAGATTTATTTTCATACCTATCAGAATGTTTGCCGACCGCGTTTGTGTGATTTTATAAGAAAGAAAAGAAAAATACCTATTCAAATTCAAATACCTATCATCTTTGTTGCATAATAGAAGTAGGTACCTTTTTTTATCTATCAAAACATAGGTTCTTTGTTTTTCTTATGCTTTGTTATGCATGAAATAACAAAATTTCCCTATTTTTTTATTTATCGTATGGCATTATTATTTTACACATCTCAAAGTGAGAATGTAATGATCTTGATCAGGAGATCTGATTGCAGTGATTGTCTGATAGTCTGATCCCCAAAATTGTCAATACTTTACCTAAAAGAGTGCTTCACCACAGAATTTCTAGCGTGCGTATTTCCCCCCCGAATTAGCTCGAGAACTTTCTACGAACAAACCCGAAGTCCAGAGCGGCAGGGGAACCCCACGATCAGAAACTCTGAGAACCGATTCCAAACAAGAATCAAGAATTAGAAATTTAGAAGTTGAGAACTCAAATCCAGTTTCAGGTTTCACCGTTCCGTGATTCCGTTTACGGAATTCAGTTGTGATTTAGCCTCCGAGAAGGAAACACCGCGCGTCGAACACGTGTAAAAAAAATCTGTTCTAAATCTGTGCTGCATGTGAAGAATTTCTTTTTCCAATCAGCTTTTTTCGTTTCCTTTTAGTTTGTTTTTTTTTATCCTTTGAGTGTTTTTATTTTATTTTTTAATTAATTGTTTAAAAAACACCGGAATAAAATGTGTTAGGGCCGTATCTGACTAGTGCAATTCTAGTGTATTATGGGGTGGTTTGGTGTAAATAAGTGTGTTCTTCACTTGGCGTTTCTTCTACTTCACATAGACAAGTTTCATACAGGTAAAAAATCATCTCATTTATCATGTTTTTCACTTTTATTTAGTTTTTTACAAAATATATCATTATTATTGGCGAGTTGATATATCTATTTATTCTAAAAGAACTATTTCCAAACTTTGAATTAAATTTTAAATTCAGAAACGTAGAGGTAGGTACGTGTATATGCTTACCTACGGTACCTTTTTAAAATTATTCGCTCAAATTCGGTCTTTTCTTTTCAAATCACATTTAAAAACGTAAATTAGGTTTTTAAATGTGATTTGATTGTTATGTTAGAATTAAAAGCTCCTTTATAAACAAAGTAATCTGGTGAACTTTTTAAGACCGGCGCTCAAGATGTAGTTTCTAAATACGATAGGTATGAATATTATGTTAGAATCAAAAGCTTTTTTTAATAGATCAAACTAAACTGCAAAACATTGATTATTATCTAACAGGTAGGTCATAATTGTAATTTAATAGTCATACTACGATTTCTATTTATTATTATATATATTACCTATTATCTATGTACGAGTATTTCCATTTGGTGTTCAAGGTACAGCCTCAGAACCGCTTAAGCTCTATTTCAGTGCACTTTACGATTCCGGAAACGGAAAAACAGGACTAGCCGGGTTTCGAACCCGCAACCTCCAGGCAGCAATCAATGCTCTTAACCACTGAGCACGGAGGTCGGGTAAGGAATTAGTATTAGGTAGGCTCTGTGAATTAGGATCTGTGATTCCTTCTTAAGATTATTTGAGAAGTCGTGGTATTTTCAATTTATGTTTAAGGCCATAATGTGAAGAGCTAGCATAAGACTACTAAGACCACTGCTTGATTTTAATTTACGACTAACGGTCCTCACTCAATCCTAAAACAGGTCGCCTCAAATCTCTTGGTGAAAGAATTCAATTTTTTTCCATTTTAATTTTGAAGTCTTGGTTTTAAAAAGTAGTTTATTTTCAGTATCGGCAGTAGCATGATAAATATGTTAAGAATTTTTTCTTGATGTGATCATGTCATTTTTTTAAAATCAAGCTCGCCGGGAGGCGATCGTTTCGTCAAGTAGCGCCAGCCAACCGGTCTATATTAACACGAAACAGAGTTTATACAATAAAAGAGAAACAATGAAAATCAAAATATGTTTAGATAGCTTTTCATTAGGGTTTTGAGAATTTCTTCGTTGAAGAAAAATTCTCAGGGCGGAGTTAGGTGAGATTTTTGCAGTACCTCTGTGGCATTAAGTTCAGATTTTGCGTATTTTTTCAAATGGGGAAACCCGTAGCCTTATTAAATCTAGCCCCGTTAATAACCTACTATATTTTTTAGGTAATGTATCCTAAGGAGAAGGAAATCTCATAGATATACTACGCAGTTATGCATGTACCTATGTATGTCTACCTTAATAAAACTTATGATAAGTCACATGTCGTCACCATGGGTTGGGGAGGTATTAGCCTTCACATGAGCAACATAAGCATACATATTACATATACATAACTAGTATGTATATTACAGTATATTACACGTATTATATACTTGAAGTAGGTGTAGGTATCTCTGGAGATAATATAGTCAGGCGGCCAGACCTAGAATATAAGAGGGACCTGGATATAAGAGAACAATTTCCAGGTCCAATTTACCTCTCTATAAGGCGAAATAACCTCTTTAATAGAAACCTGCATATAGAAGGGACCTGGAAATAAGAGAAAACCTGGATATAAGAGGACTGGATATAAGAGAGACCCTGGATATAAGAGAGGTGACTGGACATAGAGAACAATTTCCAGGTCCAATTTACGTCTCCTATAAGGGGAAAATAACCACTTTGTATGAGATACTTGAAAGTTAAGTATATATTTGTGTTAAGTTAAGGTATCATCTCCTTGTATTGTTTTGTAGCATATTCAATGATGTTTTAATTTATACTGATCCAACTCCTGGGAGTCTCTCTACCGTACGTTAGGTCCCACCAAACAAGATCCCAGACCTAATGGTCGAACCGGCTACCGCTGAGACCTCACGGAGTACCGTTAGGTCTGCCTGGTCAATTGGTCAACTCCTCTGCATGGTCCGTTTTCTCTTTCGTACAAGGGATTTGGCATAGATTTGGCAGAACACGAGGAAAATGTAAACAACAGGAAATATCGGGTATTTTTAAGCTCATTAAAATAATAATACTCTTTAGTGGAAGGTTACCACCAGGCGAGGTTAATGCTTAAATTATTTTCACCACCTAACCCTCAGAGTCTTATTATTATGTGGTTACAAACTCAAATTAATGAGGAAAATATCATGCACTGGGTGGGATTCGAACCAACGGACCCTTACGCTACCTGGATTACCAGACTAGCGCGTTAACCACATGACTACCAGTGCAGATTATATTTAATAATACTCTTTAGTGGAAGGTTACCACCAGGCGAGGTTAATGCTCAAATTATTTTCCACCACCTAACCCTCAGAGTCTTATTATTATGTGGTCACAAACTCAAATTAATGAGGAAAAATTCATGAACTGAATGGGATTTCGAACCAACGGAACCCCTACGCTACCTGGAATTACCAGACTAGCGCGTTAACCACTTGGACCCACACGGTTAAGAAACCCTACCGAACTGTCTACAATTAACTCGTACGTTGATTGGACTATAAATACAGATATCGGGAACTTGAAGGATTGGACTATTAAGAGAGATATCTCTAACTTGAATGGTAATCAAGCGCTCTGTATGGACTGTCAGCATGATGATAGCGTGACCTTACAATTGAAATGTATCCGACACAGGAAAATCCGTCATTTGTGTAAACAACTTCAACATAAGATTATTATGTAACCGTTCGAGATGTCCATGGCTGGTCAGGTTTGAGATCCACAATCTACAACCAATAAAAAAAGAGAGAAGAAAAAAATGTCACCAATGCTAATGCGTTGCATTTCATTGACAAATAAAAATAATTACATTAATTTCTATATTTTTTATGTATAAAAAAAAACGTTGCCTATATCCCAAGTTGAAATATTATTAGTAACATGATTCCTCACACAAGGTTTAATTTACACGTAATATGTAGTTACCTATACCAAAAATCGGTATAAAGTACATAGATATTTTATGCTGAAACCGTGTAGGTTCAATGGTCAAGATGTCATAATCTAGAGGTCGCGGGTTCAAAACCCAGCCCGAACAAGAAAGTTATCCTAACATTTAGGATTTTGACCACATAATCAAATGTGCTGAGCTTACTGCTGAAATAATCTGTCGTACTAGGGACTCGAACCATCGACCTCAGGTTAAGAGTCCGCTGCGTTATTGATCAAGCTGCTGAGGTCGGTTTTTACTATGTACCTGATTTTTTTAATCCCATGTCGAAGTACTGGGAACCAACGAATATAAGTATTTTATAGACCTGATTTTTAAAAAAAGTTCATTACAATCATATTTGTGTTAACTTTCGTGATGTCACAACTACTCAAACTCGCTTATCGAAATATTTGCAGAACTTGGGACTTGAACCACCGACCTCCAGCTTATAAATCCACCGCCTTATCGATCAAGCTACTGAGGGTGGTTAAAAAAAATGAAACTTGAATTTTTACTGCCACCGACCTCCAGATTACAAGTCCGCCGTCTAGCGCCTTATCGATCAAGCTACTGAGGTCGGTGAGATTTAAAAAAAAATCATGAAACTTGAATTGTTACCGCCAAAATTACCTATGTACATAGGTACCTTCTCTTGTCAACAAAGATACCTAGCTCTTACTTACTTCATCCTGCCCCGTAGGTGTAGGGCAGGGGTGCCCAACCTTTACAGTAAAAGATCTACTGTAAAGTGTCAGATAATCAATACGATCGAACTTGAAATGGTAGTTTTGGGAGTCTTTGGTCGGGCATCCTCATCATGTGCCCAAACCAGCGGAGTTGGGAACTCTGCATGGTAGTCAGGAGTCAGGAGTGGTTCAACATTGAGGGAGTTCCCAATGTTTTGTTTTCTAATGCGGTCTCTTCTACCTAACTCTCTTACGTAAAACCCATGGAATAACTAACTAATAGTATTTTAACCACATTCTAACAGAGTGACTCATTAGGCAACCTGCTGGTTAATTATCTATTGTAATTGGTAATTAAGCACCTAATGTGATTTTATATTTTATGGTTTTGTTTTGATGTCTGTTTAAATCAAAACCTCAACTTTAATCAAACGTGTGCGAAGATATCGAGTTTTTTTTTGATAAACAAATGATTCACTTGATGGATTTGTGTGGCAAGTGGTGTTAAAGTCAAGTTACGAAACAATAATTAAAATTATAATAGTTTAGGCGAGTATTTTGTTACCTAGACAAAACAGGAACCTGATTTTATATGGGGAGAAGGTATATTTGTACATATATTCGTGGTGATCCAGCACCTAAAGGCCCATCAGAGGGGGCATTCTACCCCGCCATGGTTGAGCCTTCTATTAGAAAATTCTTCCCCAACCGGCAATCGAACTCAGTATCTCTGGACTTCGGGCATTACTCATAACCGTTACCCCACGGATGCTGACGTATCATGGCCACGAAATAAAAAAAGACTGTGAAACACTCGTACGCACGAATAGTTCAATGGTTAAGCACTCGCTTGCATTAAGGAAGGTCCCGGGTTCGAGCCGCCGCACCGACAAAAAAAATCTATTCAAAATTTGGTTACAGTTTTTTGTAAGGGATACCTTCCGGGGCTCTCGTGTTGACCCAGCACCTAAATGTGAAGTATTGTGTCACTTCTCGTCCATCAGAGGGGGGGTATACTACAGGATTGGCAGACTAAAGCACAGAGCACAAGCGTCTATAGTAGCTCTTGTTTCATGGCTACGAAATAAATAAGGCTATATTTAAATGTTTCACAAACACTCATCTTTAAAAAAAACTCGTATATTTTTACTTTCCTTATTTTTTTCTAAAGTATGCCTTTAATTCTTTTTTGTCATCTTTTTATTCACTTTTCTCATAAATATTAGCTAGGTACTATCACTATCTCTAGTTCACTTTCGTCGTATATACAAAGCGTATAGGCAGGTACCTGGTACATGGCTTCAGTTTATCATCTAAGCTAGCATATTAATGGTTACGTACTACAAGCAAGATAGGCACAAGGAGCTAGCAGGCGGAGGAAAGGGCAACGACCTTCTTAAATGAGGCTACTCCTTCCGTTCAAAGTTGAGTACTGGCGGTGTCGGTGGTAACCTCTGCGAAGAATGCCAAAGGTTCGCGGGTTCGATAGAGAATGTACTAAATTATCTATCAGAAAATGTACGTTATAAGGTAATCATGTAATCAAGGTTAAATAAAAAGATGATTATTTCACGGCATTTTCTATTTCGTAGTCATGACACAGCAGTCAACTGTAGACGCTCGTGGTCTGTGTTGTAGCCCATCCCGTAGCATGCCTCCCCTCTGATGGGCGAGAAGTGGCACAATACTTCCCATTTAGGTGCTGGGTCAACACGAGCGCACCGGAAGGTAATCCTTACAAAAAACTGTAAAGAAATAATGTTGAATACAATTTTTATGTCGACTCTGGTGTTCGAACTCGTGACCTTTAGCATGGCAAGCGGGTATAGCTTACCACTGACCTAATCGTCTGCTCTTTTCTTCCTATCAAAATATCTCTGGTAGTCAAGTGGTTAACGCGCTAGTCTTTTAATCCAAGTAGCGTAGGGATCCGTTGGTTCGAATCCCACCCAGTGCATGAATTTTTCCTCATTAATCTGAGATTGTGACCACATAATAATAAGACTCTGATGGTGGTTGAAAATGCCTTGAGCATTAACCTCGCCCAGTGGTTACCTTCCACTGAAGAGTGTTATTCAGTATAATTAGAAAAGTGAGAAGTTGTACTAGATGTTCATGAATATCAGAACATACCTGGACAGCTGTTTCGAGCTTATTTGCTCTCATCAGCAAAGTATTATTATTTATCTCTTTTAAGTTTAGTTTTTACGTGTTGTTTTAAACGAAAAAAACCAATGCTCATGTCAGAACATTGGCTATACGGAATGGCTTTGCCTACCTTCTTCTTCTTACCTTTTCCCAAACTTATTTGGGGTTGGCATTGTTCAACCTCATGGTTGAGGTTGGCTGTGGCACATTTTGCTTACCAATGCCAAAAAAAAGTCCGAACATTATGATCTTGATTTTGTCTACTAACCGACCTCAGTAGCTTGATCGATAAACCGGCGGACTTGTAACCTGGAGGTCGGTGGTTCAAGTCCGCGTTCCAGCTTGGATTTAGTAAATCGAGTTTGAGTAGTTGTAATATATCACGAAAGTGATTAGCACAAATATCATAAAAAAATTAAGCTTTTTTCTTCATACCTTTACCCAAACTTATTTGGGGTCGGCATTGTTCAACCTCACGGTTGAGTTTATTATTATTAAACATATTAGATCAAGTTTTATTTACATATTATACATGTTGAATCAAGTTTTATTTACAAATGACATAGAATATATACATACATCTTTTATAAGTATAGATATCCTCATCCTAGCGTGGCGTCATCGTGAACGATGGTAGCCAGACAGTGGAGGAATGACTCAGCACTTGTACCACTGTCTTTACAAGGAGGCTAATAATTGACAAGAGCCCCCAGAACCAAGCCAATGCTGGTCTACTGCCTGTTTATAGTCCCCCAGCCAGATATTAAAATTAAGAAAACAAAACTTGGATCAAGGGCGGTGCTAATGCCAACGGCATTCTCTTCCGTTAGTGGGTTGTGGCACATTTTGATTACCAATTTTTTTTCTTCATTTTTATTGTATAAATTGTTTCCATTTTTTTTCATTGTTAAAATAATTATTTGTATGTACATAATGTCCATTTATATCTAATAAAGCGTTGTATAACAATAATAATAATAACCAATGCCAAAAAAAAGTCCGCACATATGATGTTGATTTTGTCTACTGACCAGTCCCGGGTCCTCGTCCTACTAACAGCTGATGTTCACAGACCGTCCGTTATTCACACAGCGCGGTCTCCAGTCTTTGGGCTAGAAAGAAAGTTGCCCGCGGAACATTGAACTTTCTAATACGTATACGCCATCCTAGTGTGGCCTGCCTTGTTAAGGATAGGCCGGAGGAGTCAGGGCCGGTCGTAGTAATGGCCTCCCCCCCCTTTATTAGAAGGTTGGGTGGAAGGAGTGCCATAGGCAATAACCCCACCCTTTGTTAAGGATAGGCCAGAGGAGTCAGGGCCGGTCGTAGTAATGCCCTCCCCCTTTATTCAAGGGTTGGGTGGAAGGGGGGACTATAAACAGGGAGTAGACCAGCAGTCTGGCTGGGGGACTATAAACAGGGAGTAGACCAGCAGTCTGGCTGGGGGACTATAAACAGGTAGTAGACCAGCAGTCTGGCCGGGGCACTATAAACAGGGAGTAGACCAGCAGTCTGGCTGGGGGACTATAAACAGGGAGTAGACCAGCAGTCTGGCTGGGGGACTATAAACAGGGAGTAGACCAGCAGTCTGGCTGGGGAACTATAAAAAGGAAGTAGACCAGCAGTCTGGCTGGGGGACTATAAACAGGGAGTAGACCACTATTGGCTTGGTTCTGGGGGCCCTTGTCAATTATTAGCCTCCTTGTAAAGACAGTGGTAGAAGTGCTGAGTCATTCCTGCACTGTCTCGCTACCATCGTTCACGATGACGTCACCTTATGATGATGATGGGTGGAAGGAGTGCCACAGAAAATAACCCCGCCCTTTAGGTAGGACTTTAGCTTTATTCTCCTTTCCGTTCTTGTTTCTTTGTATTTATTTTTTCTTTATAATTTCATTGTATTGTACTTTGTATTTATCTAATAAAGAGTAATATAATAATATCTTTTTCATTACTTGTTTTTATAGTACATATATTATGTTCTATGAATAAAGAATTCAATAATAAATCGGTGAGGCGGCGGATTTATAAGCTGGAGGTCGGTGGTTCAAGTCCCAAGTTCTGCAAACCTGGAGGTCTATGCTATCTGTTCCAACCGATCGGTTGGGTGGAAGAGATTGCCATAGGCAATAACCCCCATCGTGATATGAACATGCAGTTAAAAAAGAGATTTGGCCAAAAAAATAATCTGGTAAGTCACTATCATTAGCTCCTCAGATACAAGTTAGATACAATGGTCTGATAGATACAAATTTCGAATAACTAGCACATAATAATAATACAAGCGAGATTAATGCTTAAAACATTTTCTACCACCTGACCCTCATAGTTTTACTATTACGTGGCCATATACCTACTCAAACTATAATGAGGAAAAATTCATGCACTAGGTGGGATTCGAACCAACTTAATCCTTACACTACCTGGATTACCAAACTAGCGCCTCAACCAGTTGACCTCAAATGCACATCCTCCTGAACCCTGGGCCTGGTAGAAATCTGCCTCATGAATACAGCAGTAGGTATCCTACCTGTTCCCCTCACACCATACATCCACTCTAGATCCACATCTGAATAGACTTGCTAAATCATAAATGAAATCTGGCTCACCATGTGTACCGCATAGATTATGTATGTGGAATTGTACATACATTTATATCATTCTAATTTTTATGTAAATTATCATAATAATACTGGTTTAGTGGAAGGAACCGCCAGGCGAGGTTAATGCTCAAAGCATTTTCTACCACCTAACCTTCAGAGTCTTATTGTTATATGGTCATCAACTCAGATGAATGAGGAAAAATTCATGCACTGCTGTGTGGGATTCGAACCAAAGGATCCCTTCGCTACCTGGATTACCAGACTAGCGCGTTAACCACTTGACTACCAGTGCACATATCGCGTTATGTACCCACCTACCCAACGAGCAAACTTTTTTGATGGTCTCCAACCCCGATGATCCTTTTGATTCTGCATCCTTTTGATAATGGAATTATAGATCGGATGGAATATTAAATGAGAGCGCCAAATTTTGAATTTGCATTTTAAATTTATTTTTGAAATGAGATGAGCTAAGATTAAGAACCAATCAGAGAAGACCTACACAAATACAGCTGATTACAGAAATTTCACTTCTGTTGATTTCTGAAATGACCTTGTTATATTTTCTTTATCTTCAACCAATCAAATGCCCCAAATATGTAAATATGTTCGTACTGTTCGGTTAAACTATTATAATAAAATTCAACTTACGTTCCACATTAGAATATAGCACATTATTTTTGCAGAAACATTTATCATTGTACACCACATAATTTTATATTATGTACCACATTTGTGGCTAACTATCTAGTGAAGAGTTAAGTCAACTTTGTGAGGTGGTATGCAGATTCAAGTCACTAAACTTAGCATTGTAAATTGATAGTCAAGTGGTTAACGCGCTAGTCTGGTAATCCAGGTAGAGTAGGGATCCGTTCGTTCGAATACCATGAATTTTTCCTCATTTCTTTGAGTCTGTGACCACATAATGATAAGACTCTTGAGGGTTAGGTGGTGGAGAATGCTTGGAGCATTAACCTCGCCTGGTGGTTACCTTCCACTAAAGAGAGTGTTATTATTATTTTAAAGTTCCTTATGGAAACCAGGTTAGCATGGGTCTCTAGGTCATTACGATGTTGATAAGAACTTGTATACCAATAGTCTGTCCCGCTGGCTCAGTGGTAAGGGCGGCACTCTGTGAACTCGAAGATTCCAGAGTTCGAAACCCAGCCGGGACATGACAAATTATCCTCCCCACATTTGGGCTTTTTACCACATAATAATACGTCTTGGGCTTACTGCTGGAATAATGGGACTTAATAGTCCTAATCGGACAGTATAAATAAAGCGATATTGTTGTTGTACAATTACCTGGGTATTACTACTTGCTGATATCTCACAAACAAACTCACCCAACTTGAGTGGGGCCGAGAATAGCCAGCATCCCGAGTTTTACAATTTGAATGGTCACCCATCCAAATCCTAACCTCGCTGGACGTTCCTTCAGTGACAGAACGGGAACTGGTGTATTCAACGTGCCGGCGACGCTGGCTTTAAAATAAACCAACTATACACATTAACATGTAACTGTAGTTGGTATTATAATTTTTATGACTATTTTTCAAATTTCCACTCTTAGGTTCTTCCATTGCATCCTCCATTGAATCCGTTCAAGAGTTCATTGACCTCTCTGTACTTGAATGACTCATTCATATGACCTTGTGTAGGTCTTGAGACAAATGACATTTAGGTCATTTCCCTCTGCAGGCGTCATTTTAGTGGGTGGTGAAATAATATCGGTAGATCGCGGGTTCGAAGTACGTTGGAGAGAGTTTTTTTTCATTTATTAATTCCGATAGATTTCTAATTTTAGAAATGGGAAATATTTCGGTGGTATGCAATCGTTTTTGCAACAGTTTTTTTTGCCGAGTTCCGGCGATGCGTCATGGGTGTAGAATAGAGTTTGGAAAAATAAAAACAATAATATCGCCTTATTTATACTGCCAGATTAGGACTATTAAGTCCCATTATTCCAGCAGTAAGCCCAAGACGTACTATTATGTGGTGAAAATCTCAAATGGGAGGATAACTTGTCATGTCCCGGCTGGGTTTCGAACCCGCGACCTCTAGAACATCTGGATTCACACAGTGCCGCCTTTACCACTAAGCTATCGGATAGACCATAGGGTTGTAACTCAGGAGGTTCAGGAGTCCTCAACTGGCCCCCTCCTAAACACGACCCTGCCATTTCACCTTGTAACTTACCACAGTCTTACCGTGTGGGATTTGGCTGTCAAAATATTCAGGTGATGGGTCCTGTTTCACATAGTGACATGTCGGGTTGTCATGGTGATGCCACGAGTGCCAAGTCATTCAGGTTTTCCTCTTCAGCAGAACTCAGATATTATAATGTTTCTGTATTATGCCGGGTCCACACTAAGGGAACATGTTAGCTAACAATCCCCCCAAAAACACCACTTCGTGGTTAAAAAAAGAAGAACGCCTCACTCAAAAGAATGATTATAATTAGCTAAAAATAAATGATATCAAATTGAGAACACCTTTCCACCTCTCTTTCTATATCTCTGCACTCCTCTCTGAATTTATTCCTCTTATGTTTATCCATCTTTATCCTTTCTAGGGGTCATCCCAAACTTGATTTCTCTTTAAATTTACTTGTTGCACGGCAATAAAAAAGGCGGCCGGAGTATGATTTTTCTGAACTTATTTGATTTGAATCGAGAAAATTACACCGCGACCGCCTTTTTTATTGCCGTGCAACAAGTAAATTTAAAGAGAAATCAAGTTTGGGATGACCCCTAGAAAGGATAAAGATGGATAAACATAAGAGGAATAAATTCAGAGAGGAGTGCAGAGATATAGAAAGAGAGGTGGAAAGGTGTTCTCAATTTGATATCATTTATTTTTAGCTAATTATAATCATTCTTTTGAGTGAGGCGTTCTTCTTTTTTTAACCACGAAGTGGTGTTTTTGGGGGGATATCAGTTCTTTTTGTACAAAAATATAGGTTCATACACTACTGAAACATTATGAATAACAAAAGTAAATAAGCTGGGAGAATGTGAATGTAGCGAGTTGTCTTATTTTTAAGATGTAGTCTTAGCAGTACGTAATTTTTGTAAGGTCCCCAAAGTGAGTAAATAATATATAAATTTGCAATGCAAGACCTTTTGATTCTATACTCAACATGATTAGGTTTATCTTTCAATGCTAAATAGACCTCGGAGCCTCCTATGAGGGACACCAAAACATCTGGATTTACAAATGCCAGATAAATTAATTTGTAATCACCTTATCAAGGTGAGGTAATGAGTTCTCTCCCGTTGACCTTTTCTTACCCGAATTCTCTCCGGCTTGTTGCAGGGGTCACCACGAGTATTTCTCCGGGAAATAAGACCATGCTTTTTTACATTAGGTATTTAAGAAAATGAAAACTATAAAATTATCATTTTTATATAAGAATCGGCTTTTTATAAGGAAATCTTTTAAATCTCTAACTAATGAAAGGCAATGCCTTCAGTGTATAGTAGAGTTAGGTAAAATGCATAGAAGGCCATGCCTCAGGAATATAGTAGGGTTGGGAATAATACATAGAAGGCAATGCCTCGGGTTTATAGTAGGGTTAGGTAAATATATAGGCCATGCCTTGGGTTTATCATAGGGTTAGGAAAAATACATGGAAGGTCATGCCTCAGGTCTATATCAATGATTCCTAGGTGTTTCGATTATAATTTTTATGCTAAGCCTAAACTATGTAGGTATAAAAATAAAATCCCTTATGTCAATGCTCGAAAGAATTCAGGTAAAATTTGTTAGGTCTCTCTTCAGAAGGGGATTTCACGATTCGTCTCAAACTACCTGAGGTGGCCTTTTTCACAACACGATTCGTCTCAAGAAAAACAAAACACGATTCGTCTCATAACACGATTCGTCTCAAATACTCAAAAATCGAAAATATATAATATCCCTTTCAAACTATCCCCATAAGAAAAAATTCCCTCTCGCACCAAAAAAAAAAAATCCCTATAAAATGGCGATGTTCACGATGTTATTGTTTTGAACCAGTAACAGTCATCTATGTTATCAGTGTTTATTTGAGTGTTTGACAGTAGGGTTAGGTAAAATACATAGAAGGCCATGCCTCAAGAATATAGTAGGGTTAGGTAAAATACATAGAAGGTCATGCCTCAAGAATATAGTATTACGGTTAGGGATAATACATAGAAGGCAATGCCTTAGGTTTAAAGTAGGGCTAGGTAAAATGCATATAAGGCCATGCCTCAAGAATATAGTAGGGTTAGGTAAAATGCATAGAAGGCCATGCCTCAAGAATATAGTAGGGTTAGGTAAAATACATAGAAGGCCATGCCTCAAGAATATAGTAGGGTTAGGGATAATACATAGAAGGCAATGCCTTAGGATTAAAGTAGGGTTAGGTAAAATGCATAGAAGGCCATGCCTCAAGAATATAAGAAAAAATTCCCTCTAAGATGTTTTAAATAAGATGTAATAAAATATCCCTCAATATGTACCGTATTTTATTGTCGTACTGAGACGAATCGTGTTGTTTACTTTTTCGCCAAAAAAAATGTTTTGAGACGAATCGTGCGGTCATTTTTATACCTGAAATTCCAACCTTTTTAAAAAACCCTTTTTGAGACGAATCGTGATGCGCCCCTTCAGAAAATAAAATGGTTTCTACCCAACATACCCCAATGCCATTTCATATACAATGCTGAGGGAGAACCTCGATATGGAGCAGACAATATTACAATTACCTAATTCTATTGTAGAATATAATAAACAATTATATTGAGATCCCGTCTGCCCTACAACACATCTCCTTTGCAGTACCTAAAAATGGTTTACGTCCTAGTGCAAACCCTCCTCTCTTCTCGGCCGCAGATGTAGGACGAAATACAACATACTCCACCTCAGTACTGCCTACTGCCACGGCCATTTTCAATATGTATGCCACAGCCCTGGATATCGCTGACACACCTGAACACTACAAAGAGGCACTAGAGTACTGTTATATAATTCTTAGTTTAGTTTCTGTTCTTGTCACTCTTAGTCATTATTTTATTTTTTATTTATTTACCTAGCACTATTTATACTATTTATGTATATTTATACTCATTGAACTTTGTAATTGTTAACAAGCGTTGATTCATTGTAAAAAAAAAGTAAATCAGTAAAAAATGCAAGCGACGCGACGGGAGACAATTTGGTGTTGATAAAACCATGACCGGGAGAGAACTCGGTGGTGACGTCCCTTATCAATACCTCACGAGGTATGAGTGTACCCCGGACATAATGGACAGAGAAAAAAAACTTCCCTGAAGGGGATCGAACCCAAGTCATCATGCGTGCAAGCCTAGTATGCTACCCACTTGGCCAAAGTTACTACTTTGTCACAACTTTTAGTGAGTAGCCCAATTCTGCAACTACTAAAATTTTCCTCGCGAGGGTAATGGGGTCGACATGATGATCAAATATAAAGATCGGAAAAACAAAACAACGTTAAGCCCAAATTGAAAATAAAGAGCTAAAAATTTCGTCCCCGCCAGGATTCGAACCCATTCTGACTGGGTGGCAGGTCGAGCATGCTAACAATAGACAAATTTATCTTCTAAAGGAACGGACGGAAAATGAACTGAATTAATACTTGGAAACTTAAACATTAAAATTTTCCAGTAAGAGAGCGAGGTCATCTCGAAAAATACATACTGGCCAAAATTTGACCACTAAGCTGAGGATTCGAAGGTACCTACCCGCCAAAGAAAATGAAAAGGCCACCAGGTGCCACCCAGTGGACCGGATGAAGGAATAAAATCAATAAATTTGGTATCTGCTCATCAAGATCTTTCATTTGATACCACTTAAGATTAGTATTATCCTTCAATTCCCGATTTGGGCTCCCAAAACCCGAGGCCGCCCAAATGGGCCGCCCGCTTATAATTTAGAATTTTTTTTTGGTCCGGGCTCATCTCCATTATATCTTGATCACTTTAGACACCTCACTTAATCTTCAGTGCCAAGTTAAAGACACGAAGTCGGGTCTCAAAGGATCCGTATGAAAAAAAAAACAGAAAAAAAAACAAAATTATGAATCTTTTCATGTCTTTCACGATTGTTGGGGGGTCTCGAAAATAGGGTTCCCGGTGGCCTAGGAAGTCAAGCAAAGAGTCAAATCAAATTACTTTTCAACGTAGAGCCCATTTCTGCAATAAAAATCGCGATTTTTGAAATTCATGTTGCACTTTTCGCTGGCTGAAAGTACATGAAATGCATGGGAACTATGTTTTCCGTAACCTTACACTCTGCCGGGTTGTCTCTTTCTTTGTATAGGCGTTCTTCACACCTCGGCCGAGGTGTTTGATGTTCGCGAACAATGTTTGCTAACAATGTTATTTCAAACAAGTCGTAAAAACATTTTCTAATGCCGGGTCCACACTGCGAAAATTTTTAGCTAACAATGTTCGCGAACAAAATGTGCGGATAACATTGTTCGCGAACATTGTTAGCTAACATGTTCGCTTAGTGTGGACCCGGCATTATAATGCGTAGTGATCTGTTGGTTCGAATCCCACCCAGTGCATGAATAGGTATAACTATTTTTACTTGGCCACGGTGACTATTTTTACTTCAAGTGGTTAACGCGCTAGTCTGGTAATCCAGGTAGCGTAGGGATCCGTTGGTTCGAATCCCACCCAGTGCATGAATTTTTCTTTATTAATTTGAGTTTGTGACCACATAATAATAAGACTCTGATGGTGGTAGAAAATGCTTTGAGCATTAACCTCGCCTGGTGGTTACCTTCCACTGAAGAGTGTTATTTATTATTATTACTATATTATTATTATTATTATTACTATTACTTCAACTTTGAATTCTGTAATCTGAAACTTAAAGGAATACGATCCTTGACCACCATCTTGTCAGACACACCATTGCTTCTCAGAACAGATCACTTAAGTTCAAGCAGCCGCGAAATATACTGTCTTTCGAACACCTCGTTAAATCCTTGGGCCTAAATTAAGTGCCATCTATTTCAGGAGACTCCGAAAAACCCCAAACAGCTCTATAAATAAGCGCAATAAACCCAGAAGGAATCCAAGACATGGAGTCTCATTTATGTATTTAAAAAAAAATATACACAGCAGGCGCGGTCGGTGGGAAATTGGTTTGGGGGTGCTGCCAAATAAACCGGACTAAAACGGTATTCATAGCTCATGTTACTTATGCATATTATTTTTTTTGTGTGCCTATCATGAAACAGAATTAAAGTATATTACTTCTGGGAAATTTCTAATATTAGAAATCGGAAGTATTTTTTTTTTCTTTTCAAATAAAATATTTCCTCCAACTTCGCACCACTTGGAATGGTACCCAAGACACACGCACTATTTCCTCTCTGTATGGCAAGAGAATTTTTTTGTATTATTAGGAAGTTCTTTATTCGACTGTCTATTAATTAATCATATTAATTATGCATTAACTATTCTAGAAATGTGTGATAATTTTCATTAAGTACGAGCTAGGACTTGAGAAAATCCTCTTTTTTTCGTCTGGGGGTGCTGGAGTTCCGCAGCTCCTTAGCACCGGCCGCGCCTGGAACACACCAAACCCAGGTTTATTGCAATGAGGCTTTCGAGAATTCAAGACACTTAAAATGGAGGCTCGTTAATGTGAGACCAATAAAAATGAGACCACGATTTGGATCAGGACCGTAATCAGATTTGTGCCCGAATTATAAAACAGGATTGAATTTCCTCCCTCAAGTCGGTGTTGGGGGACTGTAAACAGGGCGTAGAACAGCAGTCTGGCTGCGGGACTATAAACAGGGAGTAGAACAGCAGTCTGGCTGGGGGACTATAAACATTGAATAGACCAGCTAGCAATCTGGCTGGGGGACTATACACAGGGAGTAGACCAGCATCGGCTTGGTTCTGGGGTCCTTGTCAATAATTAGCTTCGTTGTAAAGACAGTTCTATAAGTGCTCATTCCTTCACTGTCAGGCTACCATCGTTCACGATGACGCCACCCTATGATGATGATGAAGTCGGTGTTTCAACCAATCACAGCGCACTATAGCCCGACTTGAGGGACATTCTTCTTCTACTCTTACTATGCCTGTTCAATGACCTCAGTATAGCTTCATCGATAAGGCGGGGGACTTGTAACCTGGAGGTCGCTGGAGCTAGTCTGGTAATCCAGATAGCGTAGGGATCCGTGGGTTCGAATCCCATCCAGTGCATGAATTTTTACTCATTAATTTCAGTTTGTGCCCACATAATAAAAAGACTCTGAGGGTTAGGTGTTAGAAAATGCTTTGAGCATTAACCTCGCCTGTGGTTACCTTCCACTAAAAATTGTTATTATTATTATTATTATACATATTGTATTATAACTCGATGAGAACAATCCTAGCTTCAAGAATGGCTATCCAGCTTCCAGGAAACAGCTCACCTAATCAATTGATTAGCCGTCAATCTATCGATAAGCCACGTGTTATGGCGTGGTCGAATGGTCTAACGCAGCAGTTCCCAAACTGAGGCCCCGCAAGCACCCCTGAATGTTGCCTTGATGTGTATGGGCTAAGTGAAGATGTCAGAAAAAAAAATACTGAATTTTTTTTTTTTTTTTTAAACTAAATATGTTTCTAACAAACTATGTTCTCATTTTCTTCACGAGGTATGAGCTACCATCGTTAATTTTGACGCCACGCTAAGTTGTTCTCAGGAAGGTCTTTTGTGTTGAGCTGATATTAAGTGACTCAGTTGATTCTTACAAATGTCTCTATGTACTCAATTTTCCTCACGAGGTATGAGCTACCATCGTTCATTTTGACGCCACGCTAAGTTGTTCTTAGGAAGATTTTCTGTGTTGAGCTGATATTAGTTATCATTGTGTTAATCACTTTCTTGATATCACAACTACTCAAACTCGCTTTAGCAAATCTACGCTGAACCTGGGACTTGAACCAACGACCTCCAGGTTACAAGTCCGCCGCCTTATCGATCAAGCTACTGAGGTCGGTTTAGCTAATACTAGATGACTCAGTTGTTTCTCAAGAAGGACTCTAGTTACGTTGTTTTTTCTAAGTTGTTATTAGGAAGGTCTCTTCTTGTTAGGCTGATAAGTGACTCAGTTGATAGCAGTTGTGCAGACTCGACCATGTGTTCCTTGGGTCGCCTTGGAAATATTTCTAGCACTTAACCTCCTGAATATACCGAGTATTCATGTATGTTTGTATAGATTCGCATAACCATTTCTCGTTATTCTCTCTAACGTTTTTTTTATCATTCTATCATTGAAAAATGTCTTTAAATCGGCAAAAATCCAACTTCATTTTACGAGGATTAAAACATGTGTTTATCTTGAGTCCAAATTCCAAATCTATGCAACACATGTATAAATATTATAAATAACTTGGTTATACATAATTATACATAAATAATTCAATATAACATTAGCACTATAAATCCTGCATACCTTTAATACCAGTGATGCAGATTAAAACATTGCTATCTTAAAATACGGTTGATATTTTTAATCCTGGCAATGCCAGATATCTTCAATCTTACAAATATATATCATACTTGCCCTTGTATCTCGGAAACATACACATACGTATATGGTATTTTATATCCTAGGTATTATAATATCTATTACAAAAGTATATAGAATTTGTAATCCAGAGAGGAAATTGCTCAAGTATTCTAGGTATACTTTGTCCTCTGGGTTTCAAATGACAGAAATATTGGGCGGAAGAAAGGGTTGGGTGGAAGAGATTGCCACAGGCAATAACTCCGTCCGTTAGTTAGGACATTAGCTTTATTCTCTTTTTTATTCTTGTTTCATTTTCCAATCTATTTTTTTTCTTTATAATTTGATTGTATTGTACTGTATATATTTTACTTTGTCTTACCCAATAAAGCATAATATAATAATAATGACAGAAATATACAGGGTGTCCCGTATACAGATGCAAATATTTTGAGGGTAGGTTCAGCCCACCGTGGACTATCATATGAGCGAAACTTGCAGTGGGGCATTTTGCTTCGTTAAAGAGTTATGGCCAAATCCCTGTTTTTCCCACAGGTCTAGAGGTCACTTAGATCGATGCACGTTTTTAAAGAAATGGTAGCCAGTAAGTAATTATTGACTTCATGTATGGATAGTCATGCATATTTTCCTTGAAATGCAGTTGGTTCCATGAAAAAATATTGAAAGACCAGAGAGATATTTAATCATAAGTTCAATATTTTTCTAAAATTCGATTTTTCCCTGTTTTCCCTTTCGTGAATTTAGAGTACTTCTACAATTTCAATTCTGCGTATCACTAGGTAAAAAAATACCCTTTGCTATTTTGTTTCAATAAATACAAAGTTCTTTCAGACGCGTGAAGGAACGAATGAGATACGCCTTATCAAACGGCACCAGAAGGAGAGAAACACATCTTTCAAATTTTGAATCTGGGCGCTAATGCATTTTGAAGAACAATCGATGCCTGAAGCGGTCTGTGTGACTATTTTTGTGCCAACTGCAAGTTATAAATGAAAATTTTCTGAGTACAATTAGTTCTATTAACCAACTATATCAATCAAATCTAATAGTTAAAATAACAAGGCGATCAATTTGTTTGGTGGAAGAGAAAGCCACAAGCTTTAAACCTCGCCCTTGGTTCGCTACATATTCTTTTGGGTTCTTTTCATTTCATGTCCTGTGTTGCAGAATGTATCATGTTTGTAGTTTATCAATAAACTACAAACATGTATCACTGTATCACCACCCTTGATCAGTCTTTGTTTATATTTATTTCACAAATTGTTACCATGTTCATTGTAAAAAAAAATGTAAATAAAGCTTGGTCCAATTGTTTATAAAATAAAAATAAAGTATTAATAATAATAGTAACCTTAAGGTTGGATGTTCGAGTTTTATCCAAGGTTAATTTTCGGCACTATTTGTTATGTTTTTGATATCATGATTGTGATAAACACAAAAATGATAATTTTAATTTTACTTCTAAAAATAAAATCATATTTTTTGTTGGTAGCGCAGAGTCATTCTCCATGTGTATTCTTTTTCCATAATTACACCACTGGTTGCTGCTTTCGTTGCAGCCTCTCTCATTTTTCCTCATGATAACCCTGTGATTCCGTAACCCCATTCACATAAAAGTTCACACCGACCGACCACTGTGAATGATCAATTTCCCTCTGTTAAACATCCCAGAGCAGTGTATTTATACCTCAAATTACGCGCCAATTCTGTTAAAATTCAGCCAACTTTGAATTTTCCATCATGATTCAGAAGTGTTTTTTGAGCTTTGTGTGTACTGCGTTCCATGATCTTTAAAGTAATATAAATGAGCTTTCTTTTTTATAAAACCAAACATAATAGGGTATTTTTTTAACTAGTGATACGCAGAATTGCAATTGTAGAAGTACTCTAAATTCACGAAAGGGAAAACAGGGAAAAATCAAATTTTAGAAAAGTATTGAACTTATGATTAAATATCTCTCTGGTCTTTCAATATTTTTTTATGCAACCAACTGCATTTCAAGGGAAATATGCATGACTATCCATACATGAAGTCAAAAATTACTTACTGGCTATCATTTATTTAAAAACGTGCATCGATCCAAGTGACCTCTAGACCTGTGGGAAAAACAGGGATTTGGCCATAACTCTTTAACGAAGCAAAATGCCCCACTGCAAGTTTCGCTCATATGATAGTCCACGGTGGGCTGAACCTACCCTCAAAATATTTGCATCTGTATACGGGACACCCTCTATAGCTGTAAAAAAAATCCTAAATTCTACTATACCTATATAATATCTCAAAGTCATGTACGTAATGTTTTTTTCATATCTTATCTCTAATGTTCATATCTCAAAACCATGCACTAATCATATTTTTGCACTTAGCTTGCTTTAACATGTATATCGCAAATCCTGTACGTATGATTCCCGATAGGGTAGCACTCAGCGCAAGGCAGTGATCTAGGCCAAGTTCCAGCAAGAACGGCAGTATGTTTTTACACGAACCGATTCACCCGGTTTTTCACACCTCTTTGTATAGAATTTATAGACGGGTCTGTTTTTTCTTTAGGAATTTACAATTCTTTATACAGGTCATTTAAGGTTTTAGTTGGTTGAAAGTGCTTTGAGCATTAACGTCGCCTGGTGGTTACTTTCCGCTAAAGATTATTATTATTATAGCCTATACTAAACTACTCTACTAATTAGAAAATAAACTGGTGTTAACATCATTCGTATTTACAGCCCGAGGCATGGCCCTATATTAATTTTTCCTAACCCTACTCTACACAATGAGGCATGGCCCTATGTTTATTTTTCCTAACCCTACTCTGCACAATGAGGCATTGTCGTACATCTTTTCGTGCCGTAACTCGGCGACACGGATCAGAAATAAAATTCCTACCATTATAACCACTTCATAATGCATTGCAAAACTTTATTTGATCACGAAATGTAAAATCATCAAAATAAACAACACATTATCAATCTTCGGAAACCTTTTTTTGGATTTATCAAACATGAACCTGTCCCAAACTATTGAATAATATTGAAGGTTCACTTTGAAGTGGTTCATCATAAAATTATAGTTCCTTAACCACTTCTAGTGGTTCTCAACTTCCTACTAACTTGTTATGAACACTGACCTGCGCACTTGCGAAGTGTCTAGTTATTGTTATTATTATAATATTATGATTTATTAGGTAAGACAAAATATATACAGTAAAATACAATGAAATAAATAAAAAAGAAAAAATAAATAGATTGAACAAAGAAACAAGAACAGAAAAGAGAATAAAGCTAATGTCATACCTAAAGAGCGGGGTTATTTTGCCTGTGGCAATGTCTTCCACCCAATATTTCTGTCATTTGTAACCCAAAGAGCAAAGTACTCAGAATACTTGAGCAATTTCCTCTCAGGATTGCAAATTCTGCTATTTTTTTGGCATTGGTAGGCCATTCCATACAGCCAAGGGTGGAAGAGTTAAGGGACTATTAAGTCTCATTCTTGTAGGATAAATTTGCGGAGTTCTGTTGTACGTGAATAGAAGGGAAACCTGTAGACACTAATTTGTGGTCAGTGTCACAAGTATCTACAGTAGCTCCTGTCCCCTCTGATGGGCGAGACGTGACACAATACTTCCTCTTTAGGTGCTGGATCAACACGAGTGTATCACCAATAACCAATTTTTTTTTGTCGACTCTTGTATTCGAACCTGGGACCTTCCACATGGCAAGTTATATTTTGGCATGACCTATTCCCCAATTACAAGCAGATAGTAATGTCGCATTTAGACATCCCCACCGACCTCAGTAGCTTGATCGGTTCAAGTCCTCACTTAAGCAAATATTTAGTAAAGCTAGTTTGAGCAGTTGTGATTAACACGATGATGATTAACACAAATATGATAATTCATTTTTTTTTTTAAATTCAGGTCTATAAAATATTTATATTAGTTGTTTCCCAGTACTTCGACATGGGATTAAAAAAAATCAGGTACATAGTAAAAACCGACCTCAGTAGCTTCATCAATAACCCAGCGGACTCTCAACCTGGAGGTCGGTGGTTCGAGGACCTACTACGACAGATTAATTCAGCTGTAAGCTCAGCACGTTTGATTATGTGGTCAAAATCCCAAATGGGAGGATAACTTGTCTTGTTCGGGCTGGTTTGAGGTCCTATTGGTCCACTAGTTGGGAACCGCCTTGTTGCCTAGGAGATTTGGACCACCTGGCTGGTGTATTTGAATAGCTCTCCCTATTCTATAGTGATTCGGTACCTATCCTCAACCTCTGCACAGGTGACCTATGTACAACATGTATATTGTATATAATAATTATATTGTATATTAGAGTACATAATATACAGGGACACCTTGTATAGAGATACTTATTATTATTAAACACTTTATTAGAAGTCACCGTGGCAGAGTGAGTTAGCGCACTAGGCATTGCACGCACGGTGACCTGGGTTCGATCCAGCGGGGCCGGATTTTTTCTGCTCTGTTCTTGGGTGTTCGGGGTCCACTCCTACCTCGTGAGGAAAAAGGAGTAGCTGCTTAAATTCTGCAGAAACGGCATCACGTGACTATAAAATCAAAGTTTCTACTCAAATTCTAATGACAGAAATCTCACCCAGCCTTATTCGAATTGAAATACCCACATGACATGGTTCGATATGGTAGGACTATACACTACCCAGTCCTATCCAGGCTGGGTGAGGTTATTGTGGGTAGCTGGTACGATTCCCAGCGAATGGAGGGTAAAACCCCCGTCCTCATCCAGGACGTTAAATCAAATAAAATCCTTGGCGTGAGGAAGGGCATCCAACCGTAAAATGTGTGCCAAAACCAATCTACCTCAACCATGAGGTTGAACAACGTCGACCCTGCTTGAGCGGTATAAGACAGAGTAAAAGAAGAAGAAGTTAGGACTGTACAAAAAGTAATCAACGTACAGTCTGTCCCGGTAGCTCAGTGGTAAAGGCGGCACTCTGTGAATCCAGAGATACCAGAGGTCGTGGGTTTGAAACCCAGCCGGGACAAGACAAGTTATCCTCCCATTTGGAATTTTTACCACATAATAATACGTCTTGGGCTTACTGCTGGAATAATGGGACTTGATGGTCCTAATCGCGCACTATAAATAAGGCGATATGATTATTATTATTACTACATAGTTTGCGCTTAGGACCTACAGTAATGGACACTGGACCCCAAGAAGCAGGACCATTATTGGTTCTATTCCCCATGCGAGCAGCCCTGTCATTAGTGGCGGCGCTACGGACAGGTGTGACCCCCCGACCCCGAGACACGAACATGACCCCACCTGTGACCCCGGGCCATTATTATCCTCTCCTAGCCAGTGCCGAGATCCGAAACACAGTAGAACACTGTGATGTCCTACTATCTATAGTATCTGTTACCAACGTTTTTACTTCCGACAAATTCCTAATATTAGAAATCGGAAGTATTGTGTTTGTTTTTGTATATTGTGTTCGTTTTTGTATATTTTTACAAATTATTATAACAATGAAAAAAGGAAAAATACATAGAAACATAATGTCCGATCGAAAGGGCGGGGTTATTGCACATGGCAATCTCTTCCACCCAACCCAATAATAGGACTCAATAGTCCTTATCTGTATCAGTATAAACAAAAAAGTGAGAAGTTGTATTAGATGTACATGAATGTTGGGCAGTTTAATCAAAAAAGGCGATATTATCGATATCATATCATCAAATTTGTGTAAATCACTTTAATGATACCACAATTACTCAAACTGACACTGCTAAATTTTTACGGAACTTGGGACTCGAACCACCGACCTCCAGGTTAGAAGTCCGCCGTCTTATTGATCAAGCTACTGAGGTTGTCGGCCATCATTATATCGATTATAGTACCTATTATAAAAATATATTCAAAAACCTGGAATTCAATTTTCTGAATACGATTTTTTAACACTTGAGAATTCATAATTAATATTTATTTCTAGAGGTGGGTCAGTTACCCCTTCATCTTCTTCACCCATTGAAATTATCAGTCTCCAGACGCCTCAGGGCTTCCAGACCCTCCAAAAGGGTCTCGAACCCTTGTGAGGTTTGAACCCTGGAACGGGTTCCATCACGCAATCTCGGGGTTCGACCCTTCTGTCATCTAGCCACCCATGATGGCTTGCATACCCTCTGTCAGTGGTACCAGCGACCCCTTGTTGTATGAAGAACTATTATAGTTTTGAGTGGTTGAGACACTAACACCCATATTTATGAACAAGGAATTTTGTCTGAGCAATGTCTCAAGCAAGGTATTGGCCAATAATATTAAAGGAAATCATGCTTTAGACCATGCTCAAACGGCGTTTTCTGTTCATAAATACGGCTGTAAGTGTCTTGGTACCAAGTCTTGGTACTAGCAACCCCTAGATTTATAGATACCTTTGGTTGAGTCCCTTTTATGAATACATCAGTCCTTGTCGGATCGCCGAAGTTAAGCAACGTCTAGCCGGTTCAGCATTTTCTATATATTATTTAGAGGATGTGTGAAATGCCTCTTGTCCTTACCTTGGGTTGAATCCCTTTTTTATACACACCAGTCCTTGTCGGATCACCGAAGTTAAGCAACGTTCAGCGTGGTCTGAATATGTTTAGGCGTATGGGAGATATACCTTTTGTTATGTGGTTTATTTATTAGTTATGTAAATCAATATTTTTTGGAAGTCATTGGCTCATGCAGTCTGCTATTACCGATATCAAGCGAAACGGTCTTTTCGCGGGAGAACGCCTTCCACAAACTATACAGTGCTTATATAACGGTAAATATGTATGTTACAGAATACAAAACCAATGACACTGACAGGAAAGCGGAGTTTTAAAAAAATGATGAGTGTTCCACAGCCTTTTTCATTTCGTAGCCATGAAAGAGCAGATACTACTGCAGTGGTCTGTGCTGTAGCTTGTCCATCCCGTAGTAGGCTGGCAAAGTTGTACATGGCCCTGACTCATTGTTCAATATCTGTACAGATAGGGTTTACTACTATCTTCACATTACAGAGATATGTATGTATCATATTATGTGTTATTAGTACTTTCCGTGTATTCCCTAGATAGGGTTTTACTACTATCTTCATGGCTAGGGTCAACTTCACAGGTGGTGTGATGTTTGGTACAAACCTGATAACCTATAATGGTCTTTTAATGGTACGGTACATATGTTGTAAATTGTTCTCCTATACTCTCTTGTGCACTATCAATTATGTGTTAGGGTACTGGCCCTCATTCCAGAGAGCACTCTCACTCTCAAAATACCCCAAATCTCCATTTCAACCGTCAAATGTTGTTCAAATATCCCCATCAGAGTGTGTTGTACAGTTAAAGAAAGCAAGATGGGGTTCGGTGGAAGAGAAAGCCACAGGCTTTAACCTCGCCCCTTATGTCCTGATTTCATGTCCTGATCCAACCTCAGTAGCTTGATCGATAAGGCGGCGGACTTGTAACTTGGAGGTCGGTGGTTCAAGTCCCGGTATCAGCGTAGATTTAGGTTTCACGAAAGTGATTAGCACAAATATGATAACTTTTAAAGTTATCATATCTGGAAGCCCTTCCTAACACCAATCCTGTTAATGGTGGCAATATTTGTATTATTGTCTTCTGGCTGGACAAAGCTGGTACCTTATCTGTTGAACGTCCCCCAGCGAGACAATGCTCTGTAGATTACTTCTAATACACCTTTTTATATTTTCTCTGTTGGTGTTGTTATAGTTGTTGTTGTTGGTGGTGTTGTTGCTGTTGGTGGTGGTGGTGTTTTTGTTCTTGTTGTTGTTGTTGCTGCTGTAAGTGGTGGTGTTGTTGGTTGTTGTTCTTGTTATTACTTTTCCCTCCGGTTTTATAGCAGGAATTTCCAGTTTACATTTTGTTGTGTAAGTTGTTGAGTCTTCTGAGGCACATGAAATTCAGTGAATTTTTCCACGTACTAAATAATTACTAAATTATAAGCTTATAATTTAGTACCAAATTATAAGCTTATTCTGCTGACTACTTTTATTGATATTGTTGGTTTTATTTTTAGGTTGGTTTTACCCCATATCATTTTCAGCACTGTTGTAGTGTTCATTGTTATCGTTTTCCTACAGTTCTATCTTTTGTTTCGTATTCTTTATCAGCAGCAGGTATGTTCAGGTCACAGGTGTTGTGTTGTGTTCCATTGATGTGCCTTATGTGTGTTCTGATTTGAAAAATATGCGGCTGTGTTCTGTTTTGAGTTTTTGATAAATATGTGCTCTGTTTTGATTTCGTACAGTATTTGTGAATTCGAAAACGTGTGTCCCCCAGCTGGCAAGTTGGTGTTTAACAGTGTTGACTTGCAAAGTTGGTTTAGCATACTTTATTTGATAGATATGTATGTTTTATTTTACCGACCTCAGTAGCTTGATCGATAAGGCAGCACACTTGTAACCTGGAGGTCGATGGTTCAAGTCTTGGTTTTCGGCGTAGATTTAATAAAACTTGTATGAGGAATTGTGTGTGATATCACGAAAGTGATTCACACAAATATGAAAACTTACCAAATCTCCCTTTCAACCATCAAGTTTCGTTAAGTTATCAGAGTGTGTTTTTTACTAATTCTTCTTTTATAATACAAAAAAATGTGCAAAAGTTGTACATCTTGTACAACTTCTCACTTTTCTGTTTATACTGAATTGAAAGAGAAATTTATGGATTTTGAGACTGTGAAATCTTTCTAGAATAAGACCCAAGTACCTACCTCACCTAATCCTCATCCACTTTAATTCAGGCTCACAATGCGTTACGTAAGTTCTAATGTGAAGGAAGCCACAAGACCAGAAAGAATTGTTGGAACCACCAGGAGGTGTCCCACATTAGACATCCGCAATTCCGCAGTCTTTGAACCTAGATTTAATCGCGAAATTGAAAATAATAATAATAAACAGATAAAACCACAAATTTGAGAGAACTGGATAATAAGAGAAACCTCGGTATAAGAGGAAGAGAAGCAAAAAATTCCGACCCCGCCGGGATTCGAACTTGGGTCACCCAGCACCCGTCAGTCACCCTACATTAAACATCCGCAATTCCGCAATCGCGAAATTGAAAATAACAATAAACAGACAAAACCACAAATTTGAGAGAACTGCAGGATACAAGAGAAACCTCGGTATGAGAGGAAGAGAAGCAAAAAATTCCGACCCCTCCGGGATTCGAACCTGGGTCACCTCGAGTGTGATCCAAGGTTTACTATCAAATGAATCGTGTGAACATGTCGGTTGCTACCAACAGATTTTTATCGAGCCAAAGTCCATTCACCGCTGATTGAAACCAAATTGACCCTAACAAGGTACCGCAAGATCTGCGCTGAGATGAGGTTTCAAGTTAGAAAGTTATAAGCTTGATACAGAACTGTAGATATGTCGAGAGAAATATAAAGAACATTTCTAGTAACACAAATTGAATGGCCATACAGGTTGTAACAGTAAACATATCGACCAGATATAGCAGATCTCAGTAGCTTGATTGACTAGGCGGCGGACAAAAAAAAATTAACAGTAAAGAAGGCTCTCTAAGATTGCTCTACCCACATAAATTGTGAAAATAGGTACCTTGTTCTTTTCAACAAACAATGAAAATCATAATTTTACTTAAGTCTGGACTATTGTAAAATAATTAATACGTAATCAGAGTGACACTGTAGGCTACTTACTTTATTTAGTTTTTACAAATAGAAAACCTCGTCCATTTTTTTATCCATTTACAAAAAAACCTATCAAATTTTAAGAAATATTTTTAAATTCGTCAGTTTGAAGTGCATAAATTCAACAAACTACAAATACACCATTGACACACTGGACACGGAAGGAGCCCAGAGCAATGGTTCTGGGCGTCCAAAGGGTTCACCCATATCAATCCTTCCACCACCATGACATCACCATGACAGGACTCGGAAAGCCAATGGTTCGAGTCCCGGTTTCAGCGTGGAATTATTAAAGCGGGTAACACAAATATATGATAACTTTTTTTTTTACACATATCAACATATTCTGTCCCGGTAGCTCAGTGGTAAAGGCGGCACTGTGTGAATCCAAAGATTTCAGAGGTCGTGGGTTCAAAACCCAGCCGGGACATGACAAGTTTTATCTTCACATTTCCGATTTTTACCACATAATAATACGTCTTGGGCTTACTGCTGGAATAATGGGACTTCATAGTCCTAATCGGGCATTATAAATAAGGCGAATTATTTTTATTATCAACTAGATATAAAGTAAACAGAAAAATCGAAAGAATCCATTATATTATCTTCTTCTTATTTCACTTTGCCTTCTTCCCAAACCTACTTGGGGTCGGCACTATTCAACCTCATGTTTGAGGTTGCCACATGTTTTGCCCTTCTTAAAACCAACGATTTAATTTAATTTAACGTTTTAATTAGGACGAGGATTTTACCCTCAATTCGCTGGGATCGCACTAGCTTAACCTCACTGAGCCTGGGTAGGGCCGAAAATGGGTTCTCTTTTTCTTAAATTCGGGTTAGATGTCGCCTAAACTGCATGGTCACAGGACAACGGGGGTGTTACCCTGCATTCGCAGGAAACTGACAAACTTGCTGCCCAAATTAACCTCTCCCAGTCTGGGTTGGGCCGGAATGCCAGCATCACGAAGTCTTCACCTCGCTGGACGTTACTTATTTTCGGTGATTGGTTGTCCCAAAATTAATTCAGCTTTATAATTCGGCCCCTTTACTTCCTGTGTACTAATAAGAAATCTATATGAGTTGAACTTCATACGAGTAGGTATAATTATAATCCATTTATTGAACTCTGCTCCGGTTCTGAATCTTGCTTGATGGACTCAGATTGGCCAGGTGTAGGCGTGAGGCAGTGGGTCATGCTGGTGCCATGGTCCAGCGCACTCCCCCTTGTCGTCTAACATCACCGACCAGTGATGCTCGTCTGAAATGCAAATGCAACGCCACAGAGCTAATATATAAGGGTTGGGTGGAAGAGATTGCCACAGGCAATAACCCCGCCCTTTAGGTAGGACATTAAGTTAATTCTCTTTTTTTCTCGTATATTTACTTAATCTTTTTGTTTTTCTTTATATTTCATTGTATTCTACTGTATATATTTTTTGTTCTACCCAATAAAGCTTTCTATAATAATAATATACAGCAACAAAGCCCGGCTTAGATAATTATGACCTCTACAGAGTCTACAGTTGTTGTCAAGGTGAAAGTTAAGGGATAGTGTCCACTAAGATGAACAAATTCTGATTCATAATCTGGCCTCTATATCATCCTAACACACTCTGTACCGATTAGAACAACTTCAGCGGGTTTTGCGGCCATTGTTGTCAGAGTCCTATATAAATGAATGAGGACAAATGCATGTATTGTTTGCGATTCAAACCAACGGATCCCTATGCTACCTGAAATCACCAGACTAGCGCCTTAACCACTTCTATACCACCAAACCATGATTCAACATAGCTGCTTTAATGCGGCCACCATCTATTTTTTGGTGCCGTTATTATCAAATCACAAATAAATGAGAACAAATTTATGCATTGGGTGGGATTCGAACCAACAGATCTCCACACTATCGCTAGCTGGATCAGCAGACTGTGGCGCCGAGTTCCGGCCCAAAAAGATGTACGACAATGCCTCATTGTGAAGAGTATTATTATCTGACCTGGTTGCAGGGTTTTCAGTGAAACCCTTACAGTTAATACTGCAACCTAATTAGATCTATTGTGACCTTGTGAAGAGTAGGTTTAAGAAAAATAAATAAATCGAACCTGGATATAAAAGAAACCTGGATATAAGAGAAACCTTGATGTAAGGGATCATTTTCCAAGTTCACTATACCTCTCTATAAAGTAAAATAGAGAAACCTGGATATAAGAGATCATTTCCCAGGTTCACTATACCTGTCTTTAAAGTAAAATAGAGAAACCTGGATATAAAAGAAACCTGGATATAAAAGAAACCTGGATATAAGAGATCATTTTCCAGATTCACTATACCTCTCTATAAAGTAAAATAGAGAAACCTGGATATAAGAGAGGAAAAAAATACTTTCTATACCTTATGGGTAATGGAAAGTAAAAAATCCAGTTCCTTGAATTCTCTTATTATTATTTTAATCTTAATTAAGAGGACAAAGAACAATATTTACAGTATAAAATTAAGACTGAATAAATACATGATAAAATAATATGCAAAATAAATAAAAAAAAGAATAAAATAATACTATAATGTCCTAACTAAGGGGCGGGGTTCTATCCAGGTGCGACTGTATAGGGCCATGCCTCGGGTACAGCCCACCAGACTAGCGCCTCAACCACTTCGGGCACTAACCACCTGGTTCATCAGTTTCACGTCAGAACCACCAGGTGACCAGAGACCAGGGTCAAGTTTGATCCGGTAGCTGGCACCGAATTTGGCGCTCACCTCATCGAGCGTGAGTCAGCGGTAGACCGGTTTCTTGGTTCCTATGGACCGGTCACTTCACTGGGCTAACGGCAGATCTGTGGCCGAGGTTCCACCTTGGTCTAAAACGATAATATGATTGACCGAACCAAGATGTTGAAGAGATTTGTCTACATTGCTTTCGAGTTTTTAGCATAAGCGAAGAACACAAAATATCACCCTAATAATAAATAATAATATCGCCTTATTTATACTGCCCGATTAAGACTATTGAAGTCCCATTAATCCAGCAGTAATCCCAAGACGTATTATTATGTGGTAAAATCCCAAATGGGAGGATAACTTGTCCCGGCTGGGTTTTGAACCCACGACCTCTGAAATCTCTGGATTCACAGAGTGCCGCCTTTACCACTGAGCTACCGCGACAGACTAATCTATAAATAAATTTAACTATTTTTATTTATTTATAAAAAATACTAATGAACTCTTCTTATTTTTGTTACAGGTGAGTAATTGTCACCATTAAATAATCCCGTCACCTATTTGTAGTCGGTAAGTATGAGTCTAGCCGGGGTTCGAACCCGGGTCACCTACTCGCAGCTTGATCAGTAGCGCATAAGAAGCTTTAGTGGACCGACCTCAGTAGCTTGATCGATAAGGCAGCGGACTTGTAACCTGGAGGTCGGTGGTTCAAGTCCCGATTTCAGCATAGATTTAGTAAAGCAAGTGTGAGTAGTTGTGATATCACGGAAGTGATTAACACAAAAATGATAACTTTAAAAAAACATAGAACACTCTTTAGTGGAAGGTTACCACCAGGTGAGGTTAATGCTCAAAGTATTTTCTACCGCCTAACCCTTAGAGTCTTATGATTAACTTCTGACCTCAAATCAATGAGGAAAAATTCTTGCACTGCTGGGTGGGATTCGAACCAACGGATCCCTACGCTACCTGGATTACCCAGACTACCGCTTTAACCACTTGACTACCAGTGCACATGTAATCTGGAAGTCGACCATCCAAAGAATATGTTGAATAGAAAATTTCTATACATTATTAGATTAAGCCATTTGATTCAACACAAGTTGGCGTTGTTTGTGTAAATCACAACAGTCTTGTCACTGTTATACTTTAAACCGCCTTGAAAAAAGTCGCCATATTATCTATCTATATCTATAAAAGAAAGCTGTCTGTATGTATGTATGTGTGTATGTGTGTATGTATGTTCTTTATACAAATCCACACCGTTTGACCGAGAAACCTGAAATTTTGCACATAGGTCCCTTTGGATCAGGAAATTCTTCTAGGCTAGATTATATCTCCCTGAGGTTAAGCTACAATGAGTAAGGATAAAAATGGATGGGTGACGCAAAAATAATTCACGTTTTTTGACAAAAATCACATTTTTTCGCGAAATTTGTCGCGACGACCTATCAACTCAAAGCGAGAAAGTTTTAGGCAAGGGTTTGAGCTTTCAATTGACATATCGATCGCGAATTTCTGATGAGCCGTTCTTGAGCTACGCCAGGTAAGGTAAAAAAATGGATGGGTAACATGTAAAATATTCACGTTTTTTGACCAAAATGACATTTTTTCTCGAAATTTGAAGTGACGACCTATCAACTCAGAGCGAAAAAGTTTTAGGCAAGGGTTTAGGATTTCATTTGACATATTGATCGCGAAATTCTGATGAGCCATTCTTGAGCTACGCCGGGGAAGACCAGAAAATAAATGGGTTACAAAAAATATTCAGGTTTTTTTTCAAACCTAAATGACATTTTGTGTGTGTGTGTGTGTGTGTGTGTGTGGTGTGTGTGTTTGGTGTGGTGTGGTGTGGTGTGGTGTGTGTGTGGCGTGGTGTGGTGTGGTGTGCGTGTGGGGCGTGCGTGTGGGGTGTGCGTGTGTGTGTGTGGTGTGTGTGTGTGGTGTGTGTGTATGGTGTGTGTGTATGGTGTGTGTGTATGGTGTGTGTGTGTGTGGTGTGTGTGTGTGTGTGTGGTGTGTGTGTGTGTATGGTGTGTGTGTGTGTGGGTGTGTGTGTGTTGGGTGTGTGTGTGTGGTGTGTGTGTGGTGTGTGTGTGGTGTGTGTGTGTGTGGGTGTGTGTGGGGTGTGTGTGGGGGCATGTGTGGGTGTGTGTGGGTGGGTGTGTGTGGGTGAGCGTTGTGTGTGTTTGATGGGCTGGCGAAGCGGCGGGTGTAACCCGCTAGTTATTATATAAATCTTCATTAGGCGGACAAAGTAATGTACAATATTTACATTTTAAAAATTAAGCAAAAATAAATAAATCTTAATATATAAATGTCAAAGACACTCACTGACCACTGACCACTGACCACTGACTGATCATCGCTCTACAGCCCAAACCGTAAGTCCTAGGAAGCTGAAATTTGGTAGGTAGCTTTGTCTTATAGTCTAGATGTGCAATAAGATGGGATTTTTCGAAACTCCCACTACAACACCTGCCATTGGCGAAAAAGGATTTTTTGCTTTCACGGCCATGCCTCGGCCCGCAAAGCGGGCGACAGCCCGCTAGTAATAAAATATATTGAAGTAATAATGATAATCATCATAGGGTGGCGTCATCGTGAACGATGGTAGCCAGACAGTGGAGGAATGACTCTGCACTTCTACCACTATCTTTACATGGAGGCTAAAAATTGACAAGGGCCCCCAGAACCAAGCCAATGCTGGTCTACACCCTGTTTATAGTCCCCCAGCCAGACTGCTGGTCTACTCCCTGTTTGTAGTCCCCCAGCCAAACTGCTGGTCTGCTCCCTGTTTATAGTCACCCAGCCAGACCGCTGGTCTACTCCCTGTTTATAGTCACCCAGCCAGACCGCTGGTCTACTCCCTGTTTATAGTCTCCCATCCCCCAGTCAGACTGCTGGTCAGACTAATAATAATAAAGAAGAAAAAAATACTAATGTCCTAACTAAAGGGCGGGGTTATTGCCTGCGGCAAACTCTTCCACCCATACTTGCCTGGACTTGAGCCCCCAGTCTCCAGACTCTCCAGTAGACCGCTCCAGAAACACTCTCCACTCTCATAATCTCCAAATCTCTCTCTCAACTGTCACACAAACGCAGCCAGATTGGTCAATTTAAAAGCACTAACCAATTAGAGTGCGTTGTGTGGCGGTTGAAAAGGAGATTCGGGGATTTGAAGAGTGGAAAGTTTTTCTGGAATGGGCTACAGGTCACCCGGTATGTGTTAACACTTTGAACTCTGGTAGGGAGTCCTGTGTAGATCCACTCTGGTGCGTCCTTGGTCTAACTCACCTCACGTTGCTATGGCAACTAACGATACCGCTGTGGCTGTGTTGTTGTGATGACTCCAGTTGCTAGGATACCGCTGCGCTGTGTTATTGTGATGACTATGGTTGCTAGGATACCGCTGCGCTGTGTTGTTGTCATGACTATGGTTGCTAGGATACCGCTGCGTTGTGTTGTTGTGATGGTTTCTGGCCTGTGGGGATTTTCCAGGCAGATTCTCATCCTATCTCTCTCTCTCTCTCTCTCTCTCTCTCTCTCTCTCTCTCTCTCTCTCTCTCTCACTCACTCACTTCTTGTCTCTCTCTTTTACTTTCTGTCTCTCTCCCTCCCTCTCTCTCTTTTTTCTCTCTCTCTTTTTCTCTCTCTCGTTTTCTCTCTCTCTCTCTCTCTCTCTTTTTCTCTCTCTCTCTCCCTCGCTCTCTCTCTCTCTCCCTTCCTCTTCTTCCCTCCCTCTCTCTTTCTCTCTCTTGTAGTTCGCACTGATGATGTGTAGGTCTACTGGAGGATTTGCGGAGCCTAGAAACTGTTGGTCACGTACTCATGCACCTATTTATGTATAGTTTCTACTTAAACAAGTACCAATTGGTAGTCAAGTGGTTAAGGCGCTGGTCTGGTGATTCAGGTAGCATAGGTATCCGTTGATTCGAATCCCACCCAATGCATGAATTTTTCGTCATTTTTTTAAGTATGTGACCACATAATAATATCACTCTGAGGGTTAGGTGGTAGAAAATGCTTTGAGTATCAACCTCGCCTGGTGGTTACCTTCCACTACGATTATGAATATTTTTAGTATTACCAATCGATTGATAACGCATTGGACTTGTAACCTGGAGGTCGGTGGTTCGAGTCCCAAGTATGGTAAAAATTTGGTAAGGTGATATCGACCTCAGTAGCTTGATAGATAAGGCGGCGGACTTGTAACCTGGAGGTCGGTGGTTCAGGTCCCGATTTCAGCGTAGATTTAGTAAAGCGAGTTTGAGTAGTTGTGATATCACGAAAGTGATTAACACAAATATGATAATTTATCTCAGAGCGTTGTTTTGCTACCTGGGACGTGCAACAGCTAACACGTAATGACAATTGATGGATACTTAATGGATAAATCTTGCTGATTCCGATATATTCCGTCGATAAATGCTGAAAAACAATAAAACCGATTCTCTTTTTTTCCATTGATGCAAGAAATAAACGCGTTCGTGTCAGATTTCTGATTCATAAATACCTATTGATCTGTGACATACATAAATACCTGTTGATCTGTGATCAACTCCATTCAATGGTCTTTAAGCGTCGCTCAGTTCCTCATTGTTGAAATAGTATACAAGTAGAAATACATAATTATAGAATATATTATGTATGTACAAGTAATAGAAATACATAATATAACATATAATATACTACTAAACAAAACATATAAAGGTATGTAGGTATGTGGATTGTGGATAGTAATAGGGCAGGCACTGATTCACAAACTGATTTTTTTTTCCACAATGCCTTTCCCAAACCTTTTTGGGGTCGGTATTGGTCAACCGTGTCCACATGGTCGATGTTAGATGTTAGTAAAATCTTTTATTTTGTTTGGTTCACATGCTATTCAGGTCATGTCAAACGAAGTTTTTCCCTTTGGCAATCCAGAGAGAACACTTGCTGTATTACCTCTCTGGATTGCAAGAGACAATCTTTGGTTAAGGTAGTTTCTGACACTCTGAACTCCTAATATTTCCACCCAGGTGACGAGTCTTCCTCTCTTCAAGCCCCTGAGGTTGGCTCTGAACATAAATTATTCAACCAATTAATTCAAACAACTAAAGGTATCTAATGAAGAAATAAAGATTGACGTGCATTTTACTGCTAATAGCTGTATGTGTGCAAAATACTAATCAATCTCCGGTCTACCATTTGATTTACTAATACAGATAGCTATTTTATAAAATAAATGAGTCAGTCATACCCTTCTAGTGACTAACATACTCGCGCATTCTTTACCGTAATGCCGTCTCTTACCAGCACTGGTGGTCAAGTGGTTAACGCGCTAGTCTGGTAATCCAGGTAGGGTAGGTATCCGTTGGTTCGAATCCCACCCAGTGCAAGAACTTCTCATTAATTTGAGTTTGTGACCACATAATAATAAGACTCGGAGCAAAATAATATTATTTTAACATAAAAACGAACACAATACTTCCGATTTCTAATATTAGAAATTTATCGAAAATAAAATGTATTTTACTGATTGGTATGCTGTGTACTTTTAGCAATCAGCAAAAATGCTGACAGCATCTTTGTTCTATTGTTATTTAATAAATAAAACATTTGTTTCTCTCTCTCAGAACGAGGAGAGAAAATTGACAGAAAAACAGTTTTTCACTAAATATTTCGCACCAAATCAATAGTGCAATCCTTGGAAACCTTACCAAATTGGAATGGTATTGCGGAGTATTACGAGTTATACACCTACATACATATGCAGCTATTATTTACATAGATATAAATCGTATTGTTTAGGTACCTATGTATGTTGCTGTAATAAAAACGTTAGGTGATATTAGTTGTTAATGCCAAAAAGAAAGGGTTTACCTATTCATGATATATATAGGGTGTCCTGAAAGTCCCAGTCCAGCACACGTATATCTAAAATATTTAAAAAGGAAAGAGGTTTTGGTGGTCATTAAGTTTATGTAACAGGTATGCAATTCTTAGCTTTATATGAAATCATGTTTTTCTTACATTCTTATATTTAATTATTATTTTTTGGTGTTCATTAAATTCATAAAGTAGGTTTACACAATATTTTGTTTTTCTTATGTACCAACCAACCAACCAAATTTGTAAATGTTTCAAAACAATACAACTAAACTTATATATTTATTTTATGTAAAAAGGAAAAACCCGTAGCCATAACTTTTTGGAGGAACAAGTTTTGGAAGAAAAAAAGAAATGCCTGTTTTTTCCCCGCCCCACTCATGCTGGGCACCTTTTATGGCAATCGGTTTCTCTCTATGAGACCTTTAAAACAATATGCCACAAGATATATATCATTTTATTTAAGATTTTAAATTTAGTCCGTGCCCAGCCTGATTGGGGCGGTGTAGCCAACCCTTGTTTGTAAAAACAGTTGGGTGGAAGAGATTGCCAAAGGCAATTTCCCCGCCCTTTTGTGTGGACATATGTATATATTTATTTATTTTTTCTTCATTTTTTCTCTTTTTACTTCTTCTCATATTGATGTATATGAATTTGTAATTATCTGTGTTGTCTATATGTCCTTATTAATAAAGTGTAAAATAATAATAATAATCCCCTAAAAAAATTAAGGAATGCGGGTTTTTGCGTTTTTAAATATTCTCAGCAGTTTTCGAGATACGGAAGTGGACATCAGGGACTTTATAGACACCCTGTATACATATTTGTGTCCAGGATGTTTTTCCCATAGTTTCACCAAAGAGTAAATCGTCTTTCATTAAGCACCTTATAGTTCCTACTTACCTTCAAGGAATCATCCCGACTGTAAGCATCTTATTTTTTACTTTCCTTATCCTATATAATAAGGAAAGTATTGTATTCGTCGAAAAAAAAAAAAATTCTACTCTAGGCAGCGACCGACCTCAGTAGCTTGATCGATACGGCGGTGGACTTGTAACCTGGAGGTCGGTGGTGAAAGTCCCGATTTCACCGTAGAATTAGTGAAGCGAGTTTGAGTAGTTGTGATATCAGGAAAGAGATTAACACAAATATGATAACTTATCTCAGCGTTTGATTTGCTACCTGGGTCCCCAGCGCTGACCACTTGGGGCAGAATTATGAAACAGGATTAGATTTAATCTTAGTGGACACTATCCCTTAACTTTCACCTTGACACAACTGTAGAGGTCATATCTTAAGCCGGGCTTTGTAGCTGTATGTTACCACTGTGGGGTAACGGAGCTGTAGCCAGACTTCGTGTCAGAAAATCTCGTTTTCAAATACCTATTGGTCAGCTAAAAAAATCTAACGGTTGGCTTAGATTTTTTTGGGTTTTCCAAAATTTACACGTATTTTTATTTTATTTATTTAATACGTGACAAGTAAATGGTTGAAATTGTAATAATGACAGTTTACATAATACAGTCATAATATTTTTAACTGAACTTATGCTAGTTTCTTTTGGCTGTCGTCATCCCACACTGAGGGCCACACCTATGAATTATGGTCCTTGTGTCGTGCGATGAAACAGGATTTACTAATCCTGTTTCATAATACAACCCTTAAACCACCAATAAGCAATGCATGTTTGAAGTGATGAGCCGAGGAAGGACTTATCAGAGTGGTACCTAGGCAAAACCTTGGTCTTCTTGTGTCCTTAGTGATATCGCAATACATATCTTACAGTTGAGTGAGTTTTGTGAACAACACTTATTGTGTGCTAATGCTAATGTATGCAAATAAGACTGTATTTGTGAGTAAGTTGTGTTATTGGCAATTAGATTTTGCGGGTTAAAGATAATTACATATTAGGGTTTACTATATCTTAACAAATAACTTTAAATTTTTCTAAATGCAGGCTTAAATCTAGGGTACAGAATTGGTTCTCAGATACACCCTGTAGAAGCCAGAGACTCTTGCTCGTAGACAATGGCTGGCTATCTTCACATCATCCTGACCGGAGGGGCTTTCTCTTTCACTTCACACAAGTATATAACATATTATGTACTCATGTAAATAGTATATGATATGGGGCTATTGTATCTGGCCATGCTCAATACATAGATAATGTATGTGCGATTCAATGGTATGTGATTTGTCCGTTGTATACGACCAGGTTAAGTACATAAATCAAAATATATGTTTATATAAATGGAGACTTTAGTAGTATATGATAAGGCCACCACGATACATACCTAGGTACATATATTACATGGGTATAAATATAGCCGTCATGCTGTGCCTATTTAATTGTGCTAACTCAATCAATCTGAGCCGACGTTCTTGGTGGAGTGGTCTAGTTCAGTCCCGGTATTCAGGAGAACCTGTGTTCGGTTCTCAGCCAATGGCCGGCTTTATACTTTTCTTTTGAGAATTAGGCTATACCTACTTAATGATAATATTTATAATTTCGAAATGATCTAAATCTATATATATAAAATCCATTTACATTCATTCATAATCAACGCAGAGCCTAAACGGCTGGGCCGATTGACTTGAAATTTTGCAGGAAGCTTCCCCTTATGATGTAGGGGCGTACTAAGAACGGATTTTTTGAAGGAAACAGGGGTTCTCAACTTATGGCCAAAAATTAACATTTATTGATAATCAACGCAGAGCCTAAACGGCTGGGCCGATTGACTTGAAATTTTGCAGGAAGCTTTCCCTTATGATGTAAGGGCGTATTAAGAACAGATTTTTTTTAAGGAAACAGGCGTTCTCAACTTATGGTCAAAATTTAGTCATTTTTAGAGTGTTGTCAGATTCTCAAAAGGGTTGAGCTGAATGACTTGAAATTAGGCAGAAAACTTCTTTCAGTGATGAAGAAGCTTACTATGAAAGGATTTTTCAAAGATAACAGGGGTCCTCAACTTATGGACAAAAGTAGACATTTTAGCGTCTTGCAAGATTGAGAAACGGTTGAGCCGAATGACTTGAAATTTGGCAGACAGCTTTTTTTGTGATGTAGGAGAATAATAAGAAACAAATTTTAAAAGAAAATAGGGGTTCTCAACTTATGGTCAAGCTGGATGGCGAATACTATGTTTTTCGACTCATGAAAGATACTCTCCTGTCATACATTTGTCCGTCCACTTTGAAAATGGACAAAGGGTAGTTTTTACAACCGAAAATGTCCAACAGAGAATTGACAACCCTCCTAAAACAACATTAATGGCGTTTTTCCAACTATGCAACCAGGATGAATTTGCAAAGACTCTCTTTTAGTACCAGCATTTTATGTGTGGAAAAACAACATGTTCCAAAGAAGGAAAAAAAGATCAATTGTTCCAGGACATCCGGGTGTAAAAAAAGACCACGTTCTTGGTAAAATTTATACCGTTCATCCGAATGACTCTGAATGTTTCTACCTACGATTACTTCTACATAAAGTGCGAGGACCTACTTCATTCAGAAGCCTCAAAATGGTAGGCGGCATTGAATACCCTACGTTCCATGCTGCATGCCTAGCCATGGGTTTGTTACTTGATGATGCGCAAGCAATGTGAACATTATTACCAACAGAACTTATTTGGCAGAAATTTCATACAACACGTTTCAAATGAGGTCTTTCGTCTCTGAAAAAGTGCTATTACTCAATAGTGAACAGAGATACGTGTATGAAACTGTACTTCAGAGCGTCACTTCATCTCCTGATTCTGTAGGTAATAATTTGTTCTTCCTAGATGCTCCAGCTGGAACTGGAAAAACATTCTTAATAAACCTTTTGTTAGCTACAATACGCAAAGATGGAAATATTGCCATTGCTGTTGCATCGTCCGGTATTGCCGCTACACTGATAGAAGGAGGCCGCACTGTTCATTCTGCTTTGAAATTGCCGCTCAATTTAAATTCTGTAGATACACCAAGCTGTATTATTGGAAAGCAAAGTGATATGGCCAAAGTCCTCAGGGATTTCAAGTTGATCGTATATGATGAATGTACAATGACTCATAAAACTGGCTTAGAGACACTGGACCGTACTCTACAAGACATTCGTGGTGTTAAAAATCTTATGAGTGGTAAAACTGTGCTACTGTCTGGAGATTTTAGACAAACTTTACCCGTTGTTCCACGTGGAACAAGAGCTGACAAAGTGAAGGCATGTTTAAAATCATCCATTTTGTGGCCACAGATAAATGTTCTTTCTTTAAAGTTGAACATGCGTGTACACCTTCACGCTGATCAAAATGCAGAAGTTTTTTCGAAGCTTTTGCTTCGGATAGGTGATGGACAGTTACCTGAACAAAATGAAAAATTGTATTTCCTACCGAACACTGTCAGTTATTAGTCGATTACAACACCTTCCTAGACACTATCTACCCCAATCTAGATAACCCAAGTGTTGTTGTCCCTGTTTGGCTAAAGATAAGGGCCATACTTGGCCATAACACCAAAGAATGATAATGCTCTGGAAATTAATAATGACTTATTAAAAAGAATGCCTTCTGAACTATCAACTTACGAATCCGTAGACACTGTTGTGGAAGAGGAAGAAGCCATCCATTACCCAACCGAATTTCTTAATACACTAAATCCTCCTGGCTTGCCACCCCATCGGCTATGCCTTAAGGTTGGAGCACCAATAATATTACTAAGAAATCTGAGACCCCCGAAATTGTGTAACGGCACGCGGCTTCAAATTACATCCTTAATAAAAAAAAAACATTATCGAGGCAGTTATATTCACAGGGGCTGGTGCAGGTGAAACGGTATATGTACACAGGATTTTTTTTTGTCGGCGCGGGGGTTCGAACCCGGGACCTTCCGCATCGTAAGCGAGTGCTTAACCACTGAGCTATTTGTGTGCTCATTTAATCTGTTCATTAGCAACTATGCACTTGGGTTCTTTTTTTTTAATGGAAGGCAGGAAAAAATCTTTCAAAGACACCCAGATCCTGCCTGGGGTGTGGGATTTCCACCCACTAAAAACCCACCTTCTCTAAAAGCTAACCGGACTTGGAACCGAAAAATATCATTACTTCAAGTGCGGCGCTGTAGGGCACCTACTGATTTCGTTGTAGTGCCCTCCCATCTCTCTCTTGGGTTCTAATGTGATTTCCGACTACCACTTTAATTTCAAAAGAGTTCAATTCCCCAGAAAACTATGTTTTGCCATGACGATAAATAAGGCACAGGGGCAAACTCTCGAGCTAGCTGGAATTGACCTTAGAACGATTGCTTCTCCCACGGTCAGTTCTATGTTGCTTTTTCAAGAGTAAGGTCTGCCAAGTCCCTCATTGTGTTACAGCCAGATGGTATAACAAAGAACCTGGTGTATAAAGAAGTGCTTCAATAACCATAAAACTTATGCAGCGGCGGTGGCCATGCCTTAACTAAAATGTGGCCATGCCTTGGCCACGCGAAGCGGGCGTAGTCCGCTAGTATGTAATAAAACTAAAAAATCGATGTATCTAAATAATAAAATTTAATTTAATAAAAGTAAAAGCATTACTTTTAGTTAAAAAGTCACCGTGGCAGAGTGAGTTAGCGCGCTAGGCATTGTACGCATGATGACCTTGGTTCGATTCCCAGCGGGGCAGGATTTTTTCTGCTCTGTACTTGGATATTCGAAGTTCACACATACCTCGTGAGGAAAAATGAGTAGTTACTTGTATGAGTAACGACCAGTGGCAGCATTACGAGAGTAAAAAGAAATTAATGTAATAGAATAATTCGAAATGTGAAGGAGATTAGTAGTAATGCTGCGCTACCCACAAAAATTGTGAAGAGGCCTTGTGCTTCACCACAAATAAAATCATATATATGTACATGCTTATAATGTAAATAATTAAAAAAATATATCATCATCATCATAGGGTGGCGTCATCGTGAACGATGGTAGCCAGACAGTGGAGGAATGACTCAGCACTTCTACCACTGTCTTTACAAGGAGGCTAATAATTGACAAGGGTCCCCAGAACCAAGCCAATGCTGGTCTACTCCCTGTTTATAGTCCCCCAGCCAGACTGCTGGTCTACTCCCTGTTTATAGTCCCCCAGCTAGACTGCTGGTCTCCTCCCTGTGTATAGTCCCCCAGCCAGACTGCTGGTCTCCTCCTTGTTTATAGTCCCCCAGCCAGACTGCTGGTCTACACCCTGTTTCTAGTCCCTCAGCCAGACTGATAATAATAATAAAAAAATTGAACAGTCATCCTGTTCACCGCTATTAGCAGGGAGGTACCCATTGTTACTATTCTGCTATAATTTCTGCAGATCATAAAATAGCAAAACATGTACACCTTATAATTGTATACTCATTAGTGGAGAAAAGGATATTTTTTATTATTACTGTAAATTCACTGTAGATAGGCACTTTATACTAGTATTGATTTATACATTAATGCTATCCAGAAATGTATAACAACAGAAATGCACAGCAATAGAAATGCATAGTAACAGAAATGCTCAGAAACAAAACTGCATTGCATAAAAATGCACAGCAACAGAAATGCACGTAACAACCTTCGCTGACAGAGATATATGGTGCTGATTAACGAATATCTTGCAGTTTTCAGCAAACCTATACCGTCAGCAAATTCTTCTCTAGTAAATCGAATCCTTCTAAACTATACATATTTCCACTGGGAGTATTGCAAGGACGTAATCCATTTCTCCAGTGGAAAGATCAGGGCATATACTTCTAAACGTAAACTATACGTACAATTGTACATATACAACAGTCGTACCTGGATATCAGAGAACTAAATCTAAGAGAAACCTCCGTGGCATTCGTTACTGAGCCAGAGGTTGTGGGTGTTTAATTTTTTGGGGATTAAGTTTCAGCAAATTTTTTTGCCTACACTGCCCCAGTCAGGCTGGGTATGGACCAACTTTAAAATCTTAAATGGAAAGGTATGGTATGTCTAAAATCTTAAATGAAATGGTAAGGCATATTGTTTTAAAGGCCTCAATGAGTGAAGTTAATTGCAACAAATTTCAGTGAGTTACGACATACCGTTCTCGAGATACAGGGTCGGCCGTCCTGGCTAATGCTAATACCCCTAATAATTATGTTCTGACCTATAACTCGTTAACCGTAATTTTTAGAAGAATTATTTCTGTTGTTAAGTCCTTTTATCGAGACTTAACTCCCTGGGCAACGCATTGACATGCGGCTAAAGTACTGAGAATTTTCGCTATCAGACAATCACTACGGCGCGAAGGACCTGTTGCAACACAGAGTTAAAGCGCCTAATAAAAAAAAAAAAGACAATCACTGCCATCAAATTTCCTGATAAAATTTATGACGCACTTTGAGATGTGTAATAAAGCCATACGAGGAATAAAATAAATTTATCGAGACCTTTCAAACAAGGGTTTCAGTGTTTTTCTTTATTATCAGCCGTTCTCGAGATACGGGGTGTAGGGTGGGACTTTATGGACACCCTGTATGATTTAACTTTATTCTACTGGGAGTACTACAAGGGCATAAACTTCT